>JASPKZ010001284.1:0-68520 GCA_030220185.1 Diploptera punctata | reverse complement strand
TAACAACGGTTAAGTCTTGCAGACTGCGATGGCACGACATTTTGGGACGAATAGGGAATAAGGGGCATGTAAACTTGTAGGAAAACCAGAGGGAAACGCACAGTAGGTAGACCAAGGAATGAAGCGAGAGAATTGCATTAACCATGATTTGAGGGAAGCAGATTAAACAGGTATGATTGGAAAATATTAGCTCAGGATGGGGATGCTTGGAGAGCTTATACCTGTATGGAATGATCCTACGAGTTCGATAGTGTGAGCGAGTTGGGTACTATATATTCATAAATTGTAAAAGCGCTGATACATTTTATGGAAGATATTTTCTCGTTCTAAAACCTTACATATATACAGGTTGCTCTAATATTCCCGTTACAAACTTCTAGGACGTGTAGTGGGGGCAGAGCCGATAACATTTATAATTGGCAACCATGTCCGGAACTTAGTTTCCGTGCTACAGTCGTTTGAAAAAAGTGTTTTCTGAACGTACGTTACGTGCCTCAAGTAATAACTTCGCGATTCGTCTAAATCGAAAATTTCCCTATCGAGAATTCCAAGACTTGGTGTTTTTTTTTAAAAAATGTCAATTTTTTACAAATTTTGAAAACTGCTAAACAATTGATTGTGTAAGGTGTTTCCGGGATTATTAATGCTAGTCATGATTCAATTTCCATTTTGTTTCTTTGGTTATTAATGAGTTGAATTGTAAAACAAGTGATGTACTGTGTCACGCCTCATAATAAATTACTTGTAAAAGGGGTCGCGTTAAATACTTGTTTCCAAACGGCTGTAGCTCGGAAACAGTATGTTTCTGGACATGGGTTCCAATTCTAAATATTAACTCAGTCCCCTCTATAAGTCCTAGAAGTTTGTAAGGCGAATTTTAGAGCACCCTGTGTATAATTTTAACATTTTAGAAACCTTAATGAAAGTATGTTGAAAGCAGATCAGTGATTCTATACACTATAAAAGTCTCATTATCTTAAAGTGTTTCAGAGAAAATGGAACATAATATGTAAGCAATTATTTTAAACCATATAAAATTTTTAAAATGTGATTTTGGATGATAGTATGGATATCTGTATCAACTAACTCTCACACTGGCACTATTGAACCCGTAGGTTCGTAGCCGCGCGGACATAAAGCTCTCCATACATCCCTATCCTGAGCCTATGTTTTACAATCATCCCTTGTATAATCTACTTCCCTCAAATCATAGTTAATGTTATTCTCCCACCTCATTCTTGGTCTACCAACTGGGTGTTTTCCCCTCTGGTTTTCCTACAAGAAGCTTCCATGCACGTCTTTCATTCCCCATACGCGCAACATGTCCTGCCCATCGCAGTCTACGAGACTTAACTGTTCTCATATCTGGCTTCCTATAAAGACCATGTGGTTCACTGTTATGTAGTCTTCTCCGTTCATCTGTGGATATCTGTATCAATTGAAATTAATATCCAATGCTGCAGTTAACATAGACTGGTTTTCAGAACCGGGTATGTAACTTAACACAAGATGAGAGTAAATATGTGTGCAGATTTTAAGTTTTGTATTGCTTAAAGTATAAAGAACAAACAAATTGGTACGGACACATTAGAAGGATAGAAGAAGGAAGACTACCTAAGATAATCATGGATTGGGAACCACAGGGAAGGAAAAAAGAAGGGTAGACCAAATATTACGTGGATTCAGGGAATCAATGAAACTAAGAGGGAATGGGAAATAGAAGAAGATATATGGATGAACAGACAAGAATGGAAAAATGTGTTGAAACAAATGTGTAGTTAACTGTGAACATGGGTACCGGATGAATGTATATTCATTGTAAAAGCCGGAATAATAAAAATTGATTAAAGTAAATGTAATCAAAATATCTTCTATGTTCTTCTTCTTCTTCTTCACTTCCTGGTTTAGGCAAGAGTTGCCTGTTCCGTCTTCACTAATAGATCTAAGACTATCTCTTCCGAGGACGTCCGACATCTCTTCTTCCTCTTGGAAAATAATGGAAGATTTTATTTGGTAATCTACTTTCTTCCATTCTTTCTACATGTTCTTTCCACTGCACCTTGTTGTTAAATATATTTTCTTTTATGGAGTAGATCTGCAGTTCTTCACGGATATCCTCGTTTCTTATCTGGTCCATTCTAGTGCAGCCTTTTACTCTTCTTAAAAATTCTTCTATGTTTTGGGCCTTAATTGTATTTTTCACATATTTTGTTCGTATAGAAACTTATTGGTGCATTAATTTATAATGATGGCGACTATTGGTCTGCATTTTACGCAACATAGGAGACGTCAAATAGAAAAAAAATATGTTTCAGTAAAATTGTACGTAATATATAGTAATTGCAATATTAAAAATACATTAAAACCAGAAGTGTAAATTTCACATGTATACATTTATTAAAAAAAACTGTAATAACAAATTAAATCGGAAATTCCAGGTAATCCACGTGCATTATACGTGAATGTAATAAAAATAAATATATTTTACAATACTTCGTTTATTATTATTATTATTATTATTATTATTATTATTATTATTATTATTATTATTAATATATTATTATATTATTAGTAGAAGTATTGTTACTATTATTATATTATTATTATTATTATTATTATTATTATTATTATTATTATTATTATTGATCACTTCCCTACTACTATTATTATTACTATTATTATTTATTATTATTATTATTATTAAACCCAGCCGGGGTCGATGGTTATTTTAGAATGGAAAATCCCATGGAGCAAGTCTTCGGGAGGGACTTTAAGCCGTGGGTCCCAAGTCTGAAGATTATCAGGCTCGTAAAAGATCCTTAAGTCTGAATAAAAAGGCCTCTGAGCAAAATTTACCGAATTTTCCCGTACTAGTACTTCCTTGGTTTTCTAGATGCCAGTATAAGGCGGAACGCTAACCACGGGCCACTCCAATGACATCTATACGAAAACAAGTGTAACTAAATTAGTATGGTTCAATTTCTTCCCTGTAGGGGAAAAGGGCCTAAATCTCGTTGAGGAAAACAATGGCTTGCAAGATGATCACTCAAAGTTCAAAGAGGCGGACATCTTATAAATAAAAATTCATCATGCGTATGTTTGTTTGCAAATCTCGAAAAGTAGTCTGTCGATTGACTTGAAAATTTTAACACGCGGGTTCTCAGGTACGGCGGGTATTTAACCGCTAAATAATTTGTTCTAAAACCATTAGGTGTAGGAGTTCATCTGAAACGAAAATTTGAAAATTGCTCTAGCGATAGTAACTTTTTATATTTCACAAAGAAACTCAGCATTTCGTATTAAAATAAACCGCGGTAGATATTATCCAAACCCCAACGAAATTCGAGCAATATAAGTGAGGATTTACCTAAAAATCAAAACTAAATTTAACTCTGGCAAACGTGTTTGGTTCGCCGTACTTACTTACTCACTGGCTCTATCGAACCCGTAGGTTCATGGCCGCACAGACATAAGCTCTCCATACATCCCTATCCTGAGCTAATTCTTTCCAATCATTCCCTGTATAATCTACTTCCCTCAAATCATAGTTAATGTTATTCTCCCACCTCATTCTTGGTCTACCAACTGGGCGTTTTCCCTCTGGCTTTCCTACAAGAAGCTTCCATGCAAGTCTTTCATTTCCCATACGTGCAACATGTCCTGCCCAACGCAGTCTACGAGACTTAACTGTTCTTATTATATCTGGCTTCCTATAAACACCATGTAGTTCATTGTTATGTAGTCTTCTCCATTCACATGTCTGTTCATCTCTCTTTGGTCCAAAAAATTTTCCTAAGTACTTTATTTCTCAAATACTTGTAATCTCCTTTCCTCTCTTAAAGTAACAGTCCATGTTTCGCACCCATATAATATAACTGGTAGAATAATAGTTTTATATATTTTCAGCTTAACGTTTTTTGAAAGGAGTTGGGACATCAAAAGTCTCTGCAATGCATAATAGCACGCATTTCCAGAATTGAGCCTATGTTTAATTTCTTCGTGCATCTCATTCCTAATTGTGATTATTGTTCCTAGGTATTTGAATTCAGCCACTTCCTCAAAATTTCCCTCATTTGTCATTAGCTGTCCATTTGCATTATATAATATATTTCTTTGTGTGACCATATATTTAGTTTTATTGATATTTATTAGCTAGTATTTTGTAAAGAGTCACTCTGTATTTAGTGTGAATGATGCACTTGCTTCGTATGTGATATCAAGCTAAGGTCACATGTATTTCAGCACCACTGATATATATTCTTGTATCTGGCAAAGAATCCCGCGGCTTAGACATTGAAAGATGTCAGAGAAAGCACTTTGAATACATGAATACGGCCCCTACATATCACTTCCTACGTCACAATCCCGGATTGCATTCAAGACAGAGGAGGGGGAGTGTAGATCTATCTATAAGGTGTTACCTTACATCTCTATCTACAAGTTGAGACAGTTAATTCTTCAGTAACTCATTGATTTGCAAGTAATCACTAGAGCTACAATATTGATGTACAAAAAGGTAAGATTGCAACGTAGTATAATGATAAGTTAGACTTATGACTGTGTTTTGTTTTGATTTCACGTACAAACAGTTGAATAGTATAATGAGGCGTTAGACTTATGACAGTGTTTTGTTTTGATTTCACGTACAAACAGTTGAATAGTATATTGAGAAGTTAGACTTATGACTGTGTTTTGTTTTGATTTCACGTATAAACAGTTGAATAGTATAATGAGAAATTAGAATTATGTATGACTGTGTTTTGTTTTGATTTCACGTACAAACAGTTGAATAGTATAATGAGAAGTTAGAATTATGTAGATGACTGTGTTTTGTTTTGATTTCATCTACAAACAGCGAATCGTCCGTTGGATGGGGACGTTAAGAATGGCGGCCTCCTTGGTGTTTTTCGGTAGTAGTAGCGTATTTACCAGCACCGCGTTTCACCTTCTCTCTTCTCTTCATCATATAAACCTGAATAAAGAGGCCTCTAAGCAGTTATAAGAATTTAAAAAGTGTATTATTTTCCATTCTGGTAGTTCATGATATTTGTGCATTACAGGGATCTCGTCATCCCACCACCTCCTTTCAAAGAACGTTAAACTGAAAATACATAAAACTGTTATTCTCCAAGTTATATTATATGGATGCGAAACATGGACTCTTACTTTAAGGGGGGAAAGAAGATTACGAGTATTTGAGAATAAAATTCTTAGGAAAATTTTTAGACCAAAGAGAGATGAACAGACAGGTGAATGGAGAAGACTACACGATACTGAGCTTAATGATATGTATAGGAAGCAGATATAATAAGAACAGTTAAGTCACGTAGACTGCGATGGCCAGGACATGTGGCACGTATGAGGGATGAAAGAGGTGCATGGAAGCTTCCTATAGGAAATTCGGAGGGAAAACGCCCAGTTGGTAGAGTAAGAATTAGGTGCGAGAATAACATTATCCATGATTTAAGGGAAGTAGATCATACATGGGATGATTGGAAAACATTAGCTCAGGATAGGGATGTATGGAGAGTTTAGGTCCGCGCGACCATGAACCTACGGGTTCGATAGAGCCAGTGAGGTAGTTCAGTTAGTATTATTTCCCTGATGATCCCAACAGTTTGTACCGATAAAGTGAAATTAAAGCTGACAGGGCTGTATTTAGTTGTTGCTAATAAGGCCAGTACAAAAGACATGGCGAAGTGAATTAGAGGGGTCTGATTTATATCAGGCTGTGTGAGGAAGTCTCTCAAGACAGGGATCCGAACAAATGACTCTAGGGAAGTGATATATCAACTTCTTTTGGTGGCGGGGGTGGGATTTACCCCGGGACAGACTGACGATAAAAAATGTGAGCAAAGATTAGTCCTCTGACGTCCCAGGTGCACTGTCGGCACTCGGTAGTGTGGGTGGGGAGAAGGGGCTTTACCCCGGCACGAAAGCAAATAGGGATTTACTTTTTAAAGCCTCTTGCCTCGCTTCTACCCCACAAACTCTGATTTTTTTTCGCACACCATTTTCCAAACGAACAAGTGAAACATAATTCCCGCAGAGAGGGGTTAGAAACAAATAAAACATATATACCATCGTGACCAGCTGCGAACTGGGGGATTATTAAACGATGCGCAGCGTACATTTGCATTTTTTAAAATGGCAACGTATGTATCAGTAGTTCCTAAACTCTGCAAAAATAGATTTTTACCCCCAAAAGCAGTTCGTGATTTTAAATAAGTCCGTCACGCAGGACCTGCGTAAACTAAGCGAATTCGTCAGAAATTCAAATTTATTTTCCATTTTTCTGTGTTATGGAATGTACAGAGTTGGCCAAACGTCACTACCCATACCCGCACGGGCGTCAACAATACATTTGATTAATCTCTACATCATCGTCTTGGCGCAACGTGCAGGCGGGATCCCCCAGGGCAGTGTTCTCGGACCTCTTATTTTCTCAATCTACATAAATGACTTACCAACTGTAATAAAGCACTGCCGTTATCATCTCTATGCTGATGATCTCCAAATTTACCTACATTCACCTTCATTCTCTCTATAACAGCTTGACGAAAATGAATGACGATCTCATATCCATCTTTAACTGGTCTTCATGTATAGGTCTAAATCTAAATCCTAACAAGTCACAAGTAATTCTAATGGGACAACATAGACTGCTTACAACCTTTGACATATCTATACTTCCAAACATTACTATAAATAATATAATTATGCCTTATTCTTCTTCAGTAATAGATCTTGGACTACATCTAAAAGCAAATTTAATCTGGTAAACACAAGTGAAACACATAAGTAAAAAGACTTTCTCCACCTTACTTTATCTTAGACGTTTAAAGAAATTTCTCCCAGTTTCGTTAAAACAAATCCTTGTGCAGAATCTTATGTTGCCACACTTGGATTACTGTGACGTTATATATAATGATCTAAACTATGACTTGTCGCAGAGACTGCAGCGTGTTCATAATGATTGCGTTCGATTCATTTTCAATATCCGCCGTTATGATCATATTTCCGAACACTTTAATAACCTCTCTTGGCTCCGTCTTACTGACAGACGTAAATTGCACTCTCTTTCATTTCTTTTCGAGCTTCTGAATTCCTACACTCTTAGTTACCAGGCGTTAAGGTTTGAGAAATTATTTACTTGCCACAATATTGACACTAGATCACAAGATAACAGTATGCTAACAATCTCTCTTCATAGCACTTCCTCTTATTGTACGTCTTTCACAGTAGCCTCTGCCCGCTCCTGGAATTCCCTTCCTCAAGATATCAGGGGTTGCCCCACACTCGGCACTTTTAAGTGACGCTTATACAAATACATGTTGTTAAATAACACTGAGCAAAAAAAAAAATGTCTCAGAAATATGCGATTCTGATAGCATTTTTTCTCCTGAATTCAAATATGATATCGGTTTTTCTCCATCGTGCAAGGTTTCCGACAGACAGGATTTTATGATTCCAAACACTTTAATATTTTCTACATTTGTAACCACACAATATTCGAACATTCGGACTCACCTAGAAAGTAAGAAATAACGATTTTCTGCTATATTTCGCCTGTGGAGCATCCCTCTTGATGGTCCAACAATAATCGGCCAGCATATTATGATTACATTTGCCTTGATATCTCTTTTCCTTAGCTGAAACAATTTGAGTTAGCTCATTTGGTTTTATTTTACAATGGTCAAATGGACGAAAAATGTTATTAAAAAAATAATTATTTAAATCCATTAATTGAAATTGAAATAAAAGAAAATGTAGGTGATGGAGAAATTCCGAATACATATTTGAAAACACGATAAAAAAACTGCATTATGTACAACTGTTGGTACTCATGAGACAAAAATCATGTTGACCAGTGTAATCAGTAAGGCTAGGATTTTTTATGTAATATAAGTCTGCAATATACAGTAGTTAGTATATATTATTCAACTGTTTGTGTGTGAAGCCAAAACAAAAGAGAGTCAGAAGTCAAACTTCTCATTTTATTATCCAACTGTTTGTTTGTGAAACCACAACAAAAGACAGTCAGAAATCGTACTTCTCAGTTACTCTGTTGTAATCTTGTATTTAGTACACAAGAATTATAGCTCTATTTTTCAGGTATTATACTGTTATTATTATTATTATTATTATTATTATTATTATTTGTTTGTTTGTTTGTTTCTTTTTTTTATTCCCACTACACGCCTCAGGAAGCCCTTGGAGTAGTGGGAGGTAAAGTCTCCCACTTTCTCTGGACAATCGGCATATGATGTCAGCCGGGTTGTCAGCCCTGCGTGACGGCCGCCTTCACCCCCAGAACAAGCGTTTGGTACTCGTTTTCGTTAGAGGCTTAGACGACCCCAGGGCCATAGTGCCGCCTGAAGGTTGGGTCTGTTTAAAAATCCTGCTTATTATTATTATTATTATTATTATTATTATTATTATTATTATTATTATTATTATTATTATTTTATTATTTTATGGGAAACCAGATATAATAAGAATAGTCAGGTATTTTAAAGTATTTTTTTATTCCCAATTCATGTCACATGTCCTGCTAAAAATAAAAAAATAATTAGTTGAGATTCATGAGGGTTTGTACAATTGTTGTTTTGTAAATGTATTACAAAGACGAGGCATGATCATGTTATTATGATCTTTGTAAGCGAATCTTTGTTCTTTGTGTTTTTGTGATGGTTAACATTTCCAATTTATTTTATTTAAAGATGCGGAATGTGGAACGAAATAAAACAAAAACATTTCAATTACGAATGATCGTATTGAATTGTGTATGATATATTCTTTGTCTGAAATTATCGCTATATTCACACACATACACCACACACACACACACACACACACACAACACACACACACACACACACCACACACACACACACACACACGAACTGCAAAATCAATTACTTTACAGTACGATGCAAACAGACCAAAGGCTTAATGGATTTATATGCAAGAATCTGTAATACGCATGCGCTCTGTGTATGCTTTTCCATTAGTTAATCAATTTTCTCCACATCTCCGCATCTCTACAGTTTTGTACAACAATGATAATAATAATGATAATAATTTTAATGATGATAATGATAATAATACTTACTCACTGGCACTATCGAACCCGTAGGTTCATGGCCGCGCGGACATAAGCTCTCCATACATCCCTATCCTGAGCTAATGTTTTCCAATCATCCCCTGTATAATCTACTTCCCTCAAAGGATAGTTAATGTTATTCTCCCACCTCATTCTTGGTCCACCAATTGGACGTTTTTCTTCTGGTTTTCCTGCAAGAAGCTTCCATGCACGTCTTTCATTCCCCATACGCGCAACATGTCCTGCCCATCGCAGTCTACGAGACTTAACTGTTCTCATTATATCTGGCTTCCTATAAAGACCATGTAGTTCATTGTTGTGTAATCTTCTCCATTCACCTGTCTGTTCATCTCTCTTTGGTCCAAAAATGTTGACAAAAGAGTACTCTGACAAGGGATGTACAAAATATTGCAAAATATATAACAGCAAAATTAAGCGAATCTACCTTGTCTTTTGAGGCGAATGGGTTAATTAATTAATGATGTCCTATGATGTTAATATGTCAATTATATTTTTCTGCAACGTTAATTCCCATCGCAGTCTACGATACTTAACTGTCCTTATTGTATGCGGCTTCATATAACGAACATGTAGTTCACTGTTATGTAATCTTCTCCATTCACCTGTCTGTTCATCTCTCTATGGTCTAAAAATTGTTCCTAAGTACTTTATTCTCAAATATTCGTAATATCCTCTCCTCCCTTAAAATAAGAGTCCATGTTTCGCATCCATATAATACAACTACCTACGTATTTTAATTCAGGCAGTTCTTCAAAATTTTTCTCATGTGTCATTTATCATATTTATATATAATAATAATAATAATAATAATAATAATAATAATAATAATAATAATAATAATAATAATAATAATAATAATTGTTATTATCGTATAAAATGTTATTTGTACATGAAATTTACATTGCTACTTTCATTGTATCTTTAACTGTTTATAATTAGTATAGTGTATATCTATATTTGTCAAATATTTATTTGTATTTGTGCTGGTTCAATGGAAGAGAGGGCCTTATGGCCTTAACTCTACCAGAATAAATAAAGTATTATTATTATTATTATTATTATTATTATTATTGTTGACTGTGGATTTTCATTATATAATGTATTTAACAAAATACATTTAGATTCCGCAAACCAGGAAATTGGGAACATAAAGTCCACTTGTAGAGGAATTCACTTAGTGTACGCATTTCCTGCATGACACAGTTTTCCTCTCTTTATGTGGGAAATATTTTCCTCAAATTTCGGAAGGAATCTCGTTACACAATGTAAACACTATATGTTTTTTTTTTTTTTTGCTGCACATGATACAGACAGTGTTATCACAAATAATGATGGTCTGTAAGAATTTCACTTTGCGGTTAGTTTGTCTCTGATTGGTGGAGATGTGTATCAGGTCCATGGGGAGCCCTTCTCACAGTTACCCGAAATTCAAACTGACAGGCGCACGCAATGCAACCCGCCTCGCAATCACGTACATATCAACACCAATACATGTCTGACCTCTGCCGGCTAACTGCTACACTACTAATATATGTTGTAGGAGAATTCCATAGTAAATGACGTAACAATTTTAACAAAATAAAATACTAATTAATGTTTTTTTAGCCTTCAGATAGCAGGACGCTTCTTTTTCTCTTCAAACCATCTGTATATAGATTTAAATATTTTTAACAGAAAGAATTGAGTTTATCATCGTCATCATCATCGTCCTTTCAAGTATTAGGCCCAGTGGCCCGTTACGGTCTCCCGCCATCTCCGAAAAGGTCGACCCACATATCTTCTGCCTCGAGGAATGTAGTGAAGAATTTGTTTTGGTATTCTGTGACGATCCATGCGCTGAATATGGGCTAGCCAATTGTTTCTATATTCTTGGAGGTATTCAGATATAGGTACGATGTTTAACTCTCTGGCTATTGTTGAATTTCTTTGGTGGTCTAGAAGGCTATAACCTGCAGTTCGTCGAAAAAATGTCATCTCCGTGGCTGTAATATGACGGTCATCCTGGGTTCTGATGGTCCAAGCTTCACTGCCGTAACAGATTATGGGTCTAGCGAGAATTTTATAGATTTTCATTCTTGTGTGTCTCTGCACTTTTGATGGTTTAAAAACTTGGTTGATAATTCTTAAAGCTTTATTATAGTTTTGTATTTTAAAGGATATATCACATTCCTCATTATAAGTTAGATTATATCCTAAGTATTTAAATGAATTAACTTGCTCTAATATTGAATTCTGAATACAAATTTTACTTCTTACTGGGAATTTCCCTTGAAAGGCCATAACTTTAGATTTTGTTGTTGATATTTCCATGTTAAATCGTTGGGCTATTATATTAAGATGATGAGTGGAATATTGTAATTCATCTTCATTATTGCCGAAAAAGAGCCTGATCATCTGCATATAAGAGTGGAATTGAGTTTATATCTTTAATAATTGTACTTAAATGTGCGGGTTTACATTGTATACCTGATGTAACTCTAAAATTACATAATGCTTTACAGAGTGAGAGTAAAATAATGTCTGTGAATAGTTGAAAGTTACATTAAACAGTACCAACTAAATTGGAAACACCATCTTGTAAGAATGAGTTTAAATCGGATCCCCAAAGCTGTTTATAATTATATACCAAGAGGATGAAGATCACTGGGCCGTCCTATGAAACGCTGGAGGAAACATTTTCTATAGAATCGTAACAGACCATGGTCCAATACTTGAAAGGAGGAAGAAGAAGAATAGTTGAAAGTAGGCTTTCACGGCCGACTACACTGGTCAACGTGATTTTTGTCTCATGAGTACCAATAATTGTACATCATTCAGTTTTTTTATCGTGTTTTCAAATACGTATTCGGAATTTCTCCATCACCCTCAATTTGTTTTTATTTCAATTTCAATTAGGCCCTAGTGGATGTAAGTAATTATTTTTAATAAACGTTTTTTTCGTCCATTTGTCCATTGTAAAAATAAAACCAAATGAGCTAACTCTAATGATTTCAGCTATGGGAATCCTAATATGCTGGCCGATTATTGTTGGACAATCAAGAGCGATGCTCCACAGGCGAAATATAGCAGAAAATCGTCATTTCTTTCTTTCTAGGCGAGACGGAATGTTCGAATATTGTGTAGTTACGAATGTGGAAAATATTAAAGTGTTTTAAATTATAAATTCCTGTGTCTCGGAAACCTTGCGTGATGGAGAAACCCCGATATCATATTTGAATTCAGGAGAAAAAATAATATCAGAATCGCATATTTTTCTTTCTGAGGCATTTTTTTTGTTGCTCAGTGTTATCATAATATTATAGAGATTTTAGACTAGTATCCATGGTCCATTACTGGTGTTTCTTCCAGACGTTTCTCCCTCGACTGCGGAGGATATCTTCAGTGACAAGTACTTCTGGAGACAAATCACTTTGGGATGAAGGAGAAACACTGTACTGTGGAATATTCCTAAATAAAAAAATAATATAAATATCATAAATTAAACGAGAAACAATTAGATGGGGTAATGATTATGCCAAAGATAGAGCAAATAAAAATTCATATTTATTTTAAATGCTGCTAACGTCCGGCAGCCCCTTATTTCTTGTGGTAGGGAATTCCAGTTGCGAGAAGTGGAGATAGTATAATACATGGAGTGATGTGATGTCTATGTTATTATTGCATAAATGAAGCTGCTTGTATTGGTTTATCTACATTACAGAATTTTTCGTACCAGTGTCAGGTCCTGGGAATTACTTTGAAGTAGGCAGGATTAGGTATAATGTTTTAATTTAGGTGTAGAGTGTAATGCCACGTTCTCTATATTGTTACAGGTAAGTACCAGCTCACCCACAAGTGGTCACGTCCTACCACGTGAGTACAGAGTGTTACCAACTGCAGGTAGCAAATACTTTCATCGGGTCTCAATCTTTCAACATAAGGTACTCATTTAACACTGTTCAACATAATTTGTTTCTCTCAGCTTTTCAAAGGTTTTCCTTTTTGATGCTTCAAAAATTGTGTAGGAGAAGTAGCTATTTGAAACAAGAGAAATTCTAATGCATTTTTCAATGCGTATGCGTAACAATTAAACAATTTAAATACTTATGTATTTAATTCATTGTTACCAACCTATGGTACGCGAACCCCCAGGGGTCGCCAAATATTTCAAGGCGTCCGCCAAAACTTTTCCGTAATGGCGGCTTTCGAGGTTAGGTCTACTATTGTTTTCTTAATTTCTGCAGCATTCTAATATAATAATAATAATAATAATAATAATAATAATAATAATAATAATAATAATAATAATAATAATAATGGCTAGAACAAACATAATTCGGAATGAAAATGGGGATATGATTGCAGATTCCAAGAGTATATTAAATAGATGGAAAAGTTATTTTAATCAGCTATTAAATGTACATACACAACAGGACATTGAGGAGGATAAGTTACAGACAACAGAAATGCTAGTCGCAGAGCCAAGTGCATTAGAGGTTGAAATGGCAATTGAAAAATTGAAGATGTATAAGCATCAGGTTCAGATGAGATCCCAGCAGAACTGATAAAATCAGGGGGAGAAAAATTGATGGACAAGATACGCTGTTTGCTTAGTATGATTTGGGAAAAAGAAGCTCTTCCAGATGAATGGAAGGAATCAATTATCGTACCAATTTATAAGAAAGGAGATAAAACTGATTGCAACAACTACAGGGGCATCTCATTACTTTCAACTTCGTACAAAATTCTAACAAATATATTAGTCAGCAGACTTACTCCCTATATTGATGACATTCTAGGAGATCATCAATGTGCATTTAGAAGAAACAGGTCTACAACAGATCAGATTTTTAGTATAAGACAGATTTTAGAAAAGAATGGGAATATAATGGTACTGTTCATCAACTATACGTAGACTTCCAAAAAGCATATGATTCAATTAAGAGGGAGAAGTTATATAGTATCCTGCTGGAGTTCGGAATTCCTAAAAAGTTAGTTAGACTTATACGAATGTGTCTAAATGGCTCGACGAGTAGGGTGCGTGTAGGCAAACAGTTTTCAGACACTTTTGAAATCCAGAAGGGTTGAAGCAAGGAGATGCACTATCTCCTCTACTATTTAATTTTGTACTAGAGCATGCCATTAAATCTTTAGAGAATGAGGAAGGCTTACAACTGAATGGTATTAATAAGCTATTAGTTTATGCTGATGATGTAGTACTACTGGCCGATAGCGAGGAGATACTAAAGGCCAACACGCACACACTATTGAGTAACACTAAGAAATTAGGACTGGAAGTAAATATCAGTAAAACTAAATATATGGTCTCACGTAGAAATACATTATATAATGGAAATGGACAGCTAATGACAAATGAGGGAAATTTTGAGGAATTGGCTGAATTCAAATACCTAGGAACAATAATCACAATAGGAATGAGATGCACAAAGAAATTAAACATAGGCTCAATTCTGGAAATGCATGCTATTATGCATTGCAGAGACTTTTGATGTCCCAACTCCTTTCAAAAAACGTTAAGCTGAAAATATATAAACTATTATTCTACCAGTTATATTATATGGGTGCGAAACATGGACTCTTACTTTAAGGGAGGAAAGGAGATTACGAGTATTTGAGAATAAAGTTCTTAGGAAAATTTTTGGACCAAAGAGAGATGAACAGACAGGTGAATGGAGAAGACTACATAACAATGAACTACATGGTCTTTATAGGAAGCCAGATATAATAAGAACAGTTAATCCCGTAGACTGCGATGGGCAGGACATGTTGCGCGTATGGGGATGAAAGACGTGCATGGAAACTTCTTGTAGGAAAGCCAGAAGGAAAACGCCCAGTTGGTAACCAAGAATGAGGTGGGAGAACAACATTAACTATGATTTGAGGGAAGTAGATTATACAGGGAATGATTGGAAAGCATTAGCTCAGGATAGGGATGTATGGAGAGCTTATGTCCGTGCGGCCATGAACCTACGGGTTCGATAGTGCCAGTGAGTAAGTAAGTATAATAATAATAATAATAATAATAATAATAATAATAATATAATAATAATAATAATACTAATATAATAATAATTATAATGATAATAATAATATTAACAATAATAATAATAATAATAATAATAATAATAATAATAATATATAATAATGGGGCACGCCGTAGCGTAGTGGTTAAGGCACTGAGCTACAAGCCGGAGGGTCGAGGGTTCTAGTCCCGTTGGGGTCAGGATTTTTAAACTGACCCAAACCCTCTGGCGGCACTATGGCCCTGGGGTCGACTCAGCCTCTAACGGAAATGAGTACCAGACGCCTGTACTGGGGGTAAAGGCGGCCGTCACGCAGGGCTGACAACCCGGCTGACATCAAGTGCCGATTGTCTAGAAAAAGTGGGAGCCTTAACCTCCTACTACCCCAAGGGTCTCCTGAGGCCTGTTGTGGGATCACTTTAATAATAATAATAATAATAATAATAATAATAATAATAATAATAATAATAACATTAACAATAATAGTAATAATAATAATAATTATTATTATTATTATTATTATTATTATTATTATTATTCTAAAATTAAATTAATCGGGAATTTATCACGTTATTTCCAGAATAAATTAATATTTACCGCGAATATGCCTGATTTACAGTTTTGTAACAACGTTATTGTTAGTTCGGTTTATCTTTGCAAGAAATGTGTATAGAGAGACAGCTGTGCTCACCTCTCTAACTCGCACCAGTGTTGTCGGGATTTCTTCACCAGATGTTAATAGGGATAAAGGGAAAGACGAAAACGGACAAGAGGGTGGGTTCTTTCTTTTGTAACTGAGCGAAAGGGGTCAATGATCTACCCTTATATCCCCATCTTTCTCTTTGCCAAGTTAAGCCAGATATAAAATAGGAATGTATTTGATTTCTCTACAACTAGGCCTACACGTTGTGTAAATTTTAAACCGTAATTGGAGTAACTTTAGGTTTTAACCGTTAAGGGTTAAGTTAATTTAAGGTTATTAACCCTTTTGCTTCGAATTAAATTGTATGCATGTCTACTGTATGTATATTTAAAAGTCAGTGGTTCACCCAACTCAGATCGTTGTGGAAGGGGTTCGCGAGTCGAAAAAAGTTGGGAACCGCTGATTTAACATATAGAAATTGCAATTATCTATTTTTAAATTCTCCCATATATATTTTAGGATCGGCCGCGGTAGGACTAGTGGTTATGCTCCTTGCCTCTGGTCCCGAGGATCGCGGGTTCAAACCCGGCTGGGGTCGATGAATTTTTTTAGGACGGAATAATCCAAGGAGCAAGTCCTCCGGGAGGGACTTTAAGCCATGGGTCCCGAGTCTGAAGATTTTCAGGCTCGTAAAAGATCCTTAAGCCTGAATGAAAGGCCTCTAAGCAAAATTTACCGAATTTTCCCGTCCTAGTACTACCTTGGTTTCCTAGATGTCAGTATGAGGCGGAACGCTGACCACGGACCACTCAAAGGACATCTATATGAAAACAAGTGTAACTAAATTAGTATGGTTCAAATTCTTCCCTGTAGAGGGAGAGTGCTTAAATCTCTGTTAAGGGAAACATGGGCTTATAAGATACAAGAATATCTTTTAGGCCTATTTTTTATCAGTTTTATTTTATTTATTTCGAGTGTTAGAGAGCGAACTATATTTTCTTACACACTAAAGGCAACGCATTATTCTACCAATGAAAACGGAGACCATACGCCAGGTTTGTTTCCATTACAACTGGAACTTGGCTCGGAAGACGTATAGAACTCAACAATGAAATATCGTTTGAGCGGGGAACCTTCCCTTGTAAGTTAACAATAAAAACAGGTGTGTTGTGTTTTGTTAGCAAACGTCACATCTAAGAAGGAACTAAGTTCTTTTGTCAAGACTGGAGACAAAAGACAGTTTAATTCCTCGTTAGAAGAGATTGTGTAGTACTCCTAAGCTACTTGCCTCTCGCCGTCCAATTACAGGTGCGAGAAAGCTATAATTGTCTCACGAGATACACAGTCTCAGCGCTTTCGTTTTCACCACAATCACCAAATTTATTCAGCACACATACATCTTGCATCCACACCTAATATCACCTGCAGTAGCCTATGTAAATAGCCTATTTATTATATTCCATCACCTACCATCACATATACTCAAATATTGCCAGTAATCACCTACATCGTACAATCACCTAACAATCCACTTATCTACGCATCTCACATTATATTATCTACTCACCTGAATCAGGAACAATTAAATATTTACTACGTCTGCCGCAATCTCCATTCACAACACTCGCTACAACAACCATGTACTCACCTATCACCTTCATCATCTAACAACATATATTTAAAATATCGCATACCTTTACGTACTATGACCCCACCATCACCTATAATTTCCTACTTAACCTAATCCCGCTTACATAACCTGTCATTACATACTTTATTCAATATCATCTAAGAATACCTGTTCAACTAACACCACCTACCATCAGCTACCTGATCCAAGATCGCATATCTAACCTACCATCACTACCTTCTATCACATATTCACCTTATATAGCTAACAATGAACTACTTAACATACTATCACCTACCTCCCTTATCTTCACCTTTTTAGCTTACCACCATCTATGTAACTTATCAGTTACCTAACCTACCATCACGTACCTAACTTACATCACCTACATAACCCACCTAACTTACCATCACCTACCTAATCTCCATCGCCTAGCTAACCCACCTAACTTATCACTTACCGAACTTACCGTCACCTGCATAAACTAGCATAACTTAGCTAACTTACGATCACCTACATAGGCGACCATCATTTACCTAACCTGAAATCACCTACCATTATCTATTTATCCCGTCATCACTTATTTCACCTAATATCACCTACATAACCAACTATTACACACCTAATAAATCATCACTTACCTAACCTATCATTACATTACCTAACTTACTGACACCTATCTAATCTACCGTCACTTATGTAACCTACTTCATGTAATATAATTTACCTAATCTACCAACAACTTCTTCACATAATATCACCTACTTAATCTTCCATCAACTAATTCACCGACCAATATAATTATTACTCATTTACTATCACTTAACAACGACTATCTTCACTTATTCGCACATCACACACAACTTAATATCACTTACTGAAGTTCCAGCAACACATATATCAGCTAAACTTGGTCGCGACGTTTTTAATTCCTTCGTAAACTTCTGTTAAATTTTATTGTTAGGGTTTCATTTTTCAAATTCCCATCATTTACAATGATTTTTACATGTTTTCTAACGATTATTTGTTCTTTTTCTCACATATTGAACTATATGAGGACGTGGCAGCCATATTGTTTTTGACGAATATCCTGTGTTCAAGTGCAGCCAACATAGAGTCTGTACTATTTAACTTACACTAAATTAAGTCAGCTTGCATTCTTTCACAGCTGGGCATTTGGTACGAATGGGGAATGAAAGACGTGCATGGAATCTTATTGTAGGGAAACCAGAGGGAAAACGCCCAGTTGGTAGACCAAGAATGAGATGGGAGAATAACATTAACTATGATTTGAGGGAAGTAGATTATACAGGAGATGATTTGAAAATATTGGCTCAGGATAGGGATATATGGAGAGCTTATGCCCTCGCGCCCATGAACCTACGGGTTCGATAGTGCCAGTGACTTTGTTAGTTAGTGCATTCTTTCACAGGTTGGAGTACTTAAATTACGTTAGGTTAACTTTTAGGATGGTCTTTCACGGATTAGAATATTTGAATTGAGTTTAGGTTCGTTGGCAACGAGAGTTCGAATATCATGTATAGCCTATGTTGGCTGAATCCCGTGATTCCGCTTCGCATGTGTTGGCATGCACATGGTGAATGATTAAAACTTAGAAAAATATCGCGTCACATATTGTAAAGTATTTCTTATATAGGCTTATCTCTTGTTTAATCTACATCACCTACCAAGCAGTTCACCTACCAACCAGTTCACCTACCAATCAGTTCACCTACCAAGCAGTTCACCTACCAACCAGTACCACCTACCAACCAGTTCACCTATATCAACTGCATCACCATGTTATTCCACGCATATTCACGCAACAAATGTTATCTATAAAACTTTCATTACGTACAAGATTTATTGAGTGATTAACTTGTTTCCTGGCTGAGAAATTGTTTAGTTGTTCGGATGTGAAGATGTTATATAGAAGGCCGTGATAAATGATTGAAACGGTATGATATTTTAACTGTTGTACGTGGGTTGTTTTATGTACCTCAACGCTAGTGACGTCAGAATAAGTACAATTTTAATGTGTGAATTTTATGGTGCATGAAATAAAGTTGGAAGCTCTGTACAGCCTGCCGCTGTAACACCTAATCTTCACTAATCCTTGTTTTACAAAATAAATTCTGAAATTAAATTTTTATTAAAGTCATATTCTTATTTTCGTTTTAAAGAGAAATATTACAATTTATTTAGACTTGATAAATGCTATATTTGACAATCGGGACCCAAAGCTTGTGAAAAACAAAGAAATGCATTGAAAGACACACACACACACACACACACACACACACACACACACACACACACACACAGACGCGCGCGCACGTTTGATGGTTATTTTATTCAATGACACAGGATGTCATTTCGACATTTCTGGTGTTCTCTTCTGGCATTGGCTTAATTGTAACCCACTTGAGAAGCTGGGGCTGCTAGAAGGTGGAGTTATGTTACACCGATGATATGATGTGTGATAAATGATAATGAAACGCCAGGAGAGTTCTTAACCTAAATTTCATACCATGGGCAACCACAGAAATGATTCCCTTTAACCCTTAAATTCGTAATGTATCCTTTTGGATACATCAGTTGGTTCAGTTAATTTAATATTTTAAATAAATCAGAAGAAAACGAACAAAAATAAACCACTTAAATATGTGTATAATTATACAATATACCTAATAATAACAGTTATACAAGATTCCGTTTTCACTGCGGTCCGCCACATTCAAATAACTAACAGAAGAAATTTGTGTTTTGCCAATTTAAGGGTTAAGGAAAAATTCCTATTATTTGACCGGGAATCGAACCCGGGACCTCATGAAGAGTAGTCATAAATGCTGACCACTAGCCCACGAGGCTGCTCCATACACGTTTGATGATATAGTGGACTCGATATTTTAGTTTCCAGGCGGCATCAAAGGCAACTCTTTCCCTCTGGTTAAAAAATACATTGTTACTGCCAGGTAGAGCCGGAGTTGTTGTTAGAGGCTTCTAAGACGCCGCTCCAATCACCAAAACTGAAAACAGTTGTTTGTCAATAACTCCTTGCATTATAATTGACGTATACAATTTTTATTTTTATTTTTTATTTATTCATTTATTTTACCTGATGGGAGTTAAGAGTTTTATGCCGATGATGTAGTATTATTGGCCGATAGCGAGGAGATACTAAAGAACAACACGCACACACTATTGAGTAATACTAAGAAATTAGGACTGGAAGTAAATATCAATAAAACTAAATATATGGTCACACGTAGAAATTCATTACATAATGGAAATGGACAGCTAATGACAAATGAGGGAAATTTTGAGGAAGTGGCTGAATTCAAATATCTAGGAACAATGATCACAAATAGGAATGAGATGCAGAAAGAAATTAAATATAGGCTCAATTCTGGAAATGCATGCTATTATGCATTGCAGAGACTCTTGATGTCCCAACTCCTTTCAAAAAACGTTAAGCTGAAAATATATAAAACTATTATTCTACCAGTTATATTATATGGGTGCGAAACATGGACTCTTACTTTAAGAGAGGAAAGGAGATTACGGGTATTTGAGAATAAAGTACTGAGGAAAATTTTTGGACCAAAGAGAGATGAACAGACAGGTGAATGGAGAAGACTTCATAACAATGAACTACATGGTCTTTATAGGAATCCAGATATAATAAGAACAGTTAAGTCTCGTAGACTGCGTTGGGCAGGACATGTTGCACGTATGGGAAATGAAAAACTTGCATGGAAGCTTCTTGTAGGAAAGCCAGAGGGAAAACGCCCAGTTGGTAGACCAAGAATGAGGTGGGAGAATAACATTAACTATGATTTGAGGGAAGTAGATTATACAGGGAATGATTGGAAAGCGTTAGCTCAGGATAGGGATGTTTGGAGAGCTTATGTCCGTGCGGCCATGAACCTACGGGTTCGATAGTGCCAGTAGTAAGTAAGTAAGTAAGATGGAGTTAAGACCGTAAGGTGTTCTCTTGCATTTCACCAGGTTAAATTAAGCATACAATAACAATTATGATTAATGATACATAATAAATATAGGCTACACAATATAAAGTTGATAATGGAAAGAAAGAAAAGTAGTAATAATAATAATATATCCATCCATAGTAATTCTGCCCGAGGACAGGTCTTTCACTGCAATCATAGCATTTTCATGCTATGCTTTGCAGCTTTACTTAGGAATTGTAGGTGTGGTAGCTTCCTGTTGCTTTCCACACCGGTTAAGGATGATAATGATGATGATGATAATGATAAGGATGATGATGATGATGGCCATATGATTTCGGGGACCGTTTGGGCCTTAAAGTTTTTCTGACATTTGTCTTACAGGTGAGGAAAAACCCCGATAAAAACCTTACCCAGAAAAACTGCCCCAACCGGGATCGAACCCGGGCCCGCTGCGTGACAAGGCAGCACGCTACCTCAAGACCATAGCGTTGGACATAATCATAATAATAAAATAATAATAATAATAATAATAATAATAATATAATAATAATAATAATAATAATAATAATAATAACCAAAATTAGTTTAAGTAAATGGGTTGGTGAAGAAGTTTAAAATATAAAGAAATAATAAAAATGTACATGAAACATGGTTGTATGTTATATTGTCTAAGGAAATAAGAGTGAGTTTCTTTTAAACTGTTTTTAGTCGGGCAGTCCTTGATGTACGAGGGGAGGGAATTCCAGAGTCGAGTGACTGAAACAAGGAAGGATGAGGAATAGTGAGATATTCGATGTAGAGAAACAGCTAGAGTTAAATTTTCTCTCGATCGTGTGTTTAAGTTATGGTGGCAGGATAGCGAATGGACGCGAGTAGAAATATAAACGGGTGATGAGGCGGACAAAGTGTTGTATAAGAAGTAGAGGCAATGTATCTTTCGCCTGTTTTCCAATCGGAGCCAAGACAACATTTCAAATACTGGAGTTATGTGGTCTGATTTACGAAGATTGCATATATAACGTGCAAAGCGTTATGAACTCGTTGCAGTCTTTGTCTGAATGTAATACTCATGTCAGTAAAGAGTAAGTCACAATAATCTAAATGCGGCATAATCAAAGTTAAACAAGTACTTTCTTCAATGAAGGAAGTAAATTTTCACTCCACGTGGATATATTTATCTTAACACGGCGTTGCAACTTTGACTTTTACAATGTTATTATAATATAGTACGTTAGTGACAGGGAATAAAACGTGACAACGCCGCTTGATATGCTAAATACTTATCCGTGCAAAATAGAGCTACCTAACCACAAAGCAAAGTGCCTGAAACTAAAATACTGAGTCCAGTATATACGTAAGTAATACCAAGAAGGAAACAAAAATTGAAACTTTATGAAATGTTGCCGAGGGCGCATTAATACAAGAATTATAATAAAATATGATGGCAACGAGAAATATAAAACGGAGAGGAAATTGAGTCTATTAAAAGATCACATGAACTTGAGAAATGGCGGATAGAGTTTTTCGAAACATTTACTTCACAAAAATAGGATTCCTTGTAGATTGGTAATGACGTCACGTTTATCTTCTTTTTTTTTCGTTGTAACAACTTTTTTATGTTATTTTCCAAACAGTCAATGTTGATATCTTTTCAGGCCATATCCTCACCAATTGCTACTAACTATAATAACTGCAGTGCGGCAAAAACTGGATTCAATTCAACAGAATGAGATCATTTTTTAATTGACAAATGCGCGCAGCATAACTTCAACAATAGGCTTACTGCTTAAAGTTTTTGTTTTTATTTGATTTTCATTTCCAACAATGTTTGCAACAATGAATTATTAATTGATTTTATTGAACACAATGTGTACATTTAGAGTTTTCACCAGTCTTCTGTAATTTTGGTGAGAGGCTGAGTTCTGCTTTGGCATTTCATTAGGTGGTACTTGGAGCATGGCTCGTCGCAAAGCTTACATCTGCAGTCCTCCTTCGGTCGTGGTATGACGGATTCTGACATATTTTCCAGTGGAAACCATGCGCGGCGAAGCGTGTGTATAGGTGGCGAAGTTGGAAGTTCGGTCCTTTCCACACATCGGTTTTCATCGTTTCTGTGTCCATTATTTCCATCGGTATTCAGATAATTTGGATTCACCTAACAGCGAAAAACCTCAAGAAATTGGAGAATGTCAAAGCCAGATATCTCAAGAGGGCCTTGTCACTCTCAAAGTACACAAGAAACAGCTACACCTACAGAATAGCACATGAATCCTACTTCATTGAGGACATCAAGCTTCGCTTCAATCTACCGAAACCCAGGCATATAAAGACGCCATCAAAGAGAGACAATGAATTATAACAATATTTTTGTTATATTAATTAACCCACTGGCATTGTGGAACCCTTATGTTCATGACCGCGCGAATATAAGCTCTCCATACACCCCTATCCTAATCTAATGTTTTACAATCATCTCTTCTAAAATCTACTCCCTCAAATCGTGGTTAATGTTATCCCCCACACCTTCTTGTCTACAACTATAAAGGTTGCCTCTGGCTTTCCCTACAGAAGCTTCCTCCATGCCCTCTTTCATTCCCCTTAACTTCACATGTCCTGTCCACCGCAGTCTACAAGACTTAACTCTTATTATATCGGTTTCCTTGAAACCGGGTATCTCAGTCAATTAACTTTAAGTCGGGTTTGAACCCGGACTTTGCGAATATGAGTAATCAGATGCATTAAATAATCCATATTGAATCTTTCCTAAACAGGATCGTGTTTAGCTGGGTTCCCTTGGTCTGCATTTAAGGGTAAGTAAAAAGAAACTCAGTTGTGAAATAAGGGGCTTTAAAACAAAAATTATCTGCTGTTTTCACCTCCAGATTTGAATTCCGATTTTAAATTACCAAAATGATTAAAGAGCGTCCGTAAATAAATATAGATAGATAGATCATCGGTTGTTTAATCTATTCCGCTTCCTTAAGCCAATTTTGTCGGTGCCATCCAATCTCCTGGTGCAGATGTTTATTCCTACCAGTTTATTATATGGGTGCGAAACATGGACTCTTACTTTAAGGAGGAAAGGAGATTACACGTATTTGAGAATAAAGTAACTAGGAAAATTTTTGGACCCAAAAGAGAGATGAAAAAGCAGGTGAATGGAGAAACTACATAACAATAACTACATGGTCTTTATAGGAGCCAGATAATAAGAACAGTTAAGTCTCGTAGACTGCGATGGGCAGGACATGTGCCATGAATGGGGAATGAAAGACAATGCATGGAACTCTTTGTAGGAAAACCAGAGGGAAAATGCCCATTGGTAACCAAAAATGAAGTGGGAGAATAACATTAAATATATTTGAGGGAAGTAGATTATACAGGGAATGATTGGAAAGCATTAGTAGTGATTAAATAAAATAAAACGTATTTTTAATTTGATTTTCATATTTATTATATAATTCAGTGACAGCTGTTTCGGTACACTGTACCTTCTTCAGACAGGTTAACAAATTAGCTCCAGGATAAGTATGTAGGTAGAGCTTATGTCCGCGCGGCCATGAACCTACGGGTTCGATAGTGCCAGTGAGTAAGTTAGTAGGCTATTTTTTACCTGTCCAACTGTTGTTTTGAAATAAAATTTGAAAGTGGTTTTTAAATGAATGAACATTAGGAGCGGCGGAGTATAGAGGTGTTTGTTAAGGTTGAGGTCTGAAATGGGTTTAAGTGCTTGTTGAGTGCGGTTAGATGTGATTGGTTCATTAAATATTCAACGGATCACTGATGGCAACAGCAATGCTATAGAAATGGTGTAATTGGTGTTCTGTTTGCTTATTGCTACAAAACCTCTTCACTTGTTATCTGCTGCTTTCAAATTAAATCCACTGCCCTTCACAGACGTCCTTACATAATAATAATTACAGAGTAATAAAAATAATAATAATAATATAATAATAATAATAATAATATAATGATATGAAATGAAATGATATACATAATGATAATGATAGAATAATACTTGACTAATCATATACTATATGACTGATGAATGATCCATACATGCATAATCCATAATAACACGAAATCCTCATGCTCATAATCAGATATCATACTCACTCATCCTCCTCCTGCTCCTCCTCCCTGCTCCTCCTCCTCGCTCCCTCCGCCTCCTCCTCACCTCCTTCTCCACCTCCTACTGCTCCTCCTCCTGCTCCTCCTCCGGCTGCTCCTCCTACTCATGCTCACTGCTGCTCATACATCCTAATGATGATCCATACTACTAATGATGAGCCAATACTAATAATGATATATCACAATATAATGATCCTACTAACTGATAATAATAAGATAATATCACCATCATCATAGTAATTCCGAATTTAGGCCATTTGTTGAACCTGTTTCGGCCTCCAGAGAGAACACCATCCCAGAATACTAATAACATAATAATAATAATAAATAATAAGAATAATATGATAATGATAATGATAATGATAACTCCTAATGAATGATAATAACAATAATGATGAAATAATATACACATGCTAATCATCCTACTGCTACACCAAATCCTGTTACTCCTCCTCATGCTCCTCACTCACCATCCTCCTATTGCTCATCCTCTCCTCCTCCTCCATACTCTCCTCCTCCTGCTCATCCTGCTCTTCCTGCTCCTCCTGCTCCTGCTCCATCCTGCTCCTGCTCCTCCTGCGCCTGCTCGTCCTCCGGCTGCATGCTGATCCTCCTCCTCCCCTCCTCCTCATCTCCTCATCTCCTCTACTTACTCATAATAATATAATCCTACTCATAATAATAATAATAATAATAAAATAATAAACTAATAATACAAAGGCCCTTGCCAAAATAGCACTCGCGGATCAACGGAGGAGGACAGTGGCTTCGACGGCGGAAGAGGATTTTTCCCAACGGCAGGGAGGGCGGATGAACCGTTTCTGGAACTAACCACTCCAGTCCAATGAAACTGTATTTCGGTCCAAACGTTGTGATACTAAGCACTATGAGCGTGAATTTTGGGCTCAAAGGAAACGCCTCTAAGTACTTTGCGTAGTCCTACATGAGCTCATCCGCAATTAAAAAAATAATAATGGTAATAATATTATTGATTATAATAATAATGATAATGTTAAGAATCACATGATATTTTCAATGATAATGTTAATAATGTGATACATAATAATAATGATGATAATAATGTTATTATATTAATAATGATAATAATGATAATGATAGAATCATGATAATATATTAAATGATATGTTAATAATAGTGATATAATAATAATAATGATAATAATAATGTTATAATAATAACATAACATTAAAAATAACAAAACTGATTCCATTATGGCTTTATAACCTTTCATATCATAGGTACTTTTTTATATGCCACACACCAGCAGTCTTTACAGTGACACACCACCTGCCGGGAGAGGGATTTTGTCTATAGATCACACACATACTGTATTGACCACACAAAAACACGTAGATACTCCCTGAATGTGTGATCAGCTCAATGTCAAGGCCTCCTCCTAGCACACACAGCATTAAGTCGAAATACACTATTTCCAAACACATTTATACTTTTTCTACGTTATGGAATTAGGCTATAGACCTATTTCCACAGCCATAGATCGTTATTCCTCCATCTGGTTATGGGGCGTTCAATATTTCTTCTTCTTTGGGTTGCTAGTGAAGCAAAATTTGTGGAAGTCTATTGGCTGTCATTCTTTCTATACGTTGGAGCCAGTTAGATCTTGAGTTTTGAATTTTATCCATGGCACTGTAGATGTTTAATTTGGTTATTATTTCTACATTATATTTCTTATTTAACAATGTACAGCTGCTACTGAATGTAAGAATTTCATTTCAGCTACTTATGTTTTCTATTATCTGATTACATTCATACTACATACATAGTGTTCTGCCCAAGAGAAAGTCTTTCACTGCAAACTCAGCATTCTCCACTCTTTTCTTAACTCAGCTTTCCTTTTTGTATCCGCATACAAACCATTTATTTTAATATTGTCTATCATCTGATGTCTTTTTCTGCCTTTAACTTTCTTTCCGTTGACCATTCCTTCTAGAGCATCCGTCAGCAGGCAGTTTCTTCTTAGCCAGTGGCCAATCCAATTTCTATTCCTCTTCTTTATGAGTTCCAGCATTGTTCTTTCTTCATCCACTCTGTCTAGCACATCTTCATTTGTTTTGTCTGTTCATTTTATACGTTCCAAATGTCATATTCATGACGTAACCACATTTATTGTAGATAGACGGAAAATATTGGAAGGGTCATATAGAAAGAATGGAAGAAAACCACTTGCAAAAAGAGCTAGAGAAGATAAGAAGATAGACCAATGGACGGGAGAAGAACAAGAGGAAGACCAGCCAAGAGATGGATAGACAGTGAATGCACATCCAATACGTCTTCCTCCGAGGAGTGATTTTGGAAATAAGCAGGATGAAAATCCTACAAATTATATTTAAGAAGAAGAAGATTTTATACGTTCCATCCTTATCCATATCCACATCTCAAAAGCTCCCAGTCGCTTTTCCCCATTCCGTCGTAATGTCCAAGTCTCTGCACCATACAATGCTACATTACACACAAAGCACTTCACTAGCCTCTTCCGTAATTATTTTGTCATTGCTATCCTCTGCTTTATTTCTTGACCGTAGTTCATATTACTACTGATAGTATAACCCAAGTATTTGAAGCTCTCCACTTGCTCAATGGCCTCATCTTTAATCCTCATGTTTATCTTCCTTTGTTTCCTTCCTATAATCATGGCCTTCGTCTTATTTGTATTTGTCTTCATCACATATTCCTCGCACTTGTCATTTAGCTCCATCAGCATGTTCCTCAGTGTCATTGCATCTTCTGCTAGCAAAGCCATATCATCAGAAAATCTCATCATCATCATCAACAATCACCGATTAAGCCCATGTGGCTTGTTCCAGTCTCATAGATTCTCATTCAAAAAGTTGAATCCATGTCTACAAACGTTCCAGTCTCCTTTTGTTTACTTCTTGACAGCAGTTCATGTTACAACTGATAGTACAACCCAAGTATTTGAAGCTATCCACTTGCTCAATGGCCTCATCTTTAATTCTCATGTTTATCTTCCTTGGTTTCCTTCCTATAATCATGATCCTAGTCTTATTTATATTTATCTTCATCCCATAATCCTCGCACTTGTAATTTAGCTCCATCAGCATGTTCCTCAGTGTCATTGCATCTTCTGCTAGCAAGCCATATCATCAGAAAATCTCATCATCATCATCAACAATCACCGATTAAGCCCATGTGGCTTGTTCCAGTCTCATAGATTCTCATTCAAAAAGTTGAATCCATGTCTACAAACGTTCCAGTCTCCTTTTGTTTACTTCTTGACAGCAGTTCATGTTACAACTGATAGTACAACCCAAGTATTTGAAGCTATCCACTTGCTCAATGGCCTCATCTTTAATTCTCATGTTTATCTTCCTTGGTTTCCTTCCTATAATCATGATCCTAGTCTTATTTATATTTATCTTCATCCCATAATCCTCGCACTTGTAATTTTGCTCCATCAGCATGTTCCTCCGTGTCTTTGCATCTTCTGCTAGCAAAGCCATATCATCAGAAAATCTCATCATCATCATCAACAATCACCGATTAAGCCCATGTGGCTTGTTCCAGTCTCATAGATTCTCATTCAAAAAGTTGAATCCATGTCTACAAACGTTCCAGTCTCCTTTTGTTTACTTCTTGACAGCAGTTCATGTTACAACTGATAGTACAACCCAAGTATTTGAAGCTATCCACTTGCTCAATGGCCTCATCTTTAATTCTCATGTTTATTTCCTTGGTTTCCTTCCTATAATCATGATCCTAGTCTTATTTATATTTATCTTCATCCCATAATCCTCGCACTTGTAATTTTGCTCCATCAGCATGTTCCTCCGTGTCTTTGCATCTTCTGCTAGCAAAGCCATATCATCAGAAAATCTCATCATCATCATCAACAATCACCGATTAAGCCCATGTGGCTTGTTCCAGTCTCATAGATTCTCATTCAAAAAATTGAATCCATCTCTACCACACACTCCTGTCTCCTTTTGGTTTGTAATTAAGTATAATTGCTGGTATGCCTTCATCTTTCATACTTTGGAAATGTATCAGCAAATCTTATGCACTTCATTCTGTGTCCTCCCATGTTTACGCCACCCGTATTCCTGAAGCAGTTCTTCGTTAGGTCTTCCAGGTAGGTGTTGAAACTACTAAACGTACTAATTACACTGGTAGACAAGGTGTTCCACACAAAAAATCTGATTAGTGAATATTGTGCATATTTTCATGCTGAATTCAGATATGTAGTCAGAATGTTTCCATCAGTTTTTTTTGTGACAGCTACTTTTTTAAAATTGATTTTAGCATTCTCTTTGATTTGTCATAGGAACCTTTATCTTATATGTAGCGATTTTATTCAAGCTGTATTTAAGGAAAGTATATGTAATGTCATGCTGAATTTTGAGGAAGTGGCTGAATTCAAATACCTAGGAACAATAATCACAAATAGGAATGAGATGCACAAAGAAATTAAACATAGGTTCAATTCTGGAAATGCGTGTTATTATACATTACAGAGACTCTTGATGTCCCAACTCCTTTCAAAAAGCGTTAAATTGAAAATATATAAAACTATTATTCTACCAGTTATATTATATGGGTGCGAAACATGGACTCTTACTTTAAGGGACGAAAGGAGATTACAAGTATTTGAGAATAAAGTACTTAGGAATATTTTTGGACCAAAGAGAGATGAACAGACAGGTGAATGGGAGAAGACTACTTAATGATGAACTACATGGCCTTTATAGGAAGCCAGATATAATAAGAACAGTTAAGTCTCGTAGACTGCGATGGGCAGGACATGTTGCACGTATGGGGAATGAAAGACTTGCATGGAAGCTTCTTGTAGGAAAGCCAGAGGGAAAACGCCCAGTTGGTAGACCAAGATTGTGGTGGGAGAATAACATTAACTATGATTTGAGGGAAGTACATTATACACGGAATTATTGAAAAGCATTATTTCAGGATAGGGATGTATGGAGAGCTTATGTCCGCGCGGCCATGAACCTACGGGTTCGATAGTGCCAGTGAGTAAGTGAGTAAATGTCATGCTGAACCGCCAAAACACAAGTCTGTGTAGGTTTGCAACTTGGGTTCACCAAATTTTGCTGTTTTTTTTTGTGCGAGTGGGACAGCAGAGATAAGAAGTCCAACTACGTTAGAAAATCATGGCTTAAACGTGTATCTCTTATCCCGGGTCAGACAAATTTGTCACATGTCCCTTTAGTGAATCATGAAAAAAAATAGATTTACCTCCATTACATATTAAATTAGGAGTAATACAACATTTTGTCAAACCTATGGGTAAACTTTCTGACGTATTCTTGTACTTGAAATGGAAATTACCCAAAGTCAGTGATGCTAAACTGAAAGAAGGATTTTTTAGGGCCCCAAGTACGGTCACTAATTACTGATAAACGTTTTGAAGGTCTGTTAAATCCTATGGAGAAAGCAGCCTGGCAATCTTTCAATTGTTGCAATTTCCTTGGAAACTATAAAGCAGATAACTATCGTGAAATAGAGGCTGATCATCTACATTCTTATAAAGCTATGAGATGCAACATGTCCTTAAAATGCACTTTTTGGACTCTCACTTAGACTTCTTCCCGGAGGATAATCTTGGGACTGTCTCTGATGAGCAGGTGAGCGTTTTCGTTAGCAAATTTCCACAATGGAAAAGAGGTACCAAGGCAAGTGGAGTTCTAATGCTGGTTGACTACTGTTGGGCCAAGAAGAGAGATGTTCCAGACGCAAAATATGACCGAAAATCACTATCTACCACTTTCTAGGTAAGTCAGAATGAGTTAGAGTTAGATGGATTTTATTTAAAATTATAAGAAACGTAAATCTCTGGAGTTTGTAAGTATTTTGAAGTGTCCCCTGAGTACGCTACTAACGTACTGCAGGCTTAGTCCTTTGGAGGGGCTGCCTCCTTAAAGCCTTTGGACTTGCTTCCTTGTGTTTTATCCCCACAAGGAGGGTTGCCTCTTCCGCCTTCTGCCGTTGAGGACTTCACTCTTGTTTCCCCGAGCTGGGTCTCTTAATTCATCCCCAGAGATTGGGTTACCACTTCCGCCGTTCCGATATTTCTATCTCCGCAGGGTCTGCCGTTGTGGTCTTCCGTGTTTGCAGCTTACAGTGTGGTCGTTGCTCCCACGTTGCGGGATATCAAAGAACAGAAAAAAAACATAGGCCTAACACAGAAATAAAGCAACTAAAAATAGAGGAATTAAACTCAACAATAGAGAAATACAGAACAAACTGGAAAGAACACTTGGCAAGAATGACTGAGAATAAAATACTAAATGCAGCATACAACTATTCATCACGAGGAAGAAAACGTTTGGGAAGACCAAGGAAAAGATGGAAAGAGCAGCAATTTGGAGCCGGAACAGGCTAGTAAATAAGCCTAAACCGTGAAGAAGAAGAAGAAGAGAAGAAGAAGAAGAAACGTAAGTAAATATCACAGAAAACTCTTGCCTGATTAATCATGTTATGAAACCATCCCTTGTACAAAAAAACACCAGATTACGTTTATATAACACTTTGGCTAGACCAGTGTTGACCTATGGTAGTGAAGCATGGACACTAAAAAAATATGAAAGCAGAATAACGGCTTGTGAAATGAGATTCATGCGCAGAACAGCGGGTTACACCAGATGGGATCGGAAACGGAACACCGATATCTTAAAAGAATTGAAGACTAGGCCAATTTTGGAATATATTAAACAGTACCAACTAAATTGGAAACACCATCTTGAAAGAATGAGTTCAAATCGGATCCCCAAAGCTGTTTATAATTATATACCAAGAGGACGAAGATCACTGGGCCGTCCTATGAAACGCTGGAGGGAAAATTGTCTATAGGATCGTAACAGGCCTTGGCCTAATACTTGGAAGGAAGAAGAAGAAGACTCTTGCCTGATAGGAAAAAAAAACTGAAATGATATTTAAATTCAGGATGAAAAAATACTTCTAAAATCTCATATTTTTATTCTTGTGAAAGAAAAAAAGTTCATTTTTGTCGACCAGTGTTATTTTAGATTTATACACCCAATATGCTATCATTTTATTTCAAGCTACTGTTTATTGTAGATGTAACTGGAAATATTGTATAGATGTCAATGTCTGTGCTTACCGCAATGAAGATCAAAGTGCCAGTTGTGATTTCCATTACTCTTGTACGGTCGTCTGTGAGTTAGTTCAGTATGTCAGCGTCGATTGGCTTATTTGGAAATCAATATTGCTGTCCTCTTTTTGACATTGCTTCCTTTGTGGATTCTATAGGCCTACTTTATTGGAATATCTATATAGGGGCCTACGTATGTAAAGTGAAACCATATGTAATAAGAACAATGAACTCTTGTATATTGCGATGTGCAGGCATGTGGTACAAATGGGGAATGAAAGACGGACGTGGAAGGTCAGTGTAGAGAATCAGAGTTGAAGTGCCCAGCACGCAGACCTAGAATGACTTGGGAGAATAACATTAACCATGTATTGACTTAGGCTTTCACGGCCGGAGTTGTTATGATGATCTTGAAGAAGATCTACGGCCTCTAGGCCGTGGTCTCGAAGCTTGAAGTTCCCCGACGTTTCGCCAGAGACTGCGTCTGGCATCCTCAAGGGTTGTCTTGAGACTGGCAGATGCAGTCTCTGGCGAAACGTCGGGAAACTACAAGCTTCGAGACCACGGCCATACAGCCCGGAAATCTTCAAGATCATCATAACATTATAAGGGAAGTATTAGAAAACAATAGTTTAGGATAAGGATATATGGAGATATGTCCGTGCGGCCATGGACCTACGGGTTCGATAGTGCCAGTGAGTTGGTTACTATTCTAATGTAACATATGTATGTCCTAGTGAATGGAAGGTAAGGCTTTAGATGGTCTTAACTACTTACTAACTCATTGGACTATCGAACCCGTAGGTTCATGGCCGCGCGGACATAAGCTCTCCATACATCCCTATCCTGAGCCAATGTTTTCCAGTTATCCCCTGTATAATTTACTTCCCTCAAATCATAGTTAATATTATTCTCCCACCTCATTCTTGGTCTAGTAACTGGGCATTTTCCCTCTGGCTTTCCTACAAGAAGTTTCCATGCACGTCTTTCATTCTCCATTCGTGCCACATGTCCTGCCCTTCGCAATCTACGAGACTTAACTGTTCTCATTACATCTGGCTTCCTATAAAGATCATGTAATTCACTGTTATGCAGTCTTCTCCATTCACTTGTCTGTTCATCTCTGTTTGGTGCAAAAATTTTCCTAAGTACTTTATTCTCAAATACTCCTTTCCTCCCTTAAAGTAAGAGTCCATGTTTCGCATCCATATAATATAACTGGTAGAATAATATTTTTTATATACTTTCAGTTTAAACATTTTTTGAAAGGGTTTGTGAAGTCAAAAGTATCTGCAATGCATAATAGCACGCATATCCAGAATTGAGCCTATGTTTAATTTCTTTGTGCATCTCATTCCTATTTGTAATTATTGTTCCTAGGTATTTGAATTCAGCCACTTCCTCAAAATGTCCCTCATTTGTCATTAGCTGTCCATTTCCATTAGGCCTATGTAATGTAATGTATTTCTACGTATGACAACATATTCAGTTTTATTAATATTTACTTCCAGTCCCAATTTCTTAGTGTTAATCAGTAGAGTGTGAGTGTTGGATCTTAACTACACCAGGCCAAATAAATAAATTATTTATTCTTGTTTGTTTTCGGGTTAATTGTATCCCTTTACAAAACAGGGTTCCCTTTACCTTTATAAAATACATTGTCAATTTAAGGTTTAGACAGGGTGTCTCTAAATTCACTATCCATTTCCAAGAAAACAGTATTATTTTTTTCTTTGCATAACTTACACTGTTAGCTTAGTGCAACATGTTTAGCGCGGAAGAACGGGTTGCCATTGTTTGTACACGTGTGCACTGATTGTCATATGAAGACGCCAGAGCTGAAGTTACCCATAAATTCCGTAAAACAACCCCAACAAAGTCACACATTCGTCTGCTTGTAAACAAATTTAACCGTATAAGTCATTCAAAATATCTCTGCAGGCGGAAGGTCTGTTTGTTGGTACACGCGACGTCATATAAGGTAGTGTATACTGTCAGCGTCCCACGTCCCATTCCCCTCTGCACTCGTAGATAGCAGTGTCACATGTTCTATTCCTGCATAAACAGGACTGCAGTGCCTTCCGTCAACAACTGCGCTTACTCCTTAAACGGGTATGATGAGACACGTCATGGACATCCACGCGTATCAGGAGAAATAGTGCAGCAAGTTCAAATTGTCAGTGATAGTCCGAACGCATCAACTCGACGCCTCAGTACGGTGTTGAATACCCCTAGCAACACAGTGTGGATAATTCCGCGTTTAACGCTACGAAAACGTCCTTGTCACGTCTGCTTCATTTACGGAATCGCATCACAGAAGCAGCAATTTTTTTTACAGTTTAAACGTTAAGGCCTACAGCTGAAATATGGAGCATGTGTTTTTATCAGATGACAGTCATATAGAATGACAGTAGAATATGTGTAAAATGTCATAACAACATTGATTTTTCAAAATTTGCCTTCCTTCATTGAAATGGATAGTAACTTTAGAGACACTCTGGGATGTATTTTTTAAAAAGATTGGAACACGCTGTATTCTTTTAAAACTTGGTTACTTTAATAATATGAATATAAATTTACTTCTCAGAAAGTAACGTTAAGAAAAAGAATATTCAACAAAAACTAGAGAAGACATGTTTTTAAAGTGGATCCGCTAGTGGAGTAATGAATGTTGTGGAGAAGTTTTTAGACGTAAAGCGACGGCTATTGTTGGTGGATCTACTTTGGAGAACTTGATCCGAGAGCCTGAAATACCAACTTTACTTCAAAGTGTCTCGAATAAAAAGAAAAGACGTCATGGAATATATCGACAAAGAATGGTATATCGTATAACATTGGTCAGATGCACCGCCTTCTAAAACATACTTTCTCCTTGGTTCACTATTCGAGTTTGAAACTTTCATCTCAACACAGTACATTATTTACATCATCAGACATAAATCATACAGGATTAACATGCAAATAAATCTAAATTCAAAACTTTAAAGAAAATATATAGTCCATCAGGCAGAAACTGTGTAAACGAAGCCAATTCCTGTACAAGTCAAATGTCAGGAATCATAATATAGTAATAATAATAATAATAATAATAGTAACAACAATAATAAGAATAATAACAACGATAACAATAATAATAAGAATAATAACAAACGATAACAACAATAATAAAACGGTATAATAATAATAATAATAATAATAATAATAATAATACTACCAGGAACAATAATCACAAATAGGAATGAGATGAGCAATGAAATTAAACATAGGCTCAATTCTGGAAATGCGTGCTATTATGCATTGCAGAGACTCTTAACGTCCCAACTCCTTTCAAAAAATGTTAAACTGAAAATATATAAAACTATTATTCTACCAGTTATATTACATGGGTGCGAAACATGGACTCTTACTTTAAGGGAGGAAAGAGATTACAAGTATTTGAGAATAAAGTACTTAGGAAAATTTTTGGACCAAAGAGAGATGAACAGACAGGTGAATGGAGAAAACTGCGTAACAATGAACTACATGGTCTTTATGGGAAGTCAGATATAATATGAACAGTTAAGTCTCGTAGACTGCGGTGGGCAGGTCATGTTGCACGTATGGGGAATGAAAGACGTGCATGGAAACTTCTTGTAGGAAAGTCAGAAGGAAAACGCCCAGTTGGTAGACCAAGAATGAGGTGGGAGAACAACATTAACTATGATTTGAGGGAAGTAGATTATTCTGGGAATATTGGAAAACATTAGCTCATGATAGGGATGTATGGAGAGATTATGTCCGCGCGGCCATGAACCTAAAGGTTCGATAGTACCAGTGAATAAGTGAATAACAGTATGACATATTTTCAGTTTAACGTTTTTTTAAAGAAGTTGGGACGTCAAGAGTCCCTGCAATGCATAATAGAACGCATTTCCAAAATTGAGCCTATGTTTAATTTCTTTGTGCATCTCATTCCTATTTGTGATTATTGTTCCTAGGTATTTGAATTCAGCCACTGCCTCAAAATTTCCCTACTTCTCATTAACTGTCAATTTCCATTATAAAAATGTATTTCTATGTGTGAAAATATGTTTAGTTTTATTTATGTTTACTTCCAGTTTATATTATATCATATAGGCCTACATATTTAATTGAATATTTGCCCCGAAAACAGATGTAACTCAAAACCGCTTCTATAACTCCATCAGGCATTTTGTTACATACAGATCACTATCGCTTGAACAGCGCAACTTATAGAAATAAATACAACAGGTCTGGACGAGAGTATGTGTGTGTGCGATTTTACATGCACCATGTTGTGATACTCTCTGGATAGATCACTAATCCACAGAAAACTTAACTTTCGAATTTTTGTTTGTTAGATCTCTTCTTCGGGGCGACTATTCAAATATATCTAAATATACTAGAAATGGGCATGGTCCATTTTTTTGAAGAGTTATGTGTTGGAAACTAAATATATGTTCAGAAATAGATATGCCTTATATAAACGGAAATGGACAACTAATGACAAATGAGGGAAATTTTGAAGAATGGGCTGAATTCCAATACCTATGACCAATAATCACAAATAGGAATGAGATGCACGAAGAAATTAAACATAGGCTCAATTCTGGAAATGCGTGCTATTATGCATTAACAGAGACTCTTGACTTCCCAACTCCTTTCAAAAAACGTTAAACTGAAAATATATAAAACTGTTATTCTCCCAGTTATATTATATGGATGTAAAACATGGACTCTTACTTTAAGGGAGGAGGGTAGATTACGAGTATTTGAGAATAAAGTTCTCAAGAAGATTATTGGACCAAAAAGAGATGAACAGACAGATATATGGAGAAAACTACATAATAGTGAGTTGCATGATATGTATAGGAAACCAGATATAATAAGAACAGTCATGTATCGTTGACTGCGGTGGGCAGGATATGTGGCAATAATGGGGAATGAAAGAAGGGAATGGAAGCTGCTCGTAGAAAAATTATAGGGAAAGCGACCAGTTGGTAGACCAAAATTGGAGGTCGGAGAATAATATGAACCATGATTTGATACAAGTAGTATTGTACACGGAATGATTAGAAAATATTAGTTTCAAGTTATGGATGGTCTGAAAAGCTTATATACGCGCAGCCATTGTGTTATTCTCTAAAACCATTAGGTGTAAGAGTTCACCTGTAACGAACATTTAAAAATCACTCTAGCGATCTCAATATTCGATTATACACAAAGAAACTCAGTATATACTATTAAATAAATCAAGGTAGGTAGTTTCCAAAAATGAACGAATTCCGACCATTATAATTGGGTGGTTTACCTGAAATCACAAATTAAAAATTGACTCTATCTACCAATATGTTTTGTCTGTTTCATTTTCAGACGTGCATGGTATATAAACATAATTACAACATAAATTTACAATTATTTTCTTTTGACTTATCCAACTAAAGATAAAACCAAATTTTATTTATTTAGGCGTAAATTTAAACGTCAATATTAGATGGTATAATTATATTTAAATGTACTAGAAATGGACATGGTTCCTTCTTTTCCTAAAGAGCTGGTACGTATTGGTGTGATATTCAATATGGCTACTTACATTGACTGTCTTTGTGTGATTTCTGTGGTGATATATATTTCTGTAAGAAAAATGTAGACCACAAACACTTGTACAGAAAGTGAATTTATTCACAAGACATCGACAAACAGATGTTTATAAGGAAGAGAGTGGATGATGGCAGGGAGATTAATATCAACAGCGATTTCGTGTATTGTTATCTGCTACTCGATACGGACCAATCTTTTGTGGCGCAGACACAATGGAACGCTATTGTGCTCCTGTGATGACGCAGCTCCACCCCCACAACATCCTTTCCGGTAAGCTCATCTGATCTGACAACACCCCGGACCTATAGTGGTTACATCCAAAGAATTATTTCTTATAGTACAGCACGACCAAGTTGTCATGACCACGTTGTGCGCAGACACATAATTTACACTCCTATCGATTTCATCTCATTGGACGTAATAGAATCAACAACCAAACCAGTACGTTTTAAGTACAGCGCCGACAAAGTTGTCATGACTACGTTGTGCGCAAACACATTATTTACACTCCTATCGATTTCATCTCATTGGACGTATAGAATTTGAACCAAATAAGTATGTTGTAAGTACAGCACGACAGAGTTTTCGTGACCACATTGTGCGCAAAACACTTAATTTACACTCCAATCGATAATCTCCTTGAAGTTATAATATTGAAATCACATTCATTCATTCATTCTTAGTGTTCAGCTCAAGAGCAGGTCTTTCACTGCAAACTCAGCATTCTCCACTCTTTCCTTAACTCAGCTTTCCTTATTGTATCTGCATACAAACCATTTATTTTAATATTGTCTATCATCTGATGTATTTTTCTGCCTCTAACTTTCTTTCCCTTGACCATTCCTTCTAGAGCATCCTTCAGCAGGCAGTTTTTTTCTTAACCAGTGGCCAAACCAATTTCTTTTCCTCTTCTTTATGAGTTCCAGCATTGTTCTTATTTCACCCACTCTGTCTACCACATCTTGTAAGTATTTTTAAATTATAGCACGGCCAAGTTCTCATGACCACGTTGAGCGCAAGCACTTCATTTACACTCCTATCGATAACCTCATTGAACTTATAGTATTACAATCAAATAAGTATTTTCTAAGTACAGCACGTCAAAGTTTTCCTGACCATATTGTGCGCAAGCACTTTACTTACTTTCCCATACATCACATCATTGGATCTATAGTGTGATGACCAAAGAATAGAGCTCATAGTTCAGCATCACCAAGATTTATTAACCGTGTTGTGCGCAAACGTATTACATACCCTCCTATAGATCAACTCATTTGATCCAAATACATTAGAGAATTGGTATTTCAAACAAAAAAAAAAAAACTTGCTTGTAGTACAGCACGGCCAAGTTGTCATGACCAAGTTGTTCTTAAAAACTTTACTTGTGTATATATATATATATATATCATTGGACCTACAGTGTTAGCCTATAATTGTACTTGCAAGGAAACTGTGAACCATTACATGCTCAAACCTACCTTGTAATTTTTTCCTGAGAAACTTTGTGATGTACAAAGTCAGTTTTCAAAAATTATCCGCGTTTTTAACTGCAAGGAAATAAAATCCAGGCCAAATCTCTCATTTAAATTATAGGGAGGTAATAAAACACCTGATTTGGTAGATTTGATAATTTTCATTCCCTGTCATCCGCTCCGCTTTCTGCCTCATTTCACTCCGCTCTTACTCATGCAGGGAGACATTTTGCTGCGTACAATGGGTTAATATTGCTGGATTTTGGCTTCAATTGTTGTGTCTTATATTAAAAAATCTTCAGACTTGGGACTCACGGCTTAAAGTCCCTCCCGGGGTACTTGTCTCTTAGATTTTTCCATCCTAAAAGTCCATTGACCCCAGCCAGGTTTGAACCCGTATTCCTAGGAATTAGAGGCAAGGTATATAACCACTAGCACCACGGATATTATTATTATCAACTAATTAAATCAGTAGCACTATCGTACACGTAGGTGATTAGCAGCGCAGATATAAACTATCCTTACATCCCTATCCTGAGCTAATACTTTCCAATCGTCCCCTGTATAATCTAACTCCTTCAAATCATGACCATTGTTATTCTTCCACCTCATTATTGGTATACCTACTTGGAGTTTTTCCATCTGGTTTTCCTACAAGAAGCCTCCATGCCCTTCTTTCATTCTCATTATTTTTATTATGATTTTATTATTATTGTTATTATTATTATTATTTTCTCCATCGCGGGAATCAATTTACCAAAAATTGGAAGTGTTGAAATTAGAAAAATTATGAAAGTTGAAAGAAATCAAATTTAAGTGGTAAGATTAAGATGGTAGGACATCTGATAGAATCCCTAAGATCTTGGAGTAAAAAATAGATGGGAAAAGAAGGAAGGGAAGACCTAAAGAAGGGTGTATGAACAGTGTGAGAAGAAGTATGAGTGAACTGGGACTTACAGATGAGGATGTTCAGAACCGATACAACTGGAGGAGGTGAATTTCTTGGGAGTGACGGGATAATACTGAATTGTGAATTAATTCCGAAAAAAAATCGTTTCACCCTCTTTGGGGATCGTTGGATTAATCATTTCTCTGTGTGTTGTTCCTTCCTTAGTGCCCAGTATTTCTTCGTTCTTTCTGATCTTCTTTTCCTCTCTTCTTCCGAGATAAATGCTTTGGATTTTTGTTTAGATTTGTCTTGGAACCTCATGATTTCATCTTGAATAATCAATGTAGCTGTTCGATCAATTACACTAAGCAATAAAAAATAAACTTTTTTTTTGTCTCAGAAAGAAAAATATATGATTCTGATATTATTTTTTTTCTCCTGAATTCCGAGAGACAGGCATTTATAATTTCATACATTTTAATATTTTCTACATTCGTAACTACACAATATTCGAATATTCGGACTCACCTAGAAAGTACTAAATGACGATTTCTGCTATATTTCGCCTGTGGAGCAATCCCTCTTGATGGTCCAACACTAATCGAGTCAGCATGTTAGGATTCCATAGGCTGAAATCATTTGAGTTAGCTCATTTGGTTTTATTTTACAATGGACAAATGGACGAAAAACGTTTATTAAAAAATATTATTTAAATCCTTTAATTGAAATTGAAATAAAATGCTGTGGGCGATGGAGAAATTCCGAGTACATATTTGAAAACGCGATAAATAAAACTGCATTAAGTACAACTGTTGGTGCTCATGAGACAAAAATCATGTTGACCCGTGTAATTGAATTTTATGTAACTTTAATTCTACTAGGTCTTTTTGAGTTTCTTTTAACTAGTCAGGTTTTGTTTTGCGGTTACGGGAAAAAATCTACAGTTCATTCTCAGAAGATGACCGCAAAATTTTATTCTCCTTTTTCGATTTTTGTTATTATTATTATTATTATTATTATTATTATTATTATTATTTTATCTACGAATATGCCATAAGAACGTAGCTGTTAATCATTTATTTCCTCTATTCTGTATAGTAATATCAAACATTAGACACCCTGTCTTTATAGAAAAACAGTTTGAAAGTAGGAGGCCATGGAAAAAATATGGGAAGACACCGTAATAAAACGTAAAGATTTAGGAGGCCGTGAAGCCGAAGTAATATTCTTTTGTCTGCAGTAATTTGGCGGTTATTGCAGAAGTGATATGTTAAACAAATGAATTACGACTTCTTGTCTGTTGTCGAAACCACACAATCTAGTGGAGCGAGCTACCAAATTGTATTGTGTCTGGTTTTATTGCTTCTCTGAAATGTATTCAACTTGTAATTGCATTATAGAAGCGATATTTTATAATTCACTTGATCACAACGTGCGCGCAGCACAAGTTTTATAATTAAAAACCAATTTTCAACTCGCAATTCAATATGGCGAATAATTTATTAGAAGTAATTTATTTCATTTCCTTAGCAAATACTTTTATTAATTTACAAATTAAAATATGTACTTAAAAAAAACAAATATAGTTTATTAATATCTCTGCCCTCTACATTGAGTCCTCAGAAGTATATAAATGTTTTGGCGCGATTATCAGCGAAACAATGGAATAGCATAACTTAAAAAAATACCGTAAAAAGCACAATTTACCGTTTTAGAATTTAGTTACCGACCTGAGATATGTATATAAATGTTTATTTAAATATATGTTTATAATTTACCTTTATTGGTTAATGCCAAAATTTAATAATATCGTCGAAATAAAGAAGTGTTATTGTTTAATAGTAAATATCTCTTTAGAATAGAATAGAATACATTTATTTACCCTGGTGGAGTTAAGGCCATGTGGCCTTCTCTTCCACTCACCAGGACAAACATATGTTACATTTAAATACAAAAAAAATACAATAATAGTACAAACTAAACAATTAATTATCTGTCAAATTGAATAATAATGAAAATAATGTCTAATAATACAATAAAATTAAATACAATTAAAATTAAATTAATGATGGAATGAATACTGAAAGGAATAACAGCTCGAATCTACTTTCTACGATATATAAAAAGAAAAGAAATAAAAAAAATACAAAGAAAGTAATAAACTACACTTCGTGAGTCGTGAATTTATCGATAATTTGGAAATCAAGAGTGGCATTTGTTAGGACTATTTAACGAATAAAATTAAGCTGTTTACTCACAAATCATTATTTAACTATAGTTATTTTAAAATATTTATATATTTAATGTAAACGGCGATGTTTGAAAACAAATGAGAAACGATAGGTACGCTTCATCTGCTTTTTTGTTTATCACTGCAACCAGATCATACTATTTATTGCCAAAGGAACACAATATTGTAAGAATGCTCTCTAGTGGAGAAAAACTGAAACACATCAAACTGTATATTAATTCATTTCTCATGTGGTATGATTTGTTTGTAATTATGGACATAATTTTCTGGATTAGTACCTGGGAAAAAATCATTTAAGGAAAGTTGCAAACAGTGGTTTCTTTTTTGTGGTGGTATAATAAATTGTTACCAAAGGTTAGTATATTAACTCCTGCAAGAGCTGTGTGTGTGACATCTATGCACTATATATACAATCTGGTTTAGCAGTATTTTCTTATCGGCTTCAGGCCACTGCAAAAAGAATGGTCAGACCTGCTCAGAATATTAAAAAGGAGGAGGCTTCTTTATTGTTGCTAAATATAACACCTGATAAATATTTCGTGAAAACATGACTCTGATTGGTTGTTAAAACAGAAATGATTGAAAACGTGATTGCGTCATTGACTACCATTTGGAGCATGAGTTCAATAGTCATCATTCAACAACAATCACGGATTAACCCCATGTGGCTTGTTCCGGTCTCATAGATTCTCATTCAAATGTTGGATCCATCTCTTCTTAGGTTCTACCAACATTCCTGCGTCCTTTTGGTTGGTATTTAAGTATATTTTGGGGAATCCGATAATCTTCCATTCGTTGGACATGTTCTTTCCAGTTTTTTTCTAGCTTATTTTATTCTATTGAAGAGTTTAAAGATATTTAGCTCATTTCTAATATCTTCACTTCTTCTCTTATCTAGAAGTTTGCAACCAGCCACACTTCTCAGAAATCTCATTTCAGCTGCTTCTATGATCTTCTCTCCTCTTTTAGTTAAAACCCAAAATTCACTACCATACAATAGTAAGGGGACTGCCACTACTTTATAAAATTTTAGTTTTGTTTCTTTTCTTGTGCTTTTAAATATCCTTTTGATTGTTCCACATATATAATTACATTTATTAAGTTTGTTAAATAGTTCTTCATTTTTAAAATAGGAGATTGCATAACCCAGGTATTTAAAATGGTTCACTTGTTCAATGGGTTTCCCCTCCAGAAATATTTTAGCTCATTTTTTAATATAAATACCTCATAGTATTTCCTCCCACTGTAAATTTAATTAGATTTTTTTTATGTTTGATATAATTTGAGGACCCGTGTGTATGTGCGTGTGTATGTGCGTGTGTATGTGCGTGTGTATGTGCGTGTGTATGTGCGTGTGTATGTGCGGTGTGTTATTGCGAGATACTGATAACAACTCATGAAAAATGAAAATCGTAATTTTATTTTCACTCGGGCGCAGAAGTTCATTACAAACTTTCAGATTTTTTGTTATAACTTGTAAGTCTTAAACCAGATTTATTGCGCTTGCAGACTTTACCAGTAATCCTGCAGGATTATAACATCCAGTACAATATGTTAGGTAAGTATCGACTTCATTTAGGCTTCTTTTACACGAGACAAAAAATTATTCTATGCCACCTGTGAATATTCGATCGAAGAACAAGTGACTGCTAAAGTCGTGTTGACCAATAACAACAACAACGAAAACAATAATAATAATAATAATAATAATAATAATAATAATAATAATAATAATAATAATAATAATAATAATAATAATAATAATAATGTTTTATTTATTCTGGCAGAGTTAAGGCCATAAGGCCTTCTCTTCCACTCAACCAGCACAAATACAAATAAATATTTGACAAATATAGATATACACTATACTAATTATAAACAGTTAAAGATACATTAAATGTAGCAATGAAATTTTATGTATACAAACATTTTATACCATAATAACAATAATAATACTTACGATAATAATAATAATAATAATAATAATAATAAAATTAATAAATAGATAATAATAATTAATTATAGTAATAATATATAATAAATATATGAATTATACGAGAAACACCAATTAATATATATACCTTACACTGGGTAATGATGAAGTCGAGGTTAGAGCAAATATAAATTTAGATTCTTTTAAAAGATGCCAATGTCCGGCAGCCCCTTATTTCTTGTGGTAGGGAATTCCAGTTGCGAGAAGTGAAGATGGTATATGACATGGAGTGATGTGATGTCCTATGTTGTGGTATATTAAGCAAGATACTATGTTGTTATCTTGTGTTTAAGTTATGGTTTGAGGATAGATACTGGAAACAAGATGATAAATAATTGGGAACCGAGGTATGTAAGATCTTAAATAAGAGAATTACACAGTGCGATTTTATTCTCTCTTTTAGATGTAGCCATGACAATTCGTGGAATAATCGAGAAATGTGATCGTATTTTCGAACATTAAATATGAATCTGATACACATATTATGGACACGCTGCAGTTTGTCCGACAATCCGTCACTTATGTCAGTTAGTAGAACATCACTATAATCAAAATACGGCATCACTAATGTTTGAATTAAAATTAAAAAATGTGATAACATATGTTCCCGCTAGATCCTATTTCCAATATGTTTACTACTCGCATATAAGGGGTTTCTAATCCCAGAAGTCCACCTATATTACTGGACAAGTTATTGTGAGAAAATATGCAAGTTATTGTTAGTCTGGACAAATTAGGGTGAAAAAATGGCTGAGTTAGTTCACCAGATTAATTTATCGTTCTCTTGTTATTTTGTGATAAGTTGGCTACATTGTCTGAGCATTGAATAATATCAATTTTCCATTTGCAAATATGGTGATTTTAGGTTACTTTGATCTCAACTTCTCACTTAATTTCAAGGCATTTGTCAGGTATTTTCGGGAAAATCTTCCCCTTCTTCTTCACTTCACGGGCTAGACAAAATGCCTGCTCCGCCTCACAGTTGTTCTGTCCATCTTTTCACTGGCCTTCCTACATTCTTTGAACCTCTTTGGCTTGTAGTTTAATGCTGATTTCGGTAACTTGGTAAATTTCTCTCAGGTAATTGTTGACAACCCTTCATGGTAATTTTACCTTGTCGTGGTGGGAGTGGCTTGCGTGCCTAAATGATCCCGATAGCTATTGCCAGCGGTAGCGTTGCTGCCGATAGGGCTACGCATACCGGACTAGTCGAAGGTGACAAGCCAGACGAAAAAAGTACATTGATAGAAAGAGTGACGATCTTTCACCGTAAAAATACAACTATCAAGAAACCCGAACATGGGTTCCACCGGGGTAAAATTTTTCGTAGATAAAATAGTCCCCCGTTCGGTTCTTCGGGCGGGGACTACTTCAGGGAATCCATGCCAAAGGAAGCTTCCTATTTGGCGTGGAAGAGTTTTTACCATTATCTTTAAACTATTTATTATTTTTATAGGTTTTAAGCTTTTTTTTATTTCCCTTATTATTTAATGAACATATTTAAGTAGTCACAAAATAATGGAAAGTTAAAAGAGGAATTAAGTAGGAAAACTAGAGGGAAAACTCCCAGAAAGTAGACCAAGAATTTGGTGGGAGAATAACATTATTTACGATTTGAGAGGAGTAGATTTTTCAGGGAATGATTGGAAAACTTAGCTCAGGATAGGGATGTATGGAGAGCTTATGTCCGCGCGACCACGAACCTATGGGTTCGATAGTGCCAGTGAGTTAGTTTAAATAGTTTAATTGTTCATATACTAAGTAAAGTAAAGTAAGTGATCCCACAACAGGCCCGAGGCCCTTGGGGTAGTAGGAGGTTAAGGCTCCCACTTTTTCTAGACAATCGACACTTTATGTCAGCCGGGTTGTCAGCCCTGCGTGACGGCCGCCTTTACCCCCAGAACAAGCGTCTGGTACTCATTTCCTTTAGAGGCTGAGTCGACCCCAGGGCCATAGTGCCGCCAGAGGGTTTGGGTCAGTTTAAAAATCCTGACCCCAACGGGACTTGAACCCTCGACCCTCCATCTTATAGCTCAGTGCCTTAACCACTACGCTACGGCGTGCCCCCAATTGTTCATATAGGTTACTGTAACAATAAATTGTGTGTTTTCCTGTTTTTATTTGAATTTAAGTAGGTGGAATTGTGGCAGAGAATTCTCAAAAATGTTTGAATGTGAGATAATTTTTTACACTCACTGTATGTATCTGATGTAATGTTGTGGACACGCTGTAGAATTTTAAAACTAGGCGAATTATCACTTTATTAATTAGATATTTTTATGTTTGCAGCACTGGGTGCGGAAGGAGTGGCAGTTTTACCACCTTTACATCATCACATGAAAAGGTTCAGCGGTCTATACACAGGTCCTTACTTCGATCCTTCTACAACAACAAATATAACCACACAACTTGGAACACATGCCTACCTGCCATGCAAAGTGAAACAACTCGGAAACAAGTCGGTAAGTGTGCTATCTTCTATTCTTGCTATTCTTACAGCCCGACAACTTAGTAATGACCACTGACTTGCGCAACAAAGAAATAAGCGTACATAAGCTCTCCACACATCCCTATCCTGAGCCAATATTTTCCAATCATCCCCTGTATAATCTACTTACCTCAAATCATGGTTAATGTTGTTCTCCCACCTCATTCTTGGTCTATCAACTGGAGGTTTACTTCTGGTTTTCCTACAACACGCTTCCATACACCTCTTTCATTTCGATTCTTGTCACATGCCCTGCCCATTACTGTCTACGAGAATTAATCGTTCTTTTCATATCTGATTTCTTATAGAGATCATGTAACTCACTATTATATAATCTTCTCCATTCATCCTGTCTGTTCATACTCTCTTTGCTCCAAAAGTTTTCCAAAGCTCTTTATTCTCAAATACTCGTAATGTTTTCTCTCCTTAAAATAAGAGTCCATGTTTCGTATCCATATAATATAACTGGGAAAATAACAGTTTTATATATTTGCAGTTTAACGTTTTTTTAGAAAAGTTGTGACGACAAGAGTCCCTGTAAAGCATAATAGCACGCATTTCCAGAGTTGAGCCTATGTTTAATTTCTTTGTGCATCTCATTCCCTTATTTGTGATTATTGTTTCTAGCTAGGTATTTGAATTCAGCCACTTCCTCAAAATTTCGCTCATATGTAATTAATTGTCCCATTTCCATTATATAATGTTATTTCTATGTGTGAAATATATTTAGTTTTGTTTTTGTGTTCACTCCCAGCACCAATTTTTTAGTGTTACTCAATAGAGGGTGCGTGTTGCCATTTAGTATCTCCTCATTCAGCGAATCCCCCTCCCCCCAAAAAGTAACTGATGAACGGTTCATTTTCTGACCCATGTTTTTTGCTAAATGTTTTGTTTCTCTCAATTTTACTTGTAATTCCTACATTTCTGACATTTCCTATGTCAGAGACTGTCAAACTATAACATCCTTCAAAAACAAACTAAAGAATTATTTAATAACAAACTAACTTATACACCTCACTGATAGTATTCTTTTAACAATTAATACATTTAATTATTTATGAAAATAATATTAAGAATAACAAATGTTTTCTTTTGTTTTGTTTTAAATATTGTATAATCGTAAAATTAGTTTTCTATATCTCATTATTTTTAATTGTTTTGTATATACATTAGACAGGGACAATTTTAATATGTCTTTGCTTGTATACATTTTACTATTAGTTTTAGTCTTAATTTTAACTAACATTAACTGGTTGCATTATAGATCGTAATATAATAGATTTTATCTTTTTGATCAAATTTTTATTTAGTATTTAATATTAGAGTTAATTGTGATTGTTATATTCTGATGTAATATATGTTTGTCCTGGTGAGTGGAAGAGAAGGCCACATGGTCTTAACTCCACCAGGCTAAATAAATCTAAAAATCTAAAACAAATTGGGCAGTCGCGGTGGTATAGTGACTATGTTCTTTGTCTCTAGTCCCGAGGGACGCGGGTTCAATCCTGGCCGGGGTCGATCCATTTTTATCTTGAAAAAATGGAAGGCACTAGTCCTCTGGGAGGTACTTCAAACCTTGGATCCTGAAACTGAAAATTTTGAGACTTCAGAAAAATCCACAAGCCTGAATAAAAATGCTTCTGTGCAAAATTTAAACGATCTTCATCCATCGACCACAGGTAGCTTTGAACCCGTGATACTCGGGACTAGAGACGAGGAATATAACCAACAGGACCACCGCAGTCGACATTCTGAAAAAAATGTAATGAATAAATAAAGTTGTTTTATGTTCGATTAAACATGGTTTCTTTAATGTAATTGCACTCCTGGCACGTAGGCAATATGTAACAACTGTGTATGGCAAAGTTAGTTGAAGCATCTGTTCACAAACTTTGTACACATCGTGAGTTTGTGTTATTCACATTTTATGTTGTATTTTATTTGAACATTTGGGTGAGGTATGTTATTTGCCGGACACAATTCAACACTTACATTCTTATGCCACTGATGCACTAAACACTTGTAAACACGTTTTGTACTGTTTCAAACATTTTGCAACGATCTTCAAGCTTTCCCTACAACTCTTATATTTATATATTTACGTAAAACATGATCGTGGATACATTACTTACTTGCTACTTTCCCATGTTGCTCCAACGCCGCCACCACCTACCACCCAAAAAACTCCAGAAGTTGCCAACATAACAACCGAATAATACGCATGTAAATTGTTTTGTTAGGTTAGGAAATGGGAAGTTGGTTTACGCGTCCATATTTTTAGCATTTGGGTAATTTTATTCGCAAAGTTGGTAACGCCGACTGCAGAGCCATCTACCGGAGGTTACATTAACCATTACAGCAACTCCCGCAATAATAATAATAATAATAATAATAATAATAATAATAATAATAATAATAAAAATAATAATGATGATAGTAACAGTAATGAAATGTTTAAAGTGAGTAATTTGAAAGAGGTTAAGAAAGCGAGAACTGTACTGAGAGCTGCAGTAGCTAGCTGTTAGTTTTTAACCCTCGTTTAACGACCGCATGCAATATGGCATCTATCTATCGCACAGGCTAGCTTATAATATCATTTCCCTAATACTGCATCATCCCGCGGGTATCTCTGTAATTGCATTACATCGGCCCAGAGCGCAGCAAATTCGGTTACACGGGATCTCTCTGAAGAGATCAAATACCGCCGGGCCACACATACAGGGTCTACTTCTATATGCCTGGCCGCAGAGGCACTTAAATACAGTAGCTTCCATTGCATACACCAGTGTATCCAACGGTGCGACTGGCCGCATACATACTTCATGGGGGTATGAGCGTGCGCGTGAATATATGTGTGGGGGTGTGTGGGTGTATGTGTGTTTTTTTCTAATTTGTTTTCTAGCAATTTTTTAAACATTAATGTACAGAATGATACTTTGTTTAATTTATTTATACTCATGGTCTTTTCATGGATGAGTGTAGATATATATTATTGTGATGTAGTGTAGACATAGATTTTACTTATATGCAGCCTGTTATTGTTTTTGATACAGGTGTATTTGTAGGTATTTGTTTATATTATGATTAAAGTGATCCCACAACAGGCCTCAGGAGGCCCTTGGGGTAGTAGGAGGTTAAGGCTCCCACTTTTTCCAGACAATCGGCACTTTATTAGTTTTATTTTTTATTCATGGAAAAATAATGCACGTACGGCCAAGCAGGCCCGTGCGCAATGTAAATGCATATGTATTTTCTTTCTTATGAAAAAAAGCTATAATTTCAATTATCTACTATCTACTTCAACGAGAATATGAAATACAGTGGGAGCCACTTTATGCCTGACTGCAAACATTCTTGATTTAAAAACACAACTTAAAATACTCTCATTCTCTACAGGGTGTTGGCATCAGGTGTCTTTCTCCTATACTTTATATATAAACGTATACTTTGTCGTTTTTGCCAATAAATAGATCAAAATATTTCCATAGTTTTTACTGTATAAGTCCCCTCATATGGTCAATATGACAATGATGATTATGGTGTTCGGCGACATTTTGGTTCATACATTTTCTGATATTGGCCTTATAGATAAGGAGAAACCTCGGAAAAACATCACCTTAAATACCTTTCTGGACCGGGAATCGAACCCGCTGCTTACAATGCATCCACGCTACCCCGTGAGCACAGCGATGAACTTATATAAATATTCTCAACTCGTGTCCAACCCAGGGTCGGTCAAGGAATGAGATGGGATGAAGCCCCTATATTTATAGAGGTCTGTGAATGACAAGGGTGCCGGCCAACCACTCCTGGCGCAACATCACAGGGGCAGATGAAACGAATTGGATGAGATGAGTATGGGGAAATGGTGGAATGACATTTATAATAATAATGATAATAATAATAATAATAATAATAATAATAATAATAATAATAATAATAATAATAATGCTTTATTTTAGCTGGCAGAGTTAAGGCCACAAGGCCTTTTCGTCCACTCAACCAGCGAATAGTAGAATTATATAAAAATTACATGTACATATTACAATTTTAAGATATTAAAATACAGACTAAACAAAATACAATGATGATGTGATCTAATACTAGCTAATACTAACAAAAACATAGAATACAATAAAATTATAGTGATATTAGAAAATTAAAAAAAAATATTAAAATTCATAGTGATATTGGAAAACGAAGGTTAAAATTTTATGGCCATATTAAACGAATGAACTCAAATAGGCTTACAAAATACATAATGGAATTCTACGAAAAGAGTAGTAAAGCTGCAGTGGATCGTATGAAATGGATTGATGAAGTTAAAAAGGGCTTAAAAGTGGCAAGTTGACCAAGCGGACAAACCGAAGGAAAAAACTGGAACAACTTGGACAGATGATAGAAAACAAGCTCATAGCAAAAAATGAAAGAAATTTGGGCTCAAAGGAAACGCCTCTAAGTACTTTGCGTAGTCCTACATGGGCTCATCCGCAATCAAATTAATAATAATGCTTTATTTTAGCTGGCAGAGTTAAGGCCATAAGGCCTTCTCTTCCACTCAACCAGCGAATAGTAGAATTATACAAAAATTAATAATAATAATAATAATAGCTTTATTTTACCAGGCAGAGTTAAGGCCTTAAGGCCTTGTCTACCACTCAACCAGGTTTAAAAAAAAATACAAACAAAAAAAATAGTCTTAAATCTCAATTACAATATATATATAAACGATTACAAGTTATGAATACAATATAATTAATATTTATAATGTATTTTGATTTACTCTAAATTTAACGAATTAAATATATAATATGTACAAGATAAATAAAAAACGAGGAAAAGATTAATGACATGGTATAAAAATTAAATAATAGAGGAAAAATAATAATTAGACAATAGGTAACTGTATAAGCGTGACTTAAAGGTGCCAAAGTGTGTGGCAACCCCTGATATCTTGAGGAAGGAGATTCCAGGAGCGGGCAGAGGCTACTGTGAAGGAAGTAGAATAGGAGGAAGTGCTATGAAGAGTAATTGTTAGCAGACTGCTATCTTGTGATCTATTGTCAATATTGTGGTACGAGGATAACTTCTCAAATCTGGACACCAGGTAAGTAGGAATGTAGGAATTCAGAAGCTTGAAAAGTAGTGAAAGAGAGTGCAATTTACGTCTGTCAGTAAGACGGAGCCAAGAGAGGTTATTAAAGTGTTCGGAAATATGGTCATAACGGCAGATATTGAAAATGAATCGAATGCAAGTATTATGAACACGCTGCAGTCTCTGCGACAAGTCATAGTTTAGATCATTATATATAATGTCACAATAATCGAAGATGTTGGTAACACAACATTCTGCACAGGATTTGTTTTAACGAAACTGGGAGAAAATTCTTTAAACGTCTAAGATAATGTAAGATGGAAGAAGTCTTTTTACATATGTGTTTCACTTGTGTTTGCCAGGTTAAATTTGCGTCTAGATGTAGTACAAGATCTATTACTGAAGAAGAATAAGGGATAATTATATTATTTATAGTAATGTTTGGAAGTGTAGACATGTCAAAGGTTGTAAGCAGTCTTTGTTGTCCATTAGAATTACTTGTGACTTGTTAGGATTTAGATTTAGACCGATACTTGAAGACCAGTTAAAGATGGATATGAGATCGTCATTCATTTTGTCAAGCTGTTATAGAGAGAATGAGGAGGTGAATGTAGGTAAATTTGGAGATCATCAGCGTAGAGGTGATAACGGCAGTGCTTTAGTACAGTTGGCAAGTCATTTATGTAGATTGAGAAAAGAAGAGGTCCGAGAACACTGCCCTGGGGGACTCCAGCCGGCACGTTGCGCCAAGACGAAGATCTAGAGTTTAATGAAACGTATTGTTGACGACCGTGCAGGTATGAGTCGAACCAGGATACAGCGCTGTCAGACAAGTGTAGGTGCTTGAGCTTTATCATAAGTAAGTCGTGGTCTACTGTGTCAAAAGCTTTGCTGAAGTCAAGTAAGGTTAAAGGAGTCAATTGACGTCTGTCCACGGCTTCACGAATATTTTCAGTAATTTTTAGCAAAAGCTGTGGGTGTGCTATGACCAGATCTAAAGCCGGATTATAAGGATCAAGGAGGTGATTTTCTTGGAGATATTCAGTCATTTGCTTATGTACAATATGTTCCAGGGCTTTAGATAATGTCGGAAGGATGCTAATCGGTCGGTAGTCATTACATACTTATTACAATTTTAAGATATTGTTAAAATACAGACGAAACAAAATACAATGATGATGTGATCTAATACTAGCTAATACTAACAAAAACATAGAATATAATACAATTAAAATGATATAAAATAAAGTAAATAGCTTCCTAGATTATTATTGGAATGCTCTATATAGTTGTTTATGGCAGGAGAAACGGGAGAAACCCTGAGGAAAACCTGTCCAAGCTTCGTTTCGTCCACAACGAAACCCACGTGGAGTGACCGAGACTTGATATCGAGACGCCAGCGTTGAGAGGCGAACGTGTAACCACTTGCGCCACGGAGCCACCTGTACTCATGTATCTGAGAGAATAATGTTTTTACATAAGGTTATTTTTAGTCTAACAATTTTTTAGGAAAAACTAATAAACATGTGATAATTTTGTGAAAAAAATAATTGTTTGTTCATTTGGAATCAGGTATATGTTTACTGTGATTCTTTTTGTTATATAACATTATTTGTTTAGCTTTTTTCCTGGAAATGTTTGTAAAATGTACATCGATATTATCCTCTAAACATTATTAACATTTCAAAGTATGTTTAATTTAATAATTTTTTTGTTTGTAATTTTATTAAAACGTTTGCGAGAGAGGATGGTGAATTGTTTATTATTTTCCCCTTTGAACTCCATATTATGAAGTTAAACGAGATAAAAAAGTGTGTATTTTCTGTGTTAATATGTGTACATGTGTGTATAGACTCTATATGTCCTGCACGGGGATGCTGGTGGTTTCTACCCGAAGTTTCATCTTCATAATCCTAAGGCACGACAACTTCAAAGGTGAAAATTTTGGCCTTCTCAACAATCCTCCTCCATGCCAATCTGTCTCTTGCCATATTCAAATTAGTTACTTCCATTTTCTTTAGAACGTTCATTGTGTCATCCTCCCATCTGATCTTCGGTCTTCCAACTGCTCTGCCTCCTTAGATTTCCATTTATAGAGTTTCTTGACCAGTCTCTGATCATCCATTCTTATCAAATGTCCAAGCCAACGAATTCTGAGGGATCTTATATGGTTTACTATGTTCTGATTTTTGATTAATTTGTTTAGTTCGTTATTTGTTTTGATTCTCCAACAGTTATCAGTTCCTCTATTTGGTCCAAATATTCTTCTTACAATTTTCCTTTCAAAATTGATAATTTCTATTTTATTGTTTCTTTTAGGACCCACGTTTCACAAGCATATGTAACTACTGGTCTAATGAGTGTTTTGTAAAACCTTATTTTTGTTGTTTTTGATATTAATTTGCTTTTAAATATGCTTCTATTTGCAAAATAAGCGAAGTTTCTTACCCAAGCTAATTTATCTATTGATATCAAAAAGTAACAAGTGGTTAGCACATCGCCTTGAATGAGACACGTAGTTATTACTTGGATGACTGAAGGTTGCTTATATTTTCCACAGATGTATATTTTTTTTAATTGAATCCTAAATTTGAGTTTGAACATTGTATAATATTATTGTTATTATTTTTATTATTATTATTAAATTTTATTATTATTATTCGTATTATTATTACCGTTATTATTGTTTTATAATTATACATTTTATTATTATTATTCTTATTATTATTATTGGTATTGTTGTTATTATTATTGTTTCATTGTTATGAATTATATTATTGCTTTATCATTATTAATTGTATATTATATTATTGGTATCATTGTTATTCTTATTATTATTTTGCTACGTGGTCTTTTTAAGAAGCCAGATATATTACAAACAGTCTCGTAGACTGCGATGGGCAGCACATGTACGAGTGGTGAATGAAAGATTTGCATGGAAGCCTCTTGTAGGAAAACCGGAAGGAAAACGTCCAGTTGGTAGACCAAGAAAGTTGGGAGATAACATTAACCATGATTTGAGGGAAGTAGATTCTACAGGGCATGATTGGAAAACATTAGCTCAGGATACAGATGTGTGGAGAGACTATGTCCGATCGGCCATGTTCCTACGTGCTTGATAGTGCCAGTGAATTAGTTTTTATTATTGTTTTAATGTCTTGGAACCTGAAATATTTCCTCATTGCTTCTGAATTATAATGTCGTTAAATTCTTTCCATTTATGCACTTTGATTCGTATTAGATCAGTTTATTGATACAGAGGTAGCAAATATACAGCCATGGCTTATAGTCATTCGGAAACTTGCCACACCATCTGTTCAAAGTCTGATGGGAAGAAATCTTGTGTGTGTGTGTATATATATATATATATTTAACATTGAGCAATGCAAGCTTAATATGGTATGATAAGAAAAATAAATGCCTGGACGGGATTCGATCCCGGATCTCTGAGTCTGTACCTCAGTGTGATATCCATTACACCACCAGACGAATCCAATTCAAACATTTATTTTTCTTATATATGTATTATATTCTCCATTATTACTAGACGTCGCGAGAACTCGGTCTTCACTGCCATCTAGTAGCTGACTATAACAAGTAAGCAAATTAAAGAGAACATTTTTGTAATGGATTTCACACTGAGGTACAGACTCAGAGATCCGGGTTCGAATCCCGTCCAGGCATTTATTTTTCTTGTCATACCATATATATTTATACATATATATAGTAGTAGTAGTAGTAGGACTTTATTAGACAAAAAGTAAGATATTTACAATATTATTTACAAATATGGGTCGCACGGGCAGTAAGCCGTACGTGCTGTTGACAGTCCGTTACAATAAAGTAATAATTGGTACTAGTGTAAAGAAAAATAAACAAAAACAGCAATAACATTACAATTACATAAAGAAAACACAATAAAAATATTACCATTAAATAATAACACAATAGCATTATACACTAAAAACATTAACATTACAATTACATAAAGAAAACACAATAATATTACAATTAAGTAATAACACAATAGCATTATACACTAAAAAAAACATTAACTTTACAATTACATAAAGAAAACACATTAATATTACAATTAAATAATAACACAACAGCATTATACACTAATTAATTTATATATAATTGTTAATAATTAATGGTATTGCATTTTGATAACATATATTTATTCATGAATGAGTGTTGTCCTTATTTTTCGCGTTTGTTCCAGAAATTTACCGAGGTTATCCAATTTTCTGGATTTACCAATAACTCGTAGCATGCCAATCTTTCCCGATTTGAATTAGAAATCTTTCCGGTAATAACTGACGTCTCCAATATTCTAAATCATTACATTTCCTAATATATGTATCTCATCTTCAAAGTTCCCGCACATTGGACATATTCGCATATCGTGATCGTCGCTAATTTTTAGAAATTTCCATGCCCCAGCCTAAACCAAGCAAGCCCTGATCTCTCCTTAAATCCTAGGTGAGTATATACGATTCTTTTCCCCAGACGTGTTTTAGGTCTCTTGTAAACACAGTGAGCGTTTTCCTGTACATTCGGCGAAGGTATCTTGTTGGTTTACATCTAAGTACCTCCTCCTTATTTTTCTCCACACGTTCTTGCGATTTCAGTCCCTTTTTCCCATATCCAGCCCATCCCAATCTTTTGGAGTTCTCTCCTAACCTCGTCTGCCCAAAATTTAACATCTATGTTTTTTATTTGGTGGTCATAGCAAATTGCTCTAAGCATTGTTTGTTCACCTTGGATTACTCGCAACCAGTATTTGAGTACACGAATTTTACAGTTAATATCGTCCTGGAATGACCCGAATTCATATAAAATTCCACAGTTAGAAACGGCCTTACTAAGTCCTGTAATATACTTTAGAAAATGCGTATATACCTTATTTAGTATTTCCGTTCTTTGGAAACCCCACCAAATCTCACTACTATAGTGCATGACTGGCCTGACCATAGCTCCATACATTTTTTCTAATGTGCTGACTGGAATATCAGGCACTCGACCCAGAATTACCGAGTACATTGTTAAGTTGTCCCCTCCCTTTAAATAATGCTATATCAATGTGTTTTTTCCACTTTCCGTTCATTTTCAACGTCGTACCAAGATATTCTAAATGTTTCACGTTTTGAAGAACTTGATCTCTGTATTTCCATTCCTCTGTTCTACCATAAACCGTCCCATTTTTAAATGTCATTGTTTTTGTCTTACTAGCATTTACAGTCAATCCCCAATTCCTACAGTATATTTCCTAGTAGGTCAAGACCTCTTTGCAATCTCTTGATTGTCTTGGAACAGATAATTAAATCATCTGCATACAACAGGACTGGGATTCTAACATGTATATATATATATATATATATATATATATATAAAAATCAATGTTTGCTTGTTTGTTTGTTCGTATTATATGCGCGGCCATACCGTAGATCCGATTTTGATGGGTTTTTTGCAAAATGTTCAGGAAATTCCCGGGATGAACATAGTCTATAAGAGAGTTGTGATATTCAACCCCTTCAGCCCTAAAAATCGCCCTTTTGTAGTGAAAAACGTGAAATAAAGTCTCTACTTTGACACTTAAATGACTTACGCTGCCTAAACCATAACAAATACACCAAATTAATGTACACAGAATTGAACATCTCAAAAACCTCTACAAAAAAGTCCATGGTACCATATGTTTATCTTTTACGGATAACTCACAATAACCATTTTTGTTTTTCATTGATGCCAAGAAGATCGGGATAAGCAGATTCCCGAACAGTGCACGGCTGGTGGTAAAAACACATTAACATTTGTATTCACGTAGACTTTCACGGCCGGAGTTGCTATGAGGATCTTGAAGAAGATTTTCGGGCTGTAGGCCGTGGTCGTGAGGCTTGTAGGAACTACAAGCCTCACGACCACGGCCTACAGCCCGAAAATCTTCTTCAAGATCAACATTAACATTTATTTATGAGTAGCAGCGCTAGTAAATAAGTATACAAATTGTTGTAGTCATATCAAGGAATGTCTGTTAAAGTTCTTCTGTAGTCACCCTGTCTAACAGTAATTCGTTTGTTATTCTGTGGATGTAGCGAAGCGGACAGGCATTCTATGAATTTAAATGACACTACATCTCTCCTTGGGATTTCTTCTTTCGCACCCCCAACCGATGGGAAACTGACGGCAAAACGTCCCTCTGAATTTTCTTCAATTTTTATTTTGTTGTTGCGAACTGCGGATAAAATGCGAAACACGGAGCTAGATGCATCAAGTAGCGTTTGAGACCTGTATTCCAAAGTTTCGAGTTCATATCCCAATTTTGACTAACACGACTTACAAGGGAATTGTCAACAATTGCCTGCCGAAACCTGCCTTGAAATTATTGTGATGTAACAAGTTCGTGTCCAAAAAATCATCATCATCATCTGCATTCATGGATTAGGTCTGTTGACCCGTTCCGACTTCAGCCCATCTCTTTCTAGGTCTGCCCACATCTCGGGTGCCTTTAGGTTTGTATTTTGTTATTTGTTTTGGATATCTATCTTCATTCATTCTGTCTATGTGTTGCGTCCATTTTTGTCTATATGTGTCTATTTTATCAGTTATTGCAAATATTTCAAGTTCCTGTCTTATTTCTGTTTCTTGGATTCTGTCTTCCTTAGTGCACCTTTAACAGATCTCAAAAATTTTATTTTTGCCGCCGTTATCCTACTTACATCTTGTTTGTTATGTATCCAGGCTTGTGATCCATAGAGCAGTACCGGTACTGCCAACGTTTTATAAAATTTCAATTGGGTCTCTCTTGTTGTTTTGTTATTTAGTGATCGTTTTATCGTACCACATATTCCCTGGAATTTTGGTATTTTATTATTTATATCATTATCATAATTAAATGAAATATCACATCCTAGATAATTGAGATGGTTCACCTGTTCTATGATTTTGTTTCCTATTACTATTTCGATCTGATTTGATTTTTCCCTTGGAATGCCATTACCTTAGTTTTTCTATGGATATTTTGAGATATATTGTTCAACACATATATATGTAGTTTAAAAATATCCTTTGAGGTTCGTTCTTCGTGATTTGCTATTATTACCTGGTCATCCTTCAGCGTATAATAAACGTTTTACAAGTAGTGTGTCCAAAAAAACATATCTGCCTTTTTTAACTGCAAGGCACTAAAAATCCAGCGCAAAATTCTCAATTTAAACTGTAAAGAAGTAATATAACTACTGAATTGGTAGATTGGATAAACCCTCACTGCTTGGAATCCTCGCCTCACTCCACCCCGCTAATAGTGAAGCAGGGACGTATATGTTCTCCGTGCATTGGGTTACCATTGCTGGATTCTGGCTTACATTTTTGTGCCTTGCGTTTAACTCTTAAATTTGCAATGCACCCTATAGGATACATCAATTGGTTTATTTAATTTAATATTTTTAATAACACAGAAGAAACGAACGAGTAAAAATTACTTTAATGTGTGTACAATTACACACTACACCCGATGATAGTAGTTATATATGGTATTGTTTTCAGTGCGGTCCGTTATATTTAAATAACTCCCAGCTAATTCTTGGTCTACCTCTTGGACACTTTCCCTCTGATTTACCCGCAAGGAGTTTCCAAGTCACTCTTTAATTCACCATTCGTGATTGTTATTATTATTATTATTATTATTATTATTATTATTATTATCCGCCCCAATGGATCCCCTCTCATTGTGGGGTACATGTAAATGAAATGGCGGATCTTTTAGCAAAAAAGGGCACCAAATATTACAGAAAAACAAATTCAATCCCTGCTCTACCATTCTGCCAAAAAATTATAATTAAAAGAATCTTCCAGAAAGAACTGATGGAGCACTTCAAATCACAAAGTAAAGTAATGAGAAGCCCTGGGCCAGCTATAAACTTAATACCTGAAACCAAGACATAAGCAGTAGCCAAAAATTACAGACTGTTAACCTGGCAGCGCACCTCCATAAAATTGGAATCTTCAAACTCTCCAAATTGTATCCTGTGCCAAGACCAATAACATACTGAACCAAAGGACAAACAAAGCTCATCTTGCTAGCTGTGAGGGCTCTGAAGATGTCACCTAAAGAACTCTGGCAGGACTCTATTGGGAAAAGAAAGAAAGAAAAGTCAAGCCCAATGGAAACACATCCAGCTAATGGGCATTAGACTACTTACTACGACTACTAATATACTACTACTTATTATCATCGTCATTATCATTATTATTATCATTATTATTATTATCATTATCATTGCCTGTATAGGAAGCCTGATATAATAAGAACAGTTAAGTCTCGTAGACTGTAATGGGCAGGACATGTTGCACGTATGGGGAAAGAAAGACTTGCATGGAAGCTTCTTGTAGGAAAGCCAGAGGGAAAACGCCCAGTGTGGTAGACCAAGAATGAGGTGGGAGAATAACATTAACTATGATTTGAGGGAAGTAGATATACAGGGAAATGATTGGAAAGCACATTTAGTCAGGATATGGATGTATGGAGAGCTTATGTCCGCGCGGCCATAAACCTACGGGTTCGATAGTGCCAGTGAGTGAGTAAAGTAAGTACGTAATTATTATTATTATTATTATTATTATTATTATTATTCTTGTAAGCCCTTACTTCTCTCAACGACATTTAGTCCCTACGGGGAGAAATTCAAACTTAATAATTTAGTTACACTTGTTTTCGGATACATTTCATTGAATGGTCCGGGAACAGCATTGCGCTCATTGTGACATCTAGGAAACCAATGTAATAATAAGAGGAAAATCGATACATTTTGCTTAGATGCCATTTTTGTTCAAGCTTGAGGGTCTTTTACGAGCCTGAAAATCATCTGACTCCTTAAAGTCTCTTCCGGAGGACTTCGTACTAGGATTCTTGCATCCTAAAAGAAAAATTCCTCGACCGCGCCGCGTTTGAATCGTGACTCTCGGGACCAGAGGGCAAGGAGCACTAATCATTAGTCCACCGTGGCCGAAATACTGTAATAATAATAATAATAATAATATATAATAATAATAATAATAATAATAATAATAATAATATAATGATAATGATAATGATGATGATGATGATGATGACGATGATGACGACGACGATGACGATGATAATAGATAGATAGATCATCGGTTGATTAATGTCTTTGACGATCGTCCGATTCCCAATAGCCAATTTGTCGAGACTCAATTCAATCTCCTGGTTGTAGATGTTTCTCCTTCATGTATAAACAGTCTTCTCTGACTCCAGGAGGTTTTAGGTCTTCGATCTGCCATGCTAAAAAATCCTAATAGGGATAATCATAATATTAACTATATAATATATCATCATCAATATTAATAAAAATATTAATAATACTAATATCTATTAGTATTATTATTATTATTATTATTATTATTATATTATTATTATGCTTATTTTATTATAGTCCACCGCTGTGGTCTCGAGGTGTAGCGTTGCTGCCTTGTCACGCAGAGGGGCCCGGGTTTCGATCCCCCGCTCTGGACAGTTGTTCTGGGTGAGGTTTTTATCGGGGGTTTTCCTCACCTGTAAGACAAATGTCAGGAAACCTTTAAGGTCCAAACGGTGCCCGAAATCATATGTCCATCATCATCATCAAACCTTATCATTTGCATTATCATCATCATTCACCGGTGTGGAAAGCAACGGAAGCTACAACACTACAATTCCCTAGTAAAGCTGCAAAGGATAGTATGAGAATGCTATGATTGCAGTGAAAGACCTGCCCTCGGGCAGAATTGCTATGGATGAATCATTATTATTATTATTATTATTATTATTATTATTATTATTATTACTATTATCATTATACTGGAGTACAAGCCAGATACACCTGCAAGTTTGTGTGCATCCCGCAAAACACTGTGGTATGATATAGGGGAACTATCGAAGATGACACAAGAAGCCGGCACCTCTGGATAAAGTTGGCAACATGAAACGTCACTTCCGTTTACGCACTCGTCATGATCCCCCTGGAAAACATTTACACCGTTTTGTACTTTTACCAGACTCTGTCTGCATTCTCTTTGGCAAGACTGTCTACCTGGCTCCAGTGAGTAGGAGAGATACTGGAATAATTGATCGACAGCCCAGAACAAGCTGTGTTTTTATATGACATTTGAGGTATTTTCTATATATATCAAATTGGGGCACGCTGTAGCGTAATGGTTAAGGTACTGCGCTACAAGCCCGAAGGTCACGAGTTCAAGTCCCGGTGGGATCAGGATTTTTAAACTGACCCAAACTTTCTGGCGGCACTATGGCCCTGGGGTTGACTCAGCTTCTAACGGAAATGAATACCAGACGCTTAATCTGGGGGAAAAGGCGGCCGTCACGCAGGGCTGACAACCCGGCTGACATCAAGTGCAGATTGTCTAGAAAAAAAGTGGGAGCCTTAACCTCCTACTACCCCAAGGGCCTCCTGAGGCATGTCGTGGGATCACTTTACTTTACTTTTATATCAAGTTAAAATAAGGTACACTGCCCATTCGAGAAATAGATTATATAAGATATAAGCAATTGAATTGGTGTGGGCGTATACGATGAATGCAACAAGAAAGGTTTCCCAGAAAATCATTGGAATGGTGTCCACCTGGAAGAGGAAGAAAATGAAGACCTCAAAACCCTAGGATGCAAGAAATAAGAACTGAAGTGAGAGCAAGAGGACTGATGGGCATGGTGTGGATGGATAGAGACGAGTGGAGAAGGAAAATAAAACTTTAGGCGCATAAATATGTGTAAACATTAAAAATATGCATACAAAATAAATAGATCAAGTTCGGAAAAAATAGTATTATAACCTACTTTGGTTTATATTATTACTTCATAATGTAGGTAATAAATTACTTCAGTTTGGAACTATGATTTCTACTTGATTTCTGTTGCAAAAAACAAAACTATATTGTTAAAATGGAGAAAAATAAGTCCTACGTAAGTTTGCTTAACAACTTGTGTGGTCCCTGGTAATGAAGCATAATGTCTATTCATGAATTTATCTCAAATTTTCTTGAAAGATAAAATTCAAAGTCCTTTAAGAACATGACTTTTCGTTATTCCATAATGATGAACTATTGTCTGATATTTTATTCATTGGTAGATGAAAGCAAACCTCATAATTTATAACTCTCTTAACAAGTTCCCATGTAAATAAATTTATGTAAATTCAAAACACACATTTAATGCTGCCGGAGTAAGTTTTATTTACAGTATTAAGTACAACCTTTGAAAAAAATTATGGCGCAACTCTTGATGGTGGAAAGTTAAAGTTTTGAAGATCGATTCACACCAGTAAGTTGTTACGTGTGCTGTTTCCTTTGATGTCAAATACGGTGGCATAAAACATTCTTCAAGCAGTATTCGTATCGTTCGCTTCATTAGAGCAGTCGGTAAGATACTCTTTTGCGACGACTCAGGCCCAAGTTCGATCCTGGTCAGGAAATGTTTTTTTTAATAACGTCGTTAATTTCCATGATGCTTACACTTTATACCAAGCTTCGTTATATAAGTAATATTGTAATATATATATATATATATCTATATATATATATATATATATATATATATAAGGAAATTATTAATTAATTAAATTTAATTATAAGAGGGAAATTTTGAGGAGTGGCTGAATTCAAATACCTAGGAACAATAATCACAAATAGGAATGAGATGACACAAATAAATTAAAACATAGGCTCAATTTTGGAAATGCGTCATATTATGCATTGCAGAGACTCTTGATGTCCTAACTCCTTTCAAAAAACGTTAAAATGAAAATATATAAAACTATTATTGTACCAGTTATACTATATGGGTGCGAAACATGGACTCTTACTTTAAGGGAGGAAAGGAGATTACAAGTATTTGAGAATAAAGTACTTAGGAAATATTTTGGACCAAAGAGAGATGAACAGACAGGTGAATGGAGAAGACTACATAAACAATGAACTACATGGTCTTTATAGGAAGCCAGATATAATAAGAACAGTTAAGTCTCTTAGACTGCGATGGGCAGGATATGTTGCACGTATGGGGAATACAAGGCGTGCATGGAAGATTCTTGTAGGAAAGCCAGAGGGAAAACGCCCAGTTGGTAGACCAAGAATGAGGTGGGAGAACAAGATTAACTATGATTTCAGGGAAGTAGATTATATAGGGAATGATTGGAAAGCATTAGCTCATGATAGGGATGAATGGAGAGCGTATGCCCGCGCGGCCATGAACCTACGGGTTCGATTAGTGCCAGTGAGTAAGTAAGTAATAGGGAAATAATTTAATATTTATATATAAATGTATGATATTATAGAAAATTGAAACGATTGTAACGTCTCATTACTTTGTTTACAAAACACAAGACATAACTAGATTGTTTATTTCCACTACTAATGCAAAACGCGTCTGATTAATTTAAATTAGGTGAAGTTAATATCTAATTTCATTACAAAAGTAAGCGCAGGAGTATTGCATCGCTTCATACAGGACAGTTTCTAGGAGGCACGGTTGTGGTCAAGCGGAGGGAGCTTCTATTTCCCATGAGATCACGTGTTCGATCCGCTGTCATGCTTTCTTTTCTTCTCTCTCTCGTCCTTGTTTCAATTAATTTTCTGTTGTTTTGTTTATTTGTTTTGCTTCGTTTCAGTTACAGCATTTACCACACTTCTTATTTGCACGAAACTATTTTCCATTGCACGACACACAATGAAACCGAACGGATTTTAGTTTCACAAATAGTTGTATACTTGTAAACCAAAAGCTAAACTTTAATCATGCGCAGTGGTTTCTTTCTGAGAGCTCGACAATTATCTGTGCGCCATCAATTATTTCAAAGGCTGTTACATACTTACTTACTTACTTACTCACTGGCACTATAAAACCCATAGGTTCATGGCCGCGTGGACATCCCTATTCTGAGCTAATGTTTTCCAATCATTCCCTGTATAATCTACTTCCCTTAAATCATAGTTAATGTTATTCTCCCACCTCATTCTTGGTCTACCAACTGGGCGTTTTCCTCTCGTTTTCCTACAAGATGCTTCCATGCACGTCTTTCATTCCCCATTCGTGTCAAATGTCCCGTCCATCGCAGTCTACGAGACTTAACTGTTCTCGTTATATCTGGCTTCCTATAAAGATCATGTAATTCACTGTTATGAAGTCTTCTCCATTCACCTGTCTGTTCATCACTCTTTGGTCCAAAAATGTTCGTAAGAACTTTATTCTCAAATACTCGAAATCTCCTTTCCTCCCTTAAAGTAAGAGTCCATGTTTCGCACCAATATAATATAACTGGTAGAATAATAGTTTTATATATTTTCATGTTTAACAGTTTTTGAAATGAGTTTGGGACATCAAGAGTCTCTGCACTGCATAATAGCACGCATTTCCAGAATTGAGCCTTATGTTTAATTTCTTTGTGCATCTCATTTCTGTTTGTGATTATTGTTCCTAGGTATTTGAATTCAGACCAATTTCTCTAAATGCTTAAATGAAGTTTTTATGCCTGTTCATATTTTATATTATGTGGAACTTAAAACATCCACTGGATATGTATTTAAATAATGATAGCGATTGACAGTCCCTGACATGAATGGGAAGTGAGGTTCCATGCTCTAGTCATAGATATTTCGTAAGATTCAGAGTATAGACATTGTCCTGTGTTGTCGTATTTAGACATTAAAGATGCAATGAGGTAAAAAAGCGCATTTTAATATCATATGGAAGCCTAGATGTAATTTCTCGTAACTTTCCCTGTATTTTTCATTTCAAACTTTGAAGCAAGGGCAGTTTAATACTCCGATCTCTTAGGGAAATAAAATAATTTATTGAGGATTTTGTTAATCCATTCACTTCTTCGTCTTCTCCCTTCACTTCACAGGCTAGGCAAAATGCCTGTTCTTCCTCACAGTTTGTTCTGTCCATCTTTTTCACTGGCCTTCCTACAATTCCTTGAATCTCTTGGCTTGTAGTTGAGTGCAGCTTTTAGTAATCTTTGTTACATTCATTCTTCTCTACATGCTAATCCATTTTTCTCTGTATACTTTAATTTTATCATTGAATGGATATATATTTATCTGTATTCTTATATTTTCATTCTTATCCGATCCATTCTGAGCAGCTTTTTGTTCTTCTAAGGAAGTTCATTTCTAACGCTTTGTGTTCTACTTCGAATTTTTTGGTCATACCCAAGTTTCACTCCCAGAAAGTGATCTAGGAACTGCTATTGTTTATAATAAACTTCAATCTAGTCTCTTCTTGTTTTGTTCTTTAATGTTTATGTATAGTTCCACATATCATTTGAAATCTTGACAGTTTTTATATTTACGTCTCTTTCAGTTTTTGGTGTTATAGTAAAATTTACAACCCAAATAATTAGAATTGTTACTTGTTCCAGAGGTTTGTTGTCCATATATATGATTTTTTGATCTTATATGTTTCACTTCCCCAAAATGCCATTATTTTCTTTTTTCTTTTGATATTTTAAAATTATATTCTTGGCATAACTGATTTAAATTGATCTATAGAGATACCCATCCCTTCAGATTTAAGTGTTCAAGCATTTCCCCAGAAACCGGATTGAATTCACAGTAAATTATATGACTATATTCATTCAGGCATTCAAAACAAACAAAAGATAACGGTACTTGAGATGACAATAAGGGTGAAAGTTTCCTCTACTATTCATATATGTTAACACAACAAATAACCAAAGGGATGTACAAAATATTGCAAAATGTGTAACAGTGATAGTTTTAGCGAGTGTACCTCGTCTTCTGAGTTGAAGGCCACTTAACTGCCCGCCGAGTTTAAATCGTCTTCTGAGGCAAATAGGTTATTGTAGGGCTTTTTTCACATGGGCTTTCAAGACAAGGACTTTTAATGATATGGACGAAATTTCTGTGTGGACATTTCAAAACGTTTGACATTTTCGTAGGAGGACCTTATGAAAGTGCCCTGTTTCATTTAACCTTATTATTATTCATTGTTCCTGCTATTATTATTATTATTATTATTATTCATTGTTTATCATAAAAAACCAATTCACTGGTATTATCGAACCAGTAGACTTTATGGCCGCACGGACATATGCTATCCATATACCCCTATCCTGAGATAATGTTTTCTAATCATTCCCTGTATAATCTACTTACCTGAAATCGGTGGTTAATGTTATTCCTCCCACCTCATTCTTGGTCCTACCGATTGGGCGTTTTGCCACATGTCCTGGCCATAGAAGTGTATGAGACTTAACTCCTCTTATTATATTTGGCTTCCTAAATACCATGTTGTTGACTGTTATGTAGTCTTCTTTATTCACCTGTCAGTTCATCTCTCTTTCGTGTCCAACAATTTTCCTAACTTTATTCTCAAAATGAATTGTTAAATAGTTTTATTATTATTCATTACTGTTATTATTCATTGTTAATATTGTCATTGTTACTTTCATTGTTCCTGTTATTATTATTATGATTATTATTATTAGTATTCTAAGTTAATAATTTTGTTTTGAACACCCGTATGTTTTCAGGTGTCGTGGATCAGGAGGAGGACTCGCATATACTCACAGTAGAACATCGATATACATTTATCGCGACGAAAGGTTTCAAGCGTTCCTCTGTGAAGCGACGACACGTGGACGCTGCAGATCAATACGTGCAAGCACGAGACGCCGGCCAGTACGAGTGTCAAGTCAGCACGGAGCCAAAAAGAGCCACTTCATTACGCTCAATTACGGTAGGTCATACCTTATCCATGTTATACGTAGTGAGTAGGTGATCTGTAGGTTAAGAAAAAATCAGGCCACACCCTGTACCCACAGATGTACTAATTCATCAATTGTAATTTAAATTCAGTCGCGTATGAACCGCGAGTTGATGCAAGTTATCAACTTGTACTTTGATAATTTCCTGCTTTTTCAAGATCCACGTGGGTAAATTGAATTCTCGTCTCTTTTCTAATATCTGTCTCACGAGAATATTTGTCAGAGCAGGAACTTCCTTGTCTAAAACCGTTCTGTTCTTCTAAAACATTGC
>JASPKZ010001283.1:0-23518 GCA_030220185.1 Diploptera punctata | reverse complement strand
GACGTCTTTCAAACCGTAAATAAAACCGTCACGAAATGCGACATGGGTTCTACTGGGGTAAAATTTTCCGGAGGTCAATCGTCCCCCATTCGGTTCTTTCTCCGGCGGGACTACTTCAGGAACCCATGCCAAAGGCTCAACACAGGGGACATGTTGCCTGGAACATGAATTTTAGGACTTTCTACAATAGCGGGGCTCTAGGGATATTACGCGGGAATTGGATAATCGCCCTTGGATATGTGGCTTTACGGAAGTGTAGGTGGCCCATAGCAGGTATCAGTAATCAGGAAGCTTTGCCTTATAACGATGGGGGTGGCGAAAGGACCTGCATTTGGACGGGTTTTTTTAGTCGAAGGAGGATCCTATCCGCTATCCGAGATATTAAGTTGTTGTGAAGATATCATACCTAATTCTAAAGGGTAACGACATATGAATTTTAATAATTGTAAATGTACATGCCCCCACAGAAATAAAGATGACCCATCAAGGATTATTCTATGAAGAATTAGAATGCGTATTTTGATAGCCTTTCTGAGATACCCCCCCAAATAAATATGGGAAAAACAAAAAAAATTTTTTTTTGGTTTCCCACCCCTTTTTTAGGAAAAAACCCTTAGGACATTTTATGCAAAAGTGGGGCGGGAAGATATATGCAACCAACAATAGGCAAATCGTCTTCATGAGATAGTAACGACAACGGGGTTAGATTAGTCACATTTGCCACATCAAAGAATCTCATTGGTAAGAGCACACATTTCAGCATAAGGATATTCCATAAATACACCTGGACGTCCCCAGATGGAGAAACTCGGAACCAGATAAATCATGTAATTAGTGGATAAACGCTGGCACAGTAGCCATCATTGATGTTAGATCAGTTAGAGGGACAGACTGAAATTCAGATCATCATCTGGTCAGGGTGAAAAATCAGACAACGGCTATCGCTTATGAGAGGAACAAACGCTAAAAGATGATTCTGTAAAATATGAATTAAAAAACCTGAAAAATGATGAAATGCGGCAAGAATACCAAATCAAAATTGCTAATAGATTTGAAGGTACTCTGGAAATCTTCAGATGACAATGTGCCAAACGAAGAAGAAAGCTGATATAAATAAAAAGAATGGGAGGCTATAAGAGATACTATTAAATTGTCAGCATCAGAAAGCATTGGTTGTTTAAAAAGAGGAGGCAAAACAAGAAATGGTTTGATGAGGAATGTGCGACACATTGTAAAGAAAAGAAAGCTAGCAAAAATGAAATGGTTACACGAGCCAAATGAGGTAAATTTAGAGCAATTGGGTAGTGTTAGACGGGAAACCACCAAGTTAACTAAAGAGTAAAAAGAGGGAATATTTGAGAGAGAAGATTAATGAATCTTGAAATGAATGCAAAAAATAGGAACATTAGAGAATTATATCAGGGAATTAGTATAGAAAGAAAGGGTTTCAGGCTAGAACAAACATAATTCGGAATGAAAATGGGGATATGATTGCAGATTCCAAGAGTATATTAAATAGATGGAAAAGTTATTTTAATCAGCTATTAAATGTACATACAGAACAGGACATTGAGGAGGATAATTTACAGACAGCAGAAATGCTAGTCGCAGAGCCAAGTGCATTAGAGGTTGAAATGGCAATTGAAAAATTGAAGATGTATAAAGCATCAGGTTCAGATGAGATCCCAGCAGAACTGATAAAATCAGGGGGAGAAAAATTGATGGACAAGATACGCTGTTTGCTTAGTATGATTTGGGAAAAAGAAGCTCTTCCAGATGAATGGAAGGAATCAATTATCGTACCAATTTATAAGAAAGGAGATAAAACTGATTGCAACAACTACAGGGGCATCTCATTACTTTCAACTTCGTACAAAATTCTAACAAATATATTAGTAAGCAGACTTACTCCCTATATTGATGACATTCTAGGAGATCATCAATGTGCATTTAGAAGAAACAGGTCTACAACAGATCAGATTTTTAGTATAAGACAGATTTTAGAAAAGAAATGGGAATATAATGGTACTGTACATCAACTATACGTAGACTTCCAAAAAGCATATGATTCAATTAAGAGGGAGAAGTTATATAGCATCCTGCTGGAGTTCGGAATTCCTAAAAAGTTAGTTAGACTTATACGAATGTGTCTAAATGGCTCAACGAGTAGGGTGCGTGTAGGCAAACAGTTTTCAGACACTTTTGAAATCCAGAATGGGTTTGAAGCAAGGAGATGCACTATCTCCTCTACTCTTTAATTTTGTACTAGAGCATGCCATTAAATCTTTTTAGAGAATGAGGAAGGCTTACAACTGAATGGTATTAATAAGCTGTTAGTTTATGCTGATGAATGTAGTACTACTGGCCGATAGCGAAGGAGATACTAAAGGCCAACACGCACACACTATTGAGTAACACTAAGAAATTAGGACTGGAAGTAAATATCAGTAAAACTAAATATATGGTCACACGTAGAAATACATTATATAATGGAAATGGACAGCTAATGACAAATGAGGGAAATTTTGAGGAATTGGCTGAATTCAAATACCTAGGAACAATAATCACAAATAGGAATGAGATGCACAAAGAAATTAAACATAGGCTCAATTCTGGAAATGCATGCTATTATGCATTGCAGAGACTTTTGATGTCCCAACTCCTTTCAAAAAACGTTAAGCTGAAAATATATAAAACTATTATTCTACCAGTTATATTATATGGGTGCGAAACATGGACTCTTACTTTAAGGGAGGAAAGGAGATTACGAGTATTTGAGAATAAAGTTCTTAGGAAAATTTTTGGACCAAAGAGAGATGAACAGACAGGTGAATGGAGAAGACTACATAACAATGAACTGCATGGTCTTTATAGGAAGCCAGATATAATAAGAACAGTTAAGTCCCGTAGACTGCGATGGGCAGGACATGTTGCGCGTATGGGGAATGAAAGACGTGCATGGAAACTTCTTGTAGGAAAGCCAGAAGGAAAACGCCCAGTTGGTAGACCAAGAATGAGGTGGGAGAACAACATTAACTATGATTTGAGGGAAGTAGATTATACAGGGAATGATTGGAAAGCATTAGCTCAGGATAGGGATGTATGGAGAGCTTATGTCCGTGCGGCCATGAACCTAAGGGTTCGATAGTGCCAGTGAGTAAGTAAGTAAGTAAGTATAGGCCTACATAAAAAATGTATAGTTAATGGGAGAGGCAAAACAGAAATACACATTTAGGAGTAAGTTTCAAAATACTAGAAAATATAATTTCTCACATAAAAAATAATGAAAAGGAGAATAAAGCAATAAAACAACATACAATAGATTAATATCAAACTGAATGATTTACTGAAATATTAATCACAGAACAAAGTGCATTAGAGGTTGAAATGGTGATAGAAAAAAATTATGATTATATATATATATATATACTTTTCTAATTGAATGAAAAAATCGATTCGTACGAATCTCTAAAAAAAAGTAGTCAAAATTTATAATAACATCTACAGGGGAATCTCATTAATTACAAAATCAAACAAAATTTTAACAAATACATTAATGACCACATTTAATTAGTTTACTGATGATGTAATATTTTATTAATGATCATCAATGTGGGCTTAGACGAAAGAGGGTAAAACAGATAAGCTTTTTAGTATACAATATATTTTAGAAAATAAATGGAAATATAGAGGCACTGTGTATAAACTATAAGTAGATTTTAAAAACGACATACGATCCATATAGGCCTATTAGTGCCTTGCTGGAGTTCGGAATTCCTAAAGTGGTATTTAATTTATTCGAATGTGTCGAAATGACAAAGAGCAGGGTGTGTGCAGGTGAACAACTTTCAGAAACTTCTGAAATTCACAATGGGTTAAAGCAAGGAGATGTACTATCTCCTCTACTATTCAATCGTGCACTAGATTATACTATACAATCTTTAGAACATGAAGAAAGCCTACAACTAAATGGTATTAATAAGTTATTAATTTATGCTTATTATGAAGTATTATAAGGGGGTAGCGAGGGGCCAACGCACATAATATTTTGAGAACACTAAGGAATTGGGACTGGAAGTAATCATCAATAAAACTAAATATAGGTTCATATAGAAATACATTATATAATAGAAATTGACAGTTATATGTGGGGAATTTTGAAGAAATTCCTGAATTCAAATGCCTAGTAACAATTATTACAAACAGGAATGACGTGCACAAAGAAATTACACAGATGTCAATTCTGGAAATGCATGTTATTATGCAGTGAAGGGACTCTTGTGGTCCCAACATCTCTAAAAAATACATTAAGCTGAAAATGTATAGGCCTATAACCATTGTTTTCTGTTCATTATATGGAAACGAAACATGGAGTCTTACATTAAGGGAGGAGAAAAAATTAGAGTTTTTGAAAAAAAAAAAGTTATTAGGAAAAATGTTATACCAAAGAGAGGTGAACAGACAGGCAAATGGAGAAGACTACAAAGAGTGAGCTACATATTGTTTGTGGGAAACGTGATGTAAGATCAATTAAGTCTCGTAGTCTGGATGGGTAGAGAATATAGCACGAATGGGGAATAAAAGAAGAGCATGAAAACTCATTGTAGAAAACCCAGAGGGAAAGCACCCAGTAGGTAGACCAATAATGAGGTAGGTGAATAACATTATCAAGATTTAAGGGAAGTAAATTATACAAGGATATTCGAAAACATAACTTACTCCCTATATTGATCATATTCTAGGAGATCATCAATGTGGATTTAGAAGATACAGGTCTACAACAGATCAGATTTTTAGAATAAGACAGATTTTAGAAAATAAATTGGAATATAATGGTATTGTACATCAACTATACGTATTTTCTTGTTTTAGTTTGTAAATGTTATGCTTAATTAGAAGCTTTTCAAAAAAGAAAGACTTGACAAGCTTTGACAAGTAAACACAAACACAATTGTTTAAGCACTTCATATAAATAAATCCCGATTTACGGTTCATATTTCTTCAACATCTTATTCACAATAATTAAACTGCAAATTAATAAACCACTAGGTTAAAATAGTCTTCTTACCTTCTACTTCAAAATTCATAATGCTTTTATTCCACACACCAACACCCGAAAACACAATTTCAAATGTAATCCAGTAAACGAATACAAGCGCAGAACTCAGACGTGAGGTTCCGACAATGACTGGGTTTCGACTGAACAGTGTGGGGTGAAGCATGCACGTGGGTGACCTTGGTGATTACAGATAGATGGACCGATTATTAAGGTTGAAAATTCAGGGGTACTTGCAGATTAATATGCAACTTTATGTTTTAGACTTTTGACCGGTTTTTGAATGCAAATACTCTTCTGTGTGTCGCGTCGGTGAAATCAAATTTTTATAAATCGTTTTCGCAATAAAATTAAAGGAAAAAGAATATAATTTGCAACACCACCCCAACAAATATTCCCATAGGATTATCCATTAAACCAGGGCCAAGTAAACAATACGCAGTATTTAAATATTGGTAAATATGATCTAAGACTAGCAAAACTGTGAATAGTTTTTCGCAATATGTTTCACAGAAAGGAAACATGTTTCTTGTGTATTACACTGGCCGACAAGGTTTTTTTTCACAAGAAATCTGATTAGTGAATCTAGTGCATGTTTTCATACTGAAATCAGAAATGTAGTCAGAATTGTTTCATCAGGCACAGTTTTTTTTGTGATAGCTACTTTTTGAAATCTTATTTTGGCATTCTCTTTCACTTTCACAGGAACCTTTACTTAGCGATTTTATACAAGTTGTATTCAAGGAAATTATATATAATGTCATGCTGAAGCATCAAATGACAAAACTGCTGAGGTTCATTCATGTTTTGATATTTTCAGACATGTTAATCTGGCATTGCGATGTGTCAGTCTCACTACGTTAAAAATCATAGTCTAAACGTCTTATCTCTGGCCAGAAAAATGTGTCACATGTCCCTTTAGTGAATCCTGAAAAAATATATTTACCTCCATTGCATATTAAATTAGGGGTAATGAAATATTTCGTCAAAGTTAAGGATAAACGTTCTGAAGGATTCTTGTACTTGAAATAAAAAAATGTCCCAAAATCAGTGAGGCTATACTGAAAGATGGGATTTTTTATAGGATCACAAATATGATCATTAGTGGCTGATGAACATTCTGAGGACTGTTAAATCCACTTGAAAAAGCAGCCTGGCAGTCTTTCAAAAATATATGTTGCAATTTCCTTGGAAACCATAAAGCAGAAAACTATCGTGGTCTAGTGGCTGATCTTCTGGATTCTAATACAGCAACATGTACCGCTATTTAAAAATTCACTTCTTGGACTCTCACTTAGACTTCTTCCCGAAAATTCTTGGGCTGTCAGCAATGAGCAATGTGAACATTATCTTCAGTAAATTTCTACAATGGAAAACAGGTACCAAGGCAAGTGGAGTTCTAATATGCTGGCTGAGTACTGTTGGACCAAGAAGATAGATGTTTCAGATGCAAAATATGCCCGAACATCACTATCTACCACTTTCTAGGTAAGTCAGAATGAGTAGTATTATAAAAAATTCAAATAAATATCACACCAAACTCCTGCCTGATCGGGAAAACTGAAATATATTTGAATTCAGCATGGAAAATACTTACAGAATACATTATTATTATTCTTGTAAAAGAAAAAAGTTCATTTTTGTAGACCAGTGTTATTAGTCTTCTAAGGCCGTAACAGAATAAAAAGGATGCTGCTACTCTGAAGTTTGGGTTGTACGGGGGGTAAAGGGAGAAACTCGCCCTCTACTGCCAATAAGGAAGTAGTTGAATGGGAGTAGATGTCTGTCACAAACAATCACTGCTCTTGACGCTGCTATAGCGCGCTAGTAAGGTTTGAAATTGCTGAGATGTTTTAGCTGTATGTCTGCTAACCGCATACATAAAGCGGCCCCTCCCACTAAGTATCCATATCGGCAGGACTGCCGTGAATACTTCAGGGCCGGGGAATCAGTGGCTGGGTTATAGTATAGCGAGAGGGAAAACATGAGACAAGACTTAGTGGGAACAGTCAGCAAAACAAAAATGCAGCACGTTACGATATATGAATTTAACACTTTAAGGGTCAATTTCACCAATAGAGGTGACTGTATTACGCCAGTTTTCCCCGTGTATAATACATAGCTTAAACTGGCGTAATACAGTTACCTCTGTTGGTGAAACCGACCCTAAGTAATGAACAATCTAACTTTGTAATAATGAGAGTTTTAAAATCTTTGAAAACATTTTATTTCATCGTCATTGAAAAGCCATCGCATACATGACTGAACTAGATCTACTGTAGAAAGAAACTGAAGTACTTGTGACATAGAAATGATCGTAGTTCGAAACAAGCCGATTAGATCAACCTTTTTGGACTAAAAATAACTAAATGAATGTTACATTATACTCGTATGAAAGAAGCAGGCTCAGAGTCGTGTGACCAGAGCGCAACTGACAGGACTGGGATCTGGGTTTGAATTCTAGAGGTTCCTGAGTTGTATTGGCGGTGGGCCAGAGCAGAAATTCGAGTTTTTTCTCGGGGTTCTACCGTTTCCCGGATTTCATCTCACCAACATTATTCTCCCCTCATCCCTGACAAGATAATTCATCTTCATTCATTCATTTCATATCATCCTTCACTTCATCTCGTGTTAGGTAAAGTAGTGTGGTTTGGCAACCATAAATCACTGGCACTGTAGGTTCTTGCTGCGCGGACATAATCTCTCCATACATCTGTTTCCTAAGATAATGGTTCATAATCATCCCTTGTATAATATATTTCCCTCATATCATGGTTAATGATATTCTCCCACCTCATCTTGATTTACCAACTAGACGTTTTCCCTCTAGTTTTCCTACAGGAAGCTTCCATGCCTCTCCTTTATTCCTCCTTCGTGCCACATGTCCTGTCCATCGTAGTCTACGAGACTTAACTGTTCTTATAATGACTGACTTCCCATAATGGTCATGTAGCTCACTGTTATGCCGTCTTTTTCATTCGCATGTCTGTTCATCTCTCTTTGGTCCAAAGAGTTTCCTAAGTTCTCTATTCTCAAATACCGGTACTCGTATTCTTTTTTGCTCCCTTAACGTAATAGACCATGTCTCGCTCCATATAACAAGTAGAATAACGGTTTTATATATTTTCAGTTTTTAGAGAAGTTGGGACGACTACCGTCTCTATAATGCATAATAGCACATATTTTGAGAATTGAGTCTATGTTTAATTTATTTTTGCATATCATTCCTATTTGTAATAATTTATTATTCCTAGGATTTCGAATTCAGCCTACTTCTTCAAAATTCCCTCATTTGTGATTAACTGTCCATTTCCATTATATAACATAATTCAATTTCTTGAAGAATGGTTGTGGTTGTGTGATGTAATGGTGCACACCTCATACACTTCCTCCTGACATCTGAGTGTGTTAACTTGGCCAGAATGGATATCGAAATAAAGATTGTACCATATATTCCTAGCAAGCCGTCTCTGGAGCTCGAGCTCTAATCAATGATATGGCGGTAAGATCCATGTGGTGAATACTTGATGTTCCCCGAATCTATGAACACTTTAATGGACTATCATACATAATATGAATGATTCAATTCTATTAACTTCATAGACGGAAAAGGATAATAGATCTTTGTGGTGGCAGTACTAAAGCACTTTTCCCAGTTTAAATAGAATAGAAAGTGTAGAATTGTTTTCATCAGCATACTTATCTATGTCTTTGTTTTTTCATTTTAGAGGCTAATGAAGAAACTTTACGTATTTATAAAAACTTCTATTCTAACGAAATTTTTTTTTTTTTTTGATCTGCAGGTTTAGTGGGGATGCGAGCACTTTCTTTTCTCTGTTACAGCGGAACTTGAAATTTTCAATGTGAAATTCCCCACTTTTCATTTTAAAATATGCAACAGTAGCATACAAACTTGTGTATGCCCTTGGTGTATGGTTTTTAACCTTCCAGAGAATCTGGAAACTTACTCCGTGTAATACCCGTTGGATGCAAACATTTCCTCATAATGTTGAACTACTTTAAATGGCCGCTCAATGGAACAAGTGGCTTAGGTGTTATTCTACCCCAATTCTGTCCTGTGGTTTCATTTTGCTCACTTCATCTCAAGTCAGTTGATGCGGAACGGTGTAAAGGTCGGTTTTTATCGGCCGTTGTCTTATTCTGACCTACCGGCAAAATATTAAATCTTAGATTGAAGTAAGTTGCCACACTGTTTTTGTTCGCCAACGTGCTAACACGGAGATCTTAGGTTTTCCAATCCCATGTGTTAGAGTTTTTTTATCTCTACATAAGCAAATTAATGTACTTAAAGTGGTAAAATTAGGGAATATTTACCTTGAAGATCTGTCCTCCTCAACTTTATTATTTTTTTTTAACTGATCGAGCGCTTTCGGGACTAGTCCCCCCTCATCGGCAGGATTCCCTAACAGTTTTCCATCCTGCCGATGACAGGGAACTAGTCCGCTTCGTAACGTGGCTTACATTTCTATAATAATTAATATAGTGTTTTAGGAGACGGACCCTATTTACAAGGTAAATACTCCATATTATTAACACTATAATTTTGAAATATACCCTCAACGTAAGGCACATCCATGAATCTTAGAAAAGTTGGATTATTAACACTACTGCATGCGAACAGCAAGCCCGGAGAATATCGTCACCATACCTTCTAAAAAACCTAAACTTCTTTTAAAACAATTTTTTTTCAGGAAGGCATAAAACTATTATTTTTTGCTGCGGATAGTGCGTTCGTGTGTCGTACTAGCAGCGATGGCGTACCGATGATTGAAAGGTGCAAGCTTCTTGCTTTACTGCATTGCCAACCTAAATAACTATACTGTAATAAAAATAACTATACTGTAATATTACATATTACAAAAACACGCGTGTGGGAAGTAAAACAACTGCCCTGTATGTATACTACATAGTGTGTATATGCAAAAAAATATCAAGAGGTAGTGTTAATATGCATTATATGAAGCAAATCACGGCATTTTAAATGAATTGAACTTTATTTGAAACAATATAAAACGATAAATACGTACTTGCCGCCATTTTATAATTAAATTGATATCACGGCCTCCTGTAGTTTCAACTAATAAATATTGTCCACTCGCTATCGCTCGGTTTTTAAACATTTTCCTCGCTTCTGTAAAACCACTTTCCAACCTCGCCATCGTAATGTACTATTTTCATTCTGGTATTAATCTATTCGTCGGCCGCGGTGGACTAGTGGTTATGCTCCTTGCCTCTAGTCCCGAGGGTCGCGGGTTCAAACCCGGCAGGAGTCGATGGATTATTTAGGATGGAAATCCAGGAGGGACTCTAAGCCGTGGGTCCCAAGTCTGAAGATTTTCAGGCTCGTAAAAGATTCTTAAGTCTGAATGAAAAGGCCTCTAAGCAAAATTTACCGAATTTTCCCGTCCTAGTACTACCTTGGTTTCCTAGATGTCAGTATGAGGCGGAACGCTGACCACGGACCACTCAAATGACATCTGTACGAAAACAAGTGTAACTAAATTAATATGGTTCAAATTGTTCCGTGTAGGAGGAGAGCGCCTAAATCTCTGTTAAGGAAAACATGGGCTTACAAGATACAAGAAGATTATTCTATACGCCTACTGTTTATTTTAATTTCCCTTATATTAGTTTTTAATTTGTATGTCCCAGTATTTATTTTATATCTTTAATCTTGCTTTTTAAATATATATAGTTTATGTCCCCTCTCCCTTAAACTAAATTTTTGCAAAGTAGCCTATATACTTTACTTGTATTATTTGTGTAACTGAACTGTATCTGACTTCGAGAAATTGCTCATTCGGATGTCAATTCTATGTGCAAAATGTATTTCTGAATAAAATGTATTCTTATTAAAAAATAATTAACATTTTCAAATATATATGTTAGAATTTTTATGGAAAGTGAATTCGTAGGCAAAGGAACAGCTGTTTTTTTATTCCATCTACTGCAGGCGGGTGGAATGTAATTTGATATTGGAGAAAGATTATAGAGAAAACATCACCCCCGTCGCTTCTTCCTGGATTAGACAGTAAACTAGCAGCCTTGGGGAGAAGTTGGCTGCAGTTTCCATCGTATATAACGACCTATCGACAAGAGATTGTCTTTGATATTTGTGCGGGCCGTTAAATGGATTTTCACTCCGTCAGCTTCCCGTTCGATCAAGATATTTAGGCCACCCGTAACCAATTCTCTCTTTTAAAAAATACAACTGCCTATTGAAGATAAATATGATACTATCTACTACTGAAAGACATCTTACAATGTGTCAGATTTCCATAGCTACTTCCTATAGACCTATAAACAGAATTATAAAGTGAAACTTATATTGTTACAGTACAATTCTCTCTGAATTGAGTACTCATATGGCAACTACCAACTATTGAATGCTGAAAATCTACATTGAAATTTCTTCCAGAGAAGCGTTATGATGTACTAAGGCTGTGTCCAAAACAATCAGAATTTTTAACTGCAAGGCACTAAAATCCAGCGCCAAACTTCTCATTTAAACTTTAGGAAAGTAATACAACTCATGAATTGGTAGATTGGATAACCCTCATTACCTTCCGTCCGCGCCGCGTCTCGCCATATTCCACTTCGCTCTTACTCGAACAGGGAGTCGATCTTTTCCGTATATTGGGTTGCCATTATTGGATCCTGGCTTTGATTTCTGCGCCTTACAGTAAAAACAGCAGATGATTTTTTTGGATACGGCCTTACTGCATCACAATGCTTCTCTGGAAGAAATTTCAAGGTAGTCTCGGCATGCAATGGTTGGCAGTTCCCTTGTCAGTATGACGTCAAATACTGAATTAAGAATATCATCTAAGCTTACAACATGGAATAGACCAATAGTTTATCTTGTATCTTGTAAGCCCTTGTTTCCCTCAAAGAGATTTAGGCGTTCTTCCCCTATAGGGAAAGAAATTGAACCATACTAAAATAGTTACACTTGTTTTCATATAAATGTCATTGGAGTGGTCCGTGTTCAGCGTTCCGTTCCGCCGCATACTGACATCTAGGAAACCAAGGTAGTACTAGGACTGGAAAATTAGGTAAATGTTGCTTAGATACCTTTTTATTCAGGCTTAAGGATCTTTTACGAGTCTGAAAATCTTCAGACTCGCGACCCACCGCTTAACGTCCCTCCCGGAGGACTTACTCCTTGGATTTTTCCATCCTAAAAAAGTCCATCGACCCCGGCCGGGTTTGAATCTGCGACCCTCGGGACCAGAACCTGAAGCACAACCACTACTCCACCGCTAATTATATAATTAATTAATTAATTAATTAATATGATGACCTTGTATAAGATTTCCGGGCTGTTGGCCGTCTCAAGACAACCCTTGAGGATGCCGGACGCAGTATCTGGCGAAACGTTGGGGAACTACAAGCCTCAAAACCACGGCCAACAGCCCGGAAATCTTCTACAAGATCATCATAGTAACTCCGGCCGTGAAAACCTAAGTCAATTAATATATATATATATATATATATATATTTCTATATAAGACTTATATGTATATAATATCCATCTATAATAATTCTGCCCGAAGGCAGGTCCTTCACTACAATCATAGCATTTACATGCTATGCTTGCAGCTTTACTATGGAATTGTAGGTGTGGTAGCTTCCCGTGGCTTAGCACACCGGTGAAGGATGATGATGATGATGATGATAATGATAAAGATAATGATGATGATGATATGATGATATGAGATGATGGCCATATGATTTCAGGGACCGTTTGGGCCTTAAAGTTTTCCTGACATTTGTCTTACAGGTGAGGAAAAAACCCCGATAAAAACCTCACCCAGAAAAACTGCCCCGACCGGGGATCGAACCCGGACCCGCTGGGTGACAAGGCAGCACACTACCTCGAGACCACAGCGGTGGACATATATAATATAAGCAAAAACAATTTTTCCCAACATTAATTTTAATATAATTTTGACACACTACTATACAAGAAATTTTATATGAATAATAGTTATAAAAATATCCAGATTAGCTTTACAAAATATATTTAAATTTAAAAGTGTAAAAATTGTTTTTTGCTTCTCCTGTAAAATTTGATTTTTATGACTTACTACGTCCCCCATGTCAACGCCTCAATTAATTTATACAAGGTGCAAGTAATACAATTAAAAAAAACATACATAAAACTTGGTTAGATAATATATTGTATAAGAAAATTTTCAGTGAGGTTAATTTTTAAATGTATTTCAGTCGGACAGCCCTTGATATAAGAGTGGAAGAAAATTGCCGAAGAGGATAAGGAATGATGAGGAATACGGAGTAGTAGATGAAGTGTTCAAGCAAGATAGAGATAGAACTACAGAGAGTGAGATTTTTATTTTCGGGGTTCTTCCTCATCTGTAAGATAAATGTCAGGAAACTTTAAGGCTCTAATAGTCCCGAACACCATCGGCTATCACAATCATCCATTTCATACACGTCATGTTTAGAATGAATGTCTTAAATGTCGCACTGTTTCGGAGGTGGTCTTGGGATTGAGCTGATCACTCATGTATAGAGGTCCGTCATGTTCTTTTGTGGAAAAAATATTAGTGCAAATCAGAGTTTAAAATCATCTCCCAGTATGGCCGGATCACGTGAGGCATGTATAAATGTGCATATTGTTACTCCCAGAGAAAGAAAGTCTCATGAAGAAATGCGGCTGAGTCGAACGCCACGCGAGTCTAGTTGTGATGTACACTTCGAAAAGATAGTTTAGTCTAGCGTTGTAACATAAACTAATCTTTATATTAAAAAATTAACCTGCGTATGTTTGTGACTTTATAGATTTCTAAACTCAACTGATCTTTTATTAAAACAATTACGTACATATTTTCAAGTTCTGAGAGTGTTTAGTCGCTATCATCATTAGGTGTAGGAGTTCACCTGAAACGAGAATTAAAAATTCGCTCAGCGGTCACAATTTTAGATGTTTCACAACGAAACTCAGTATATTATACAATTAAAAAACCGAGGTAGACATTAATCAAAGCTCAGCAACATCCAACCAATATAAGTGGGATTTACCTGAAATCCGAAAAATAAGAATTGACTCTAGCAAACCATGTTTGGTTCGTCGTAATGTATACTTTCGTGTTTAACACATTTTCAGATACGCGAGTGTTTAGCTGCTATTATGCTCTAAAAATATTAGGTGTAGGAGTTTACCTGAAACGAAAATTTAAAAATCATATTTAATTTATTTAGGCGTAGCAGCGCACTTCCGACTTGGCTAGTATGACATATAAATTTAGAACCATAAACTATAGTAATTCTGCCCGAGGGCAGGTCTTTCACTACAATCATAGCATTTTCTTGCTATGATTTGCAGATTTACTAGGGAATTATAGGAGTGGTAGCTTCCCGTTGCTTTCCACACCGATGAGGGATGATGATGTTAATGATAAGAATGATGATGGCAGGATGATTTTCGGTGACCGTTGGGCCCTAACCTTCGTAACATTTGTCTTACGAGTGAGGAAAAACCCCGAAAAAACCTCACCCAGGAGCCTGTCCTGACCGAGAATCAAACCCGGGCCCGCTGCGTGACCAGGCAACACGCTACCTCGAGACTACAACGGTGGACATAAAACTAATATAACATTAAAATCTAGTGTGACGTCATATGAGCGTAATAGTTAAATTAACACAATCTTGCTCGATAGCACGAATATGTACCAATAAATCAAATTTGTTATGCAGAGTACATCGGAACAACAATCGCTACATCATCACTTGCCTTTGTTATTCCAGGAATCCACCTGCCTGCAAATTCAACACCCCCGTTCAGCACTAGACAGTCATCCCCGCGCGGAGACTAACTTTCACTCGGAGTATAGTACAGTCCGTAGGTCAGTAGAATGGAATTGCGGTATCAGGAAAACAGGGAAAAATGCTTGCGTCACATTACCAAACACGTTCACTAATACAGAAACAGTAATATGTCACGCATATATGTGGTTTATTTCAGGCGCATTCCGCTGAGGATTGTCCATCAGGTTTGGAACTACGCCAGCTCAGTGACTGATGTAAGATAAATTAGTACAATCGCACATGACTACATATCGGAACTGAGGCACCGGTCAACACTTGATGTAGTGTACATAGAGCGTAGATGTAAACATTGTGTTTATAACAGAAATAAAATGTACTGTTTATAATACTAACAATCTGGCCATCCATGCGTAACTACATTGTGTAATTCCTTCTACTGAATGGCCTTCAATAGCGACGTCTGACGTAGTACATGTGCGCTGCCTTTTCAGAAGATTACAAATAATCTACACTCTGTTTACACAATATCTAACTTTAGGCGGTGCCTCAATTCCGAAGTATACTCATGACTAGAGTCAGGGGTTTTATATACTAATAGGCGAGATTTACAACATAGTATAGAGTGATTCAAAAGTCTCTTGACATTTTCGTGAAATCAATGTTTAATGCCAAACTTGTTATTGCATATGGAAAGTAATGACTACTGGATGATAAACTCAGCACATTTCAATGGGGTGATCCTCTAATTCACGGCACAGTCTCCAATCTTTCTTGTGTTACAGCGAAACACTTGTGCCAGCATAGCTGGTGTGATTGCAGCTACCGCTGCAGCTATTCGGTTTCTCAATTGCTGTAAGGTGTTGATATTTATTTCATACACTTTGGATTTAACAGAACTCCAAACAAAAAAGATGTCTTGCGATGTCAGATCTGGAGAGCGGGCCGCCAAAATTCTCGGCGAACCACGACCGATCCACCTAGCAGGGAAAACTTCGTTGAGGTGGTCACGAACAATGATGGCAAAATGGGGTGGTGCACCATCTTTCTGGAAAACCAAAGTATCTTGAACAGCATCCTGTTCCAGGAATTGTTCTAACATGTACAGACAGTTACTTCCAGTTACTGTTCTTCATTTTCAATGACATTTAAGGGGTCATCACACGTAGCTTGTCGAGCTACTTAGTCTTTTGCATTATGTGTATGTGATAAGGGCGTTTCTTCAATTTGAAGCGCTAGGTACGCCATACAGTGCTTTGGGACATACCCAACTCTCTGCGGAGTCTTCTGGTTGATGCACCGGGACTTCATGAGATGGCATCCTGTATGGTTTGCACATCTTCTGGTGTTGTAGCCGGCCTCCCTCTACGTGCCTCATAAGCAACAGATCCCGTCAGTTTCATTTTCAGTGCCAGATCTCTAATAGCTTGCCTGCTAGGACCGGTTTTCTGAACTTTCTATTGAATTCTTCTTGGACCTACCGTATATCAATCCTCGTATACGCGCGAAAACGATAGTTAATCTTTTCTCTATTGTTACCATAGTTTCCAATTACATATAACAAAAATATATAAATTAACGATATGAGGAAAATGTTAAGAGACTTTTGAATCACCCTGTATAATGGGAAGTTAGACCTATGACTATCTTTTGGTTTGGTTTCACATTACAAACAGTTCAACAGTAATATGATAAGTTAGACTTCTGACTGTCTTTTATCTTTGTTTTACACACAAACAGTTGAATAATACACTATCTGTATTGCAATGTTATATTTCATTACATACATATGCTGACCCTACTCAAGACGTAATATACTACAAAAGTAATTCCTTGTGCTCGCTTTCATCTGATCTGTGAACTCTATAGAGAAAGATTAAACTAAGGTAAAATAAGAAAGAAAGTTATCATACCGTCAATCAGTTTTCCGAAGAAAATGACTAGACCTAATGATAATTATCATACTGGCATACTTTTTTTTGTGTTTCTATAAAGAGACTGAGGTAAAAGTGTGATAATAAAGTGGCGAGATACTTGTTGACAGTAAAGCGGCAATATTACGACTTAAGTTAGGTCAGAGGAAACTCATAAAAATAACTCATCAGAAAAAAAAACTTCCAAAGTCATTTGATAAAATCGCTAAAGTTTTATAAAGGAATTATTGCAAGATAGAAAAACAAAATCCAACCAAAAACCAATCTAATATAGTTTATAGTTCAAATCTTTATCCAATAGCATAAAGATTCATTTCTCAAACTTTTTAATCCCGCGAACCTAAGAAATAAAGTAAAAATTAAAATAAAATGCAAATGGATGGGATACAAACAAAAAATCAGGTAAATTTTAAATGATCTATAACTTCAAATCATTCTTAGTTTCAGACCAGACTTAACCCTAGGTGACATCTAACTAATAAACATCTAATTGTCAACCCTACTTGTTCGGTTACCCGTCATTGCAATTCGCTTGTCTCTTATATCAAGAATTACCGATTCAAATACAATTAAAGTCCACCGCTGTGGTCTCGAGGTAGCGTGCTGCCTTGTCACGCAGCGGGCTCGGGTTCGATCCCCTGTTGGGACAGTTTTCCTGGGTGAGGTTTTTATCGGGGTTTTTCCTTACCTGTAAGACAAGTGTCAGGAAAACTTTAAGGCCCAAACGGTCCCCGAAATCATATGGCCATCATCATCATCATCATCATCATCATCATCATCATCATCATCATCATCATCATCCTTCACTGGTGTGGAAAGTAACGGGAAGCTACCACACCTACAATGCTATGATTGCAGTGAAGGACCTGCCTTCGGGCAGAATTACTATGGATGGATACAATTAAAAATGAGCTTACTGAATTCTTTCTTACAGGAAACTGAAATCATGCCGAAACCTACCTTGATCTTTTTTTCAGAGAAGCGTTTTGATGTATCAAGGCAGTTTCCAAATAAAATTATATATCTTTTTAACTGCATATAGCACTAAAATCCAGCGCCAATCTCTCATTTAAACTGTACTCTAGATAAATAATAGAACTCGTCCGAAATTGGTATATTGGATAACCCTCACTACCTGCCGTCCGCGCCGCGCCGGTCTTATTCAAGCAGAGAGTTTATCTGCAGCGTACAGTGGGTTACCATTGCTGGTTTCTTACTTAGATTTCTCTTCCTTGCAGTTAAGAACGGCATATATATATATATATATATATATATATATATATATATATATATATATATATTTGGATATGACTTTGCTACATCACAACGCTTCTCTGGGAGAAATTTCAAGGTAGGTTTCGGTATGCAATGGTTGACAGTTAACTTTTTAGAAAATATAATATCTAAGTTCAAAATTACATTTTTATTAAAAACAACATTTAAAAAATGGGTATTATTTTTCAAATATCCTCGGCATGTTAACTCATTTTAGCCCATTTTGGAATTAACACACTTCACATAGCAAACACAAATATTACATCAATACGATCTGGATATTTTTTATTATTCTTTTTTATTTTGCACTTTCATTATCAAGGCAATGAATTAATCAAGTATTATTATTATTATTATTATTATTATTATTATTATTATTATTATTATTATTATTACCAGTATTATTTTTTAATATTGTTGCAGTTTTCTTAACAGGTGTATATTTGTGTAGGCTTAACAAACAAACTTTAACAAGCCTTCCCCATCCAAGTAATACCGTAGTTACCTACTTGAAGAGTCATCGAGGTGGTGTACTGGCCACCACAGAGCACTCGAATAGAGGAAAACTGAGTACAGTGACATCTAAAAAAATTCGGTCGTTTACGATGAACTGCAATGAGCAAACTACAATGGAAGCGCTGTTCGTAATAACAGAATACTGCATAGGTGTCAGGTTCAAAGTGTACCCTAAATCCCCCACCACGATAAAGTAGAGATACCTTCCAGAATTGTGGATGATAGATGGTCGAACAAGGTCTTCAATTGCAATAACCTGGCAGAGCAAGAAGAGAAAGGCCAAGATTTAAGTGGAAGGTAAATAAGTTACGGTGAGAGGGATGGGAAACAAGACTGAATTTGAAGAATATATTGATTCCGATTGAGGGTCTTTCCACTTTTCAGCGGTTGCCCTTTTACCAGCCGGCTGCTGGCCCTTCACATCCACATGGTGTCAATCGCAGAGGTAAGATGATCAAACAGCCAGTGTAGGGGTGACATGTGGTTAGCATGTCGAGTCCCCCAGCCGTTTATAGCTGGTTCCTCAACCTGGAGCCGCTACGTATTGTAGCTACCCAATTGCCTCACGATGCTGGGTGGGCACCGGTCCCATACTGGCCGAAATACCATGAGAAAATTTCTTCCCCATGAAGACTCGAACCAGCGCAAAGTCCCGTAGCTCTGCGCCAAGGCTTTCTACCTTAACCGCTCGGCTAAGGGCGCGGGACAGAGATTCCGATTGAGGGTCTTTCCACTTTTCAGCGGTTGCCCTTTACCAGCCGGCTGCTGGCCCTTCACATCCACATGTGTCAGTCACAGAGGTAGATGATCAACAGACAGTTGTAGGGGTGACATGTGGTTAAGCATGTCGAGTCCCCCAGCCGTTTATAGCTGATTCCTCAACCTGGAGCCGCTACTTATTGTAAGCTACCCAATTGCCTCACGATGCTGGGTGGGCCACCGGTCCCCATACTGGCCGAAATACCATGAGAAAATTTCTTCCCCCATGGAGACTCGAACCAGCGCAAGTCCCGTAGCTCTGCGCCAAGGCTTCCTACCTTAACCGCTCGGCTACGGCGCGGGACTGAATATATTGAATAGAGAATATATAGAGATAAGATGTGGGGAAACGATTATAGCCTTAGAAAACCTATCTATGTACTATCATCACCATAATTAAGACCACCGCTATTTTCATAGAGGAAAATGAAGACAGCTTTTAACTAACAAGGAGAGGGCACACAGTGTATATTACCAAATTAAATAACTTTTTTTTGGGATTAAAGAACAAGACCTTCGTTTGAAAGCATACCTAGTTTAGTGTCTAAGGGCTTTCATTGTGAAAAATAATTAGCAATAATTTGTACAATACAGTACTTCCTTTAGGTGCATATTAAAAGAACTACCGGTAAATCTACGTATTGTATGACGGCATAGCTCATGTGGAGATCGCTGTTCTGCCAAGGAGGTATTCCGGGTTGGAATCCTGGTTACTTATATTATTTTAATAATGCTTGGTATTATTATTATAATTATTATTTAATTCATGTTGAAATATTAGTATTTTTTGTATAGGGTATAATGAATTAATGCTACTTGGATTACACATCCTTCTACTGGTCGCATTGGTCTCTAAGCACACACAAATATTACATTTTTTAACCTACCCTTTATAATACAATATTATTAAATTAGTAATTTGTTTAAAATACTAAGGTCAATACATTGAGAAGTATGATATACGTAAATATATAACTGTGATTACAATATTAATCATTACTTTAAAAAAATCTACGAGCATTGGAATCTACAATGCCTACGTGACAGTCCAGCAATCTACGAGCATTGGAATCTACAATGCCTACGTGACAGTCCAGCGTCTATTGTCCAGTTCTGGAACTGTAGCCATCTTCGAGAATCCTAAAGCGCGTGGCAGGAGGGAACATTCCGAGCGGGGGAGGGAAGTAGCAGCCTTGCAAAAAGCATTTTCTTATTAATGATGATAATAAAATAAATTGTTATAAAAACAACACTATTCTATAATGAAAATTCCAAACATATGAGAAAACATACATTTTCATTAACACAGAAATAGTAGATAAAAAAATTCAACGTGCAGTAACTATTATGTTTTCAAAACTGAGTGTAGTTGCTGGCAGTACCTGAAACTCACCCTCCCCTCTTACCGCACCATACAACATAGACCCATCAAATGGGGCTATAGAAGCCAGAACGGAACTATATCTACAGAGCTACGCCATCATGTACTGGTGTTATACTCGTAGTTCCTTAATAGACACCTGGAAGTATGATACAAAAATTAATATTTCCAAAACGAGTGGTCATTAGTCCTCTAAACCATGTATGATTTTAAATAGTGATTCGACAATACTATATTAATATTCTTGTTGTTTAGACAAACAAAATTTAATTTAATTTGATGAGACATAGAGCGTGTCCTCTACGTGTACGTCTAGATGTTAATAAAGTTTCTCTTAAGGACGCATCCCTTGAGAAAATCTCAACTCAATACAGAATATAGGCCTATTTTTTGTCAGTATGTTCCATCACAAGAAAGTAATACTACAGGCTTTAATTTACAAAATTATTTACAAAAAAAATTGTTTTCATTAATTTTCAATGGCCAATTGTAATATTTGTTATTTATTTGTTCCACTCATTGAATTGGCTTTGTTTTGCTCTATAACTTGTCTAAATCTGTGGAATTAATGAATGAGATTAATTCAAGTGTGTACTCCTGTACTAGTCTTACTTTATCGAATGTCCATTTACCATATTTCTTAATCATGTTGTTCTTAAACAACTGCCTTCCTGTTTCTAGTTTTGTACATTCAAACAACAGATGATCTATGGTTTGTTCTGAGTCTCCGCATGTACACAAGGGGCTGTCTTTTCGTTTAAAACGATATTAATAACTGTTTATTTTCCCGTGCCCTGTTAAGAAAGTAGTTATTTTTCCAGTAAAGGTAAGTTTAATTTTCAATTTTTCCTTCAGACTAGGTAAAAAGGAGTTTGTCACTGCACCTTTTGTGGTGTTTTTCCATTCATTCTCCCACTTATTGATTGCAATTCACTTAAAACTACACTATGTAACATGTCAAAAGATCATAGTTTATCTTCTGTGGCAATTCATTCATACAGCCTCCTGTGTAAATCTAAATAAATCCCTATCGGCAATAATAATCAGATGATATTATAACATCATTAAATGAAGCAGTTACTGGACTTAGGTCATATTTAATATTCAAATTGATCAGGGAAGAGAGTGGAACCTGATTATGTAGGAGCAAAGGCCGTAATAAAACTGATCCAAAGAAGTCAGCATCAATGTAATCAAATTATTAGTTATTAAAGAAGATTGACAACTCAGGTAATGTAACCCTTTCTTTTGTGAAGAACGGAAGTGGCTGGACACATGATAATAACTTACTAAATGACAATAAGCCTTTGCTCGACAGATTGAGTAGAGATATCTTCTAAGCCTCCAGTTAACTGATTTCGCGTGATAACCATAACCCATTAGCTAATGTACAAGCGGGGGTTTTAACCCTGACGAACCAACATCGTTACAAAAAAGTGTGGGACTTGGCAAAAGTTTCTAAGCGTCGGAAGCCTAGGAAAAACCCAAGCCGAAGAAAAAAACCCAAGCCTAGCTAATGTTTTGTGACCAGACTGTACGTGAAGCCAGCACGGGGAAAAAAGGTCCCCAACCTCTGAAGGCGAACATCGCCAATACTTAAATTTGTTAACATAACAACAAAACACCCCCGGAATCAAACTAGGGAGGCGCATTAACCAATTAATCTGTTTCGTTTATATGTGCCCTAAGCCACTGACCTTATGTCCCACGTGGATCGAGGTAGTGGGGATGTAACTAATTGTACCTATAGGCCCCGAGAGGAGTCCCTTTTCTCCTCGTCACTTACTTCGTCGTGTATCATTTCATCCAAGTCACAAAAAAAAAAAAACAAAAAACCTTCGTCCAAACACAGTTTTTTAAATAAATTCACTTCGTATAGACCGATCACTTGCAGTTGTAATAAAAGTTAAGAATAAACTACAGTTTACCAGAACTTTCTTTGCACATTAATTTCTGCCCGACGAATCCCCCCTCGTGGAATCCCGAGATAATCACCTCAACCTAACTCTACCGAATACCAACCGAGCCAACCTAAGTTGTCTCACACATGGAGAAACTCCTTCCAGTATTCCTAGTGTCACTGAATCCAATCTTTACCTCTTGGACCAACAATAACCCGTTCTCTATATTGGCGTTCCCTAACGTGCGGGCAGAATAGGTCCGTAAAGTACACACACAAATATAAATCAACGGCAGAACCGACTAAGTCCCACGAAACCACAGTGTCCAACAGGACAGAGAAAAGAATGATGGCAACAATCAGGACAGGACAGCAACTGAAGGAAGGAAGCAGTAAGTGGAACACACAACAGAATAAGCAAATTTTTTTTTTTTACTTTTTACCTATATAATAAATCAAAATATTTACAGTGATCTAACGGAGAATATATCTGTGTGTTTTATGTTGTTAAGAAGTAAGGAATAGAAAGAGGCATGCAAATAAAGATAAAAAAATGGATAGGAAACACGAAGAGATTAGGGATAAAGCTTGTGGCAAACTTATTGAATGAATAGAAACGAAATCGCAAGATGGGAGAGGTAACGAAGATGGCCAGAGAGAACTTAGAATCAGGACACAGGGGGAAAATAGGTGAAACCAACGCAGAAGCATAAGCTAGATTGGGGAAGTAGAGGACAAGGGAAAAATCCAAGCACCGACACCATGAAATCACATGGAAATGCTAATTTCTAGAATAGAAGAAGACGATAGGTAGAAATAGGAAAATGGATTTAGAGGGCATGCAAGAGGAGGACATGAAACGGTAACTTGAAACTTGGAGAGGACAT
>JASPKZ010001282.1:0-105300 GCA_030220185.1 Diploptera punctata | reverse complement strand
TTCCTTGGCGTCCCCACAAAGATCATTTTCCAAGTGGTTTGTAGGTGTTGATCTTCTTGTGTAATCTTGCATTTTCCATTCTGTCTAAATGTTCTTTCCATTGGTATTTGTGCTCTTCTAGTTTATCGAGTATTGAAAATATCTCCAGTTCATTTCTTATTGATTCATTGTGTAATCTATCCATGCGTGTACATCCTTTTACGGATCTTAAAATTTCATTTCAGTGGCTTGAATGTGTGAGATATCTTCCGATCCATATGAAAGAACAGGGACAGCAATAATTTATTAAAACCTGAACTGAGTTTTCTTCGAGTCTTTCGGAGGATACTTCTTATGGTGCCACACATAATTTGATATCGGTTTAATTTATTATGTATATCCCAATTGTAGCTATATGTTATGTCTGAACCAAGATCGTTAAAGTGTGCTATCTGTTCTATTATTTCATTATTGATTACTATTTTTGCTCTGACTGGCACTTTGCCCTGAAAAGCCATAATTTTAGTTTTTAAAGTTGAGACTTTGATATTATAATAGAGTCCTAATTGATTCAACACGTAAATGGCACTTTGTAAATCATCCTCTGACTTCTGTATAATTACCAGATCGTCTGCATACATTAAAATATTCATATACATTTCCTTATTAATTTGTATTCCTATTGGACTTGACTTTTTCAATTTTCGTATAACCTCGTCAAAATATATATTAAACAATGTACGTGATAATGTACATCCTTGTCGAACTCCCTGATTTTTAAAAAATTCTTCTCTGGAATAATTATCTAAACTAAGGACAATTTTCGTGCCATTATAAAGACTTATTATTCCTTCTATAAGTTGAACCGGGTACTCTCTTGCCATCATAATTTTCCACACTTTTCTTTATTAACCATTTTAAAACAGCTAAATCCATTGCCTGTATTTTTAATTGTTTGCGTTCGAGAGTTTTCTCGGATATCACATAATCGGATATCGCTGTGGCCTGTATTCGGGCAAGATGTGGACACTTGAACAGTTCTTTGAAAGTGCCAAAACTTAAACATTAATAAACTGATTCCAACAGACATACATACACTTCAAACGCGGCAATGAAATGTTTTTGATCCCATATTTTGATATGAACTTTTTTTTCATTTCTGCTTATAATGAATCCATACGTGAAGTTTTGCAGAATATTTTCGTTACACTCTGTACTTGTCACCTGTGTACGTCTAAAATATCGCGAATGAAAATAATTACATTCATTCTATTTTTTTAATTCTTGGATGAATTATATGATAATCCTAAAATATTATCCATATTCATTGATGGTTTGACAACATCTAGACGTCTTTATTTTGGGAATCCGATTATTGTCGGGTATTCAAGGATTTCCGTAATGTCAAGGAGTTTGGGATTCGATTTTTAAAAGTGAGTAACATCATGTATGATACAGTGAGTGTGAAAAGTGTACGTACAGTTGAACATTTTTACCAAATATCAAAAATGTTGCCAATCAATAAATATAATTAGTACAAAAATATTTTTAATATGCATCAAGCTATGTTTAATATTAATGTACAAATATAGGCCTAGTTAACTGACATGCTATATGAACAATGAAATTTAATAAATATTAAAGTCTAGCCATCATTCTACGTTTAAGAAGTGAGTGTACTGTGACCTTTCACTTCCCTTATAAAGACTTCACAACGTACGCAGTACCAAACCCAGCAATATAACTAGTGCAGTTGTGTAGACTACAAAAACAGTTAAATGGTCCCGAAAAGGAAATGAAACGACAGAAAAGAATCTAAAATCACCAGTACAATTGTGTAGAATACACAAAACAGTTAAATGGTTCCCAAAATAAATTGAAACGACAGAAGAAGAACCTAAAATTATCAACAGTAATCTAACACGAGGTTGGGTTTTTCTGAAAAATCACGAGCGACAAATTCACGAGTGATTCTGTCTAATGAAAAACTCAACCTCGCGTTGGATTTGGAGTGACTATTTAGCGAATAATACAACATTAGGAACTAAATGTAATTATGTTTAATATTTGCCACATGTAAGGTTTTGTATTCCAATCTTACTTCCGGGCGATTTCTAAGTCGACTGTATTGTTATAAATAGCATATATTTGCTGTTAAATCTCTTTGGACTTGAAAAAATAAATAACAGATGATTGTATGAGAAATGACTTAACAACAATGCAGATGCATTATACAACATTTATTAATTTTTTAGAGCAACAGAACTAACCTTTCTTTTTTCTGGTAATTTTTGTTGTTTCTTTTGGCATTTCTTGCTGTACCGTATCGATAGTACATTGTTCAATCGATATACTTGTCAAAGAAGTTAATTTGCGGAAATATCACTCATTACGAACAGGAAGCGGCAATTTTATCGACAGGAAGTGGCAATTGTATCAACAGGAAGAGGTAAAAATTATTGGTCTATGAGATAAAAAGGTCCACCGCTATGGTCTCGAGGTAGCGTGCAACCTTGTCACGCAGCAGGTCCGGGTTCGATCCCCGGTCGGGCCAGTTTTTCTGGTTGAGGTTTTTCTCGTGTTTTTCCTAACCTGTTAGACAAATGTCAAGAAAACTTTAAGGCCCAAACGGTCCCCGAAATCATGTGGCCATCATCATCATTATCATTTATCATCATCATCTTCACCGGTGTGGAAAGCAACGGGAAGCTACCACACCTACAATTCCCTAGTAAAGCTGCAAAGCATAGCATGAAAATTCTATGATTGCAGTGAAAGACCTGCCCTCGGGCAGAATTACTTTGGATGGATGGATGGAGATAAATAGTCAGTACAATTGTGCAGAATACACAAAAAATTAGTGTTCCAAAAAATAAAACGAAAACGACAGAAGAAGAATGTAAAATCATCAGTACAATTGTGTAGAATGCACTAAACAGTTAAAAGGTTCCGACTAATCACCACCATGAGTTTCGGCCTTTACAAGTCTTAAAACTTTAAATTGCATTTATTATCACTCCCAGTTTTTCCATTTTCACTTACAATTGAAGTGTTATTGACATTGCTAAGAAATGTAATTTGATATCTAGTCACCATTATTCAAGTATTTTTACACGTCTAAGGAAGACAAAGGTTTCCACCTCTATATTCAACGTGTATTTGTGATAATAAAAGGAAGAGAGACACTGCGTTGTTTTGAACTAAGCTTGAACAAATTTGCCGAATTAGCATGAAACAATATATGTAAGAGAAAACATTGGTACAGGCCCATGTTGCATGCGGCAAATTTAAACCATGAAAAATTCAAAACCGCAACAAGAGGGAAGAAGAGTGTGGTTAAAAAGGCGTTGTGTAAAAAAATAAAGTGTGATTTCTGTGCACACATATATTCCCTGCTTCATTAATTCTTGTAAGTGTGTCAGGTATTTTTAAATTCCACATAACCTACAAGATTAAATTTTTTATCTTGCCGAAATACAAATTATTTTAAAAGGCATATTTTATATAAATTGTATCAAGAGTAATATATTAAAGTACATAGATGGATATCTGATCGAACATTTGACCTATAGATTTCTAAATTTGAATCCGGTCCATAAGTTGTGTTCAGTAGTAGAACACCACCGTGTACAAGTCGAGGTACGTGATTTAAATCTCGACTCGGCTGTTCGAGTGTTCTGCGGGCCTATTATGACTACTTAGATTATCCGATAGGTTGACGTCATAACCAGCGAGAACCACACTAATAACCAGCGATAACGACACAACTAACCAGCGATAACCACACTAGTAATCAGCGATGACCACACTACTTACCAGCGATAAACCCACTCTCACTGCATCTGTGTTGATTATAACTGATTTCAACAACAAAGCTCTGCCGATAACGGAGATTCTCTGCCGGTAACAAAGATTTATGTCCGACTTTAACCGCGTAAAACACAAAAAATATACATATTTACCGCATAAAATAAAAAAAAGGCGTTCCATGATATCTCACCTTGGTTAGAGTAATTGACTCAGGTTAGGTTAGCTTTTAGGTTCGTTACATTTTAAATGTGTTTAAATACGTACAAAAATTACCTCTTCATCACAGTTATTCTACGACAATTCAAAATGGCTAATTTATGCTCAGCCCGCAGAGAACTAGTTTCCCCGTCGACTCCAATAAAAATGTTCTCTTACGAAACTCACATGACGCCATTCATCCATTGTCTCGTGTGTGAGAATAATTTTTCGTTGCCCTCTTAAACAGATTAACTCAACCAATTTTTTGTAACCTTAATATTATTGCCTAGATTTCTCTAGGAAGATTCGATTATTAGTAATATAATATAGTTTTTTATTTAGACTGGGAACGCAGGGTATTGTGAGCACCGTGACCTCAACGATCTATTGCGCTATCCCAGTATTATGGAGATGAGTGGAATGAAAGTATACTGTACGGTGTTAGGTAAGTTATATGTCTTCTTCCAGGTCCAACACACCAGGTTCCACTGACCGATACCGCCATATTTGGGCTGGGCTCGTGGCCGCGAGGCGGGACTACTGCTCTCATGTAGGCCCCTTCTGCCCATTTTCATTGCTCAAGCTCGGAGTCATGAGCCAGCATCCTGGTGCACTCCCACTATATCAGCGAAACCATACATTTTCAATACCTGTGAAATGCCAACCATTTTTTTGTTAACAGGAAATGAGGAGTGATATGAAATGAATGAATGAGAAATGAGATGACATGAAAGGAGAGAAAGGGGAATGGGGAGTGTTGGGATGGAATTTGGAAAACGGGAGAACGCAGAGAAAAAAGTCGAAAATCCCCACGTGGCCCAACACAGATATTCCTATGGAACCACCAGGATCCGAACCCGCGATCCCAATTGGAGTAGCCGCGCGCGGTAGTAATGCGTCTGTCGAGACGACAACTTTAATTTAATTCTTCGTCCTTTAAATAATTTACGTTATGCATGTCCTGAAGTCATGTCCACATTTTCTGTCAAAAGGTAGAATTGTAAGAAAAATATATATTTTAGCTTTTAGGTATGTAAACAAAAATAGTCATCTGTAAATAAAAATAAAGTAAAAATAAAAGTACTATTAGTTATTCCAGCAAAGATAAATATATTGTAAGACCTTGAAATTATAAAATAAATAAGCAACACCTTATTAAATGAAAACACACCCCAGTCGTACAACCTATTATATGAGATCGTCAAAAACAAGTCAGTTGCTACTAATGACACTGCAAGTCTACAGCGTCGTAAACAACAACTAGTAGCAGACACTCATCCTGCAGATGATGGAAAGGGTCTCCAGATAACAATTCAATACAATATTTTAACACAGTTGTGGACGACGGCACCTGCCAACAGGTGTATATTTTAATGTTTATCTTACAGTTATGTTTGAGAACATTCAATATGTATCAAGAAATTATCAAACGTTACTCTAATTAATCATTTTGACTAAATATTATACATATTTAGATTTATCTATAAATATTTACTGATTTCTTTGGATTATTTTAATCAGAGAACTGTCGAAACACATTAATGTATATTTAGATTCAATATCTACTTAATAACGCATATTTTACGAAATTTTATAAAATAAAATAAAAATATGTGCTTTCTTAGGTTAGTGCCGTCGTCCTCAACCTAAGGAGGTACATATTTTAATTATATTTATGACTATCCACCTCAAGGGATTTAAACAATGAATTTTATTAGTATTGATTACACATTTTTCAATAATTAATATTAATACAGTTATTTATTCTAATAAAATTCTTTTCACGTAGCAGTCACAAAATGAAATATTAAAATGACATGGTAGGTGCAGTCGTCCTCAACTACATTAAAATTTTAATTTTGGCCTTTCAGAAATCGGCTTTTATCTACAGCTAGTCACACCCATCTGCTAAAGATGGAAGGTAGTTTCTGAAAGTGTACGTTTTTTAAAATTTTAATCTAGTTGAGGACGACGGCACCTGGCAGATATTTATTTTAATATTTTATTTTGTGACTATCATTTATTATTAAAGGGGTTCACCACTGGATCTAGTGGTAATGTCGTTGCTCAGATGACGAAGCCCGCATTCGATCCCCAGCCGAGATAAGTCTCTAGATGTGATTTTTTTGGAATTTTTCCTCATCTGTAAGACAAATGTTAGGAACCTTTAAGATCCAATTACTCCCCGTACACCATATCACCATCACAATCACCCGTATCATATTAGCCTTCGTTAGTAATATATGAGTGAATTGTGTGTCTTATTTTGAATGTTTTGTTCTGTCTTGGAGGTAGTTTTGGCAATGAGCTTGTCACTCATCTAGGAATACCCTCCATGGCCTTGTTTGTTAAAACAAGTATGTGTGTGATCCAGAATTTAAAATTCTCTACCAACAACTCGTGTCCCTGTAAGGTCCGGATGACTTATGGCATGTAAAAGTACCTAAAAAGGGAGATGTTAAACTTCAGACAAAGAAAGACAGAAAGAAAGGAAATATTAAAAGAAAATGAAAAAAAATTGGGATTTCATTTAAATTAAGCAGGGTCTCAGGATGATATACACAAAGGGCATAAACAAAATATTAAAATGATGTTAAATGTTTCAGTATGAAAATTAAGTCAAGAAAGTACTATTTCATAAAATCTATTGTTTGTTTTGAATTTTACATTGGATCTTGAAATCAACAAGGAAAGTGCTTGAAATTAAATCCATCTGACAAGTTTTTCAGTTTTAGTTTGAAGTGTATTCCACTCATCTCTGTGCCTCAGAATATGGAATATGAATCCTTACTTTCTCAATTTTTTTAATGAAAAAAAGAATGAAAAAGCTAGAAAAGATGTAATCAGGAGACTTGGGCAGCACGATGTAATGAAACGAGTTTATTAAGCTTGTATTTGCCTTTCCTTACAGTTTCCCTAACCCAATTTGTCCTGTCCTGTGTTACGCTGAATTTTTCATACTTCTACAGGATGCGCGCGCACAATGGGCATGTATAAATCTATACACATTATAGGCTAGTTAAAACACTGTCTACGTCAGTAACATTTTAACTTGCACTTTATTTTGTAAATTGTAGTGCCAGTGAGTTAGTTAGTTAGTATTTTTGTTTTTTGTTACATTTTACCATCCTTATTCTTTTTCAATGATATATTAAATATTTTTGTTAATGATTAATAATAATAATAATAATAATAATATAAGCACAAATAATTTATTATTGCATATTAAATTGTTATAGTAGTAATTAATTAAAAACTGGTCTCTTCGAAAACAACACGGTCAAATGCAATTTTTTAAATTACATCACTGATCCATAATAAAGCGTCTCATATTAATAATAATAATAATAATAATAATAATAATAATAATTATTATTATTATTATTATTATTATTATTCAGTAAAACTAGTTTAATCCGGAACGTGAATAATGCGGAAATCTGTCCAATGTGAACAAATTTATTGGTCCTGGCAAAGTAATAGTAATTTTATATATATTTATTTTGTAGAGAGAGAGATAAATTAGTTCCCACTTCATTGAATTCCCGTTAGGCGAATTAATAATAAGTGATGATTTGTGCGCGCGCCGGGAGAAGTAGAGTTTCTACCTGTGTCTGGAATTTTCTTTCGGCATCACTGCATACCCGTTTTGCGAAATATAGGTTCATTTAACAAATATTTGGCGTGTGACATCTATCATATAAATAACCAGTGCACTGTAAGATCTTAAATTAGATCTAAGATCGGTTTTGTACGTATCTTTCACAGGTAGCGTCTGAATTTACGGAATGAAGGTTGCTAAATCGTACGTATCATTGCCATTAAACGAAAAAGTGAAAGTAATTGAATATAAAGAACCAAAGTTTATGAGATTTTAAAACACAAAGAAATAATAATGAATGAACGAACACAATGAAATGGTCAAATGAAGAGGAAAGAAAAAAATGAATAAATCAAAGAGGCATGGGAATGTTATACAAGTCCACGATCAAAAAATCTCCAAATTTCCGGACCGATGGTCCAAAGTCATGCTCTAACTGTTGTTATATTCCTTGGGAATAATGATTTCAAGGCATCTTCGGGTTAGTCGTGGACAGTTTTAAAAAACGACACAATGTAGTGCGGAATAAAATTTGAGGGGAATCAAAGGATGTGGACGAAAGTATGGTTAGTGAGTGGAAACCAAAACTGCATACTTTAATTTCAGAATACGCGCCTAACATACATTTTAACACTGACGAAACTGGACTGTTTTTTCGTGCGTTACCGTCGAAATCGCTACTACAAACTATACTACACTTTCCAACGGCAGCGGAACTACAGTTATTCCAAGGTACATAAAAAGACATATGCGGTGCTACATAATCTAATATTGGTTAGTACTTTTTGTTTTTATAATGCGGAATGTTGTCTATTTGGAAAAAAATGGGCCCATGCGATTCCGCTTGGAACAAGTTTTACTGTAATAATAATTATTATTTTGCTATTAACCTCAGTTTGACAACCTATCTGATAATATGTATATACTCGTATGTTTGATTTATTTAATATTTAATATTTATAATTAATATTGAAGAAAATTGGTGTTATTAACGACTTAAATCAGTGCCAAATTACACATTATGCAATAGTAACAATGCATTCCTTGCTGTCGGACATATCGCCGTCTTAACAACCAGATTGTTCTAACTCCATTTTTTTAATTTTCAGGAGAACTCAATTGAGTTTTGCTTACTATCCAATTCAAAAGAGTAGCCATGCTTTGAGGAAAGGAGTTTAACACTCTCTCTCCACGAAAGTACAATGTTAAGTGTGAAGGTACAGAAGAAAATGTGCAATTTTATGGATACAAAAAGAGTTTTTGTTTTTGTAAGTGGAACTAGAATTATAATGGTTCTAAGAAGGCGATATGTTGACAAATTAGTAAGAAAAAAATTTCTTTCTAACGCACGTTCATATTCTTTTAAAGGATATTTCTGTAGTAAAATATATGTATTAATTAAGTACAGAGTAATATAAGAATCCAGACACACAAAATGTCAATTTGGGTACAAGACGAACAAGTGCGTTTTGTAGATGATCTCCTCAGTTATAAGATAAGATAACATTGAAGGGTTTAGGGCAATAACATGATAAGCCACATACTGTTGTTTCTGAGATATAAGGATTTTAATATTTCAAAAAAAAATTATAATTGTGTAGTATTATTGTTAATACATTGTGTGTGTATATGTTTTAACTCATCACTGGCGCACTTACAAATTATTTTTCTGGATATCAATACATTTATTTGCTATCATTGTAATAAATGATATTTCTTAACAGAATGTGGCTTATCATGTTACTGCCCTAAGCTCTTCTATTATAAGCACGATACAAACACTTAGATGATGCTGGTTTACAAATACCACTGATCAACAGTGGTTTTGTTGCCCTTCATTTAAGATCATCATCATCACCTGTCTTTCAAGTATTAGGCCCAGTGGCCCGTTACGGTCTCCCGCCATCTCCGAAAAGGTCAACCCACAGATCTTCTGCGTCGAGGAATGTAGTGAAGAATTTGTATTGGTATTCTGTGACGATCCATGCGCGAATATGGGCTAGCCAATTGTTTCTATATTCTTGGAGGTATTCAGATATAGGTACGATGTTTAACTCTATGGCTATTGTTGAATTTCTTTGGTGGTCTAGAAGGCTATAACCTGCAGTTCGTCGCAGAAATTTCATCTCCGTGGCTGTAATATGACGATCATCCTGAGTTCTGATGGTCCAAGCTTCACTGCCATAACAGATTATGGGTCTAGCGAGAACTTTATAGATTTTCATTCTTGTGTGTCTCTGCACTTTTGATGGTTTAAAAACTTGGTTGATAATTCTTAAAGCTTTATTATAGTTTTGTATTTTAAAGGATATATCACACTCCGCATTATAAGTTAGATTATATCCTAAGTATTTAAATGAATTTACTTGCTCTAATATTGAATTCTGAATACAAATGTTACTTCTTACTGGGAATTTCCCTTGAAAGGACATAACTTTAGATTTTGTTGTTGATATTTCCATGTTAAATCGTTGGGCTATTGTATTAAGATGATGAGTGGAATATTGTAATTCATCTTCATATTGCCGAAAAGAGCCTGATCATCTGCATATAAAAGTGTGTCTAAAATTGTGTGTCTTGAGAGAGGAATATTATCATGAACTGTCAATCTCCAGTGTCTGATGATAGCATTAATGTATATATTACATAGAAGTGGTGATAGAGGGTATCCTTTTAATTTCGCATATATTTATGCTCACAATTCATGAAACGATCAATGATTTTGGAAGATTTGCTCTGATTTTTGTAAATTCTCACTTTACACTACAAAAATCGGAAAATATGAAAAAAACATATATTTATAATGTAAATTTTTTTAAAATTATTATACACCGATGTACATAGAAAGAAAAATGTCAAAAACCCATGTTATACTTCAGTGAAACGCCGTTTATAAGATTTTCTTCTATAATTTTTTAGAACACATTCAGCATTTTCATGAATATATTTATAAACTGTGCACTTGAAAACGTACACATTCGGAGATATATACAGGGAAACAAAACAAAATTCTAGAGCTGTGTTATCTGTTAAACGTGTTGTTTTCAAGTATCTGATGTCATGATTACGAATTAAGATGAGGTTTATGTAAATATGAACAATATTGAATGCAGTATATATTTAACCTAAGATCCAGCGGGATACTTAAAATCGGATTTTGTTTCCGATGAGAATAAAAGTTTTATTAGATTGTACAATAATTAATAATAATAGGTATTATTTCAGCCAGTGGCCATGTAGAAAGAATTGTTTTCATGTCTTACAGAAGTCTGCTATCGAGATTCCCTTGTTTTTTACACTGTAATAGGTGATATCGGTCGCAGTGCGACCTACATAGTTTGCACTTGCACTTTTATTCTGGGTTATGGCGCTTCACTGTTGTGCATGTCCTTTGGTGGAAACCATGGACCACGACTCTCGTCACGGTGTGTCAGAGGTCGTATCTGGCTGCTGTCCATTCCCTGTAGATCATCGCATCCATTGCGTAGAACTCAGGCCATATCTGTTCTCTCTTCTCGTTGAGTTCCCTCAGCAGTTCTTTGTAGGCATCTGTTGCCGACAGGAGAAGGTCCAGGTGGAGCTCTTCTATGAAGAAGGGTTCCTTTGTCAGTATGTATGTCAGGTGTGAAGGCGTGTATTTTGATACGCTTAGCGCTGTCTTTAAAGAGTGTGCTTTGACTTTCTCTATTTCCTCTAGGTTTGCCTTATTTAGGTTCTTCCAAATCACTTCTAGTCCAAAGGTCATGATTGGTGCAATTTTTAAACGGAAGATGGCCATTGCTGTCTACAGGAATAGTTTACTCAGGTTTTTAATTCAAATGTACAAAAATAGCACTACATAAATAATATTTGACACACACATTGTATTTAAATTAAGTTTCGATTTCTTTAAATAGGCTTATCTTAATAACTATATTTTATTTTAAGTAGAGACGTGTTACCAACAATGTGTTGAAGATCAGAATTTTGGTTACAAATGATACCACAAATTTTATTAAACGTTGTTAGAATTTACGCTTTCCCACATTTAAATAAGTTGGTCTAAATTTAGTGTGGACCAAAACCGGAATGCAGTTTGGATGGTTCCATATTTCATTAATCCGCTTAAATTTGAAGGCGTAATATTGATACTAGGCCAAAATGTGGACAGGAAATCGTTCATGCTAAACATGTCCAAAATTAAAATTATAATATAAATACTTATATTTTAAAAAAATGTATTTCCTGTAATGCCTAAATGGAACATAGGGCAGCAATAAAATTCCTCCAGTGTACTCTGCTTCCAACCAGCCATTTCACTTGTTTCCAGCTTTTCCCTCTTTCCTTTGTTTCTTCCTCTACTGATCGCTTCCAAGTTTTCCTAGATCGTCCCTCTTTCTTACTCCTTGCAGATACTAACCCACTCCAGTCTTGTCGATGGCTCCGTCTGGTTTTCTCAATGTGTGACCTATCCAATTCCACTTTCTTTGTTTTATTTGTTGACATATTGGATATGGGTTGGTTTTTCTCCACAGTTCTTCATTTGATATTATTTAATTGATACATTCCGTTGAGGTAAATAGTTACAAAGTAAAATGTTAAAATATATACCTGCAGTATACATTAGCTCAGGACACGGATGTATGAAGAGCTCATATTCGTGTGGCTATTAACCTACGGGCACGATAGTACCAGTGAGTTATATCTATGTACTCTATATCTTATTTTTATGGGATTTAAGTATGACCACTTTGGCTATAGATTGTATAAATAGGCCTACAATTTCATCACCTTGGACGTTTTCCCATGGACATTTTACCCGGGCCGTCTGTAGTGTAGTAAAACGGTATTCTTCTTTACTTACTGTACCTCCAAATATCTTATTTTAGTCGAGAAAAATTACGACTTCTCTCTTGAAATATGAATAATAAATAAAGCGAATTTCCTACATTTTTCTGATATCGTGATTACATATGAACATACTTACGCACGATATTTGGTTTTACAAACCGGCGGTATTCGTGTCACTGCTAACGTGTTTAGATGTAAGCCAAAGATAACTTGAAACAATACAATATCTATAGCCCACTGTTTAACACACAATACCAAGTAACACGTGTTTTAAAAGTAACTACCTCGCTGACACTATTGGACCCGGAGTTTTATGGCTCCGCGGACATATCCTTCCGTATATCCATATTCAGAGCTAATACATCTTCAACTTCGTTATTTTCCTATTTACTGAACGTTCTCCGTCTGGTTTTCCTGTCACTTTTTCATACCCTATACGTTTCAAATATCCTGGCCACATATATTAATATTACACATTTCCTATAAACCTGATGAAACTCACTAAAATATAGTCTCCTCCATTACCCTGTCAGCCACTTCTTGGCCCAAATATATTGTTTGGCATTTTATTCAGTAATACTCATACTTTTTTTTAATCTTTTAAGATACGATACCATCTTTCGCATCCACACAATATATATATATATATATATATATATAACTTAATATTTTTTTGGATAATTTTGGATAACAAAAACATCTCTGTAATACATAATAGCACGAGTTTCCAGAGTTAAGCCTATGATTAAATTTTCTGGGGCTAATTTTTGTTTGTTTTTGTTGATCCTAAGTATATGAATTCTTTAAAATTGCTCTCATTTGTTGTTGTTTATTACTGTACAATTTCTATGTGTGACTTATATTTAGATTATTTGTTGTTTATATCTAACTCCAGTTGCTAATTGCTATTTAGTAGAATTTGGTCGTTGGTTTTAGTATATCCTTATTTTAGCCCAATAATACTGAATAATAATAATAATAATAATAATAATAATAATAATAATAATAATAATAATAATAATAATAATAATAATAATAATAATAATAATAATAATAATAATAATAATAATACTACGTTAACATAGCTATCCGCAACACATGCATTTTACATAAACATTGCGGAAGAAACCTAGGTTTTGTCATTTTGTTATTCCTAAATTGTCCTTTTAAATGTATTTGCTTTACGAACTTGTACCTACTTAATTGCGCCATTTCCTAGGCTAGAGAAGACGGTTACAATTGTTATGAAATATAATATTATACAAGATATAATAATTATTCTAGACCTAATGAAGCCGAATTTTTCGAACTGAGCACGACGAATTTAAAATAACCAGTAGGTATTTAATTTTTGTACAGTTTGTTTTCTTTTTTCGGTTTTAACCCGTGATAGTTAACAGTAAGTAGATAATAACAGCAATAATAACGTAAGTAAATCAACAAGTAATATATTCAAATATTCGGATGTCATCAATGTTGCAAAGTTTTTTTTCTTCACCTCAGCACTGGAAAATATATTTGTCGTATGTAATACGTAATTTGTGAATTGTAACATTATCTACAGTAAGAAAAACGACCCTCACACAGAAAGTGTGTAATCTAAGATATTTCCTCAACGAGTCGAATATTTTTGTCCAATTGTCCTGCTTTACGGAATATATCTTACTTTTGTTAATTACGTGGTATGGTATACAGTTATATTTAAAGATAATAGACATTTCGGATTTCAGACAAATCCCCACTTCAAATGGTCGGATTCGGTGATATTTGGTGAATATATTTCTCGTTATATTTCAATAGCGTATGTTGAGTTTTGTTCTGAAAATGCGAAAAGCACGGCATCTAGAGGGGTTTTTAAATTTTCCTTTCAGGTTAACCCCCACTCCTAATGGTCAAAATTTTCACTTTGGTGAACTCGATCGTATGTTTTTAATTGATAGCTATATACCGAGTTTGATTCCGAAAAACAAAAATTGCGCCGCTAGAGCGTTAATAGACACGTGTGAATTTTATACAGTGTCTGCTAATAGGATCCATTATAGTGTGTAAACATCATTCCCTAATTATTTATCACGACGCTTCATTAGACTATCCGACACACATAATCTTGACACTCGATTCCATCAGCACATTGTCCTTTATATCCCTCCTCATCACACTGTGTATTATTCATTATCTCTTACAATCTCACTTGCCAAAACATGAAATTCCCTTTCGCCCTATGTCAGAGATTGTCAAACTATAACATCCTTCAAAAACAAACTAACGCACTATTTATTTAATAACAAACTAACTTATACACCTCACTGATAGTATTCTTTTAACAGTTAATACATTTAATTATTCATAAAAATAATATTAATATTAACAAGTATTTTAATTTATTACCTTTTAAATATTGTATAATCCGAAAATTAGTTTTCTATATGTCATTATTTTTCTTTATTTTTATATACATCACAGAGGGACAGCCTGCCAACAATTTAATTTATCCTACTTGTATACGCTTTATTATTAGTTTTAGTTTTAATCTTAACTATAATTAACTGATTGTATTATAGATCGTAATATATTAGATATTATATTATTGATAAAATCTTCATTTAGTATTTAATGTTAGAGTTAATTGAGATTGTTAAATTCTGATGTAATATATGTTTGTCCTAGTACGTGGAAGTGAATGCCACATGGCCTTAACTCCACCAGGCTATGCAAATAAATAAAATAAAAATAAGTAGTAGTAGAATTAGTAGTAGGACTTTATTAGACAAAACGTAAGATATTTACAATATTATTTACAAATATGGGTCGCACGGGCAGTAAGCCGTACGTGCTGTTGACAGTCCGTTACAAATAAAGTAGTAATTGGTAATAGTATAAAGAAAAAAATAATAACATTACAATTACATAAAGAAAACATAATAATATTACAATTATATAATAATACAATAGCATTATACACTAATTAAGTTATGTATAATTATTAAGAATTAATGGTATTCCATTTTGATAATATATATTTATTCATGAATGAGTGTTGTTCTTATTTTCCGCGTTTTGTCCACAAATTTACCCACGTTTATCCAATTTTCTGGATTTACCATTATCTCGTAGCATACCAATCTTTCATGATTTACTTACTTAATACAGGCTTTCCACTTTACAGCAGTTTGCCTTTGATTCCTGCTTTCCAGAGATTCGTATCTTCCCATTGTCCATCTTCCAAACCCCTCTTCATCATGGCATCATATATTCCTTCATGCCATGCTCTTCTATTTCTCCCCCTCTTCCTTCTGCCTGGTACAATCCAATCCGACACCTGTTTAGGCTACTGGACTTCCGACATCCGTTTTACATGTCCATACCACTGTAGAGCTTTCTTTGTTATCCTATCGATAACAGTTTCTTGTGCATCCATTTTTTGTCTGATATATGTAGCTATTTCGAATATGTTGTAGCCTGGATATTCTCGTACATCTCCGTAATCCATCCATTACTGTCGCCAAGATTATTTTCTGCATCCTTTCATTTACTATCCAGTTTTCTGATCCATATGTGAGTATACTTTGTACTATTGTCTGTACAATCTCTTTTTTGTTTTTCTGGTCAAATTTCTATTCCATAAAAGACCATTTAGGGATCTAATCGCCTTCCTTGCACAATTTACTCTGTTAATAATATATTTTTCACAAGTACCAGATTTATCTATTAGAGATCCAAGATATTTGAATTCTTCAACACGTTTAATTATCATATTTTTTCTTTGTAAGTCTTTTGAATTTTCTCCGATTACCGTATATTCTGTTTTAATATAATTTATCTTCAGTCCACCTACCTCGAATGCATCTACCAACTTTCCAATCATATATTCTATATCTTCTTTATCTTGTCCTATTATAATCTGGTCATCAGCGAATAATAAATTGTGCAGTAAATAGCCATTAATGCTGATTCACATTCCCCTACATGACTTATTCCATTTCATTAATACATCTTCTGAATATATCTTGAACAATGTTGGTGACATCCCGCATCCTTGTCTTAATCCTTTTGTTACATCAAATGCTGAGGATGCTCTATTCCCAACCTTAATACTTGCTTCACAATCATACATTCTTTTAATAAAATGTATACAAGATTTTGGTATTCCAAACTTCTTCATTGCCACCCAAAGTTTGTTCATGGGTACAAGTCATATGCTTTTTCCAGGTCTGTAAATGCCATATGAACTTCTTTTCCTTTAGCTAACATTTTTTCTAATCTGCCTATCACAAATATATTATCAAGACACGATTTACCTGCTGTGAAACCTGTTTATTCTTCTGATATTTTATTTTGTATTAGTTCCTCAAATATAATTTTTATAATTGTACTTAACATTCTACTAATTGCTGCCATAACACTGATCCCTCTATAGTTTGCTGGATTTATTTTATTCCCTTTATTTTTGTATTTGCACTAATATACAATAACTTCCATTCATCTGGAATAGGATCTCCTTCTATCAGTCGGTTAAAATGTCTAGTTAAAATTCTTACAATTCCTGAACCACCATATTTAATTAGTCCCATGGTCCTGGACCTGCCGCTTTTCCATTTTTTTCTGTTCTCAACACGTTTCTTACCTCCTCTTCTGTTATAGGTTCTATTAAGTCACCCTTTCCATTATCCAGTGTAGCATAGTCAATAATTCTCTCCTAGTTTCTGTTAAAAGCATTTTAAAATATTCCTGAAAAGTTTACATTGTTAATAAATTAAAACTCTTTGTCATATTATCATTTCGCATGTTTGTAATTGTCCTCCATGCTTGGGCTGACTTTGAATAGCCTACTGTATGCTCTATTTCTCCACATACCCTATTGCATATTTCTTGTTTATGTTTCCTGACTTCTGCTTTTAACTTTCATTTAAGTATGTTATAATTTTGAAAATCTTCATCTTTGTTGGAACTTAAATATTCTTATATGCATTTTTCTTTTCTGTCATGAGGTTTGTATCGTGTTTATCATTTTCCAGACCAAGTGCTTCTCTTGCTGCTTTATGTATATTTTTTTTCAAATAAATAACGACAGAGTTCCAATCTTCGCCAAATTTTAATTTTTCGGTGAGGTGTTGGGCATATAGATTTTTAATACTCTCATCTTGTAGTAGCTAAATGTAGATTATATCTACATTTTGTAATTCATTTTCTATTTCTATATTTTAATATTTATTTACCTTTTGCCTGTTTATAGTGCATACTATCCTAGTTGACAGCATATAATGATCCGTTCCACATTCGGGTCCTCGATTCACTCTAACATCTTGAACTATAATATTTCTCCGTTTCCTCACTATTACATAATCAATTATCGATCTTAGACCTTTAGTGCGTTGTTCCCACTTATATCTATGGAAGTCCCGATGTTTAAACATCGAATTCATAATAATTAGGTCATTCAGTTTGCATTCTTCTTTTAAACGTAGTCCATTTTCATTCTCAATATCTTCTCCATATGGACCAACTATGTCACATTGTCCCCTTTCCAATTCTGCTATTCAAATCTCCCATAATTATCAATTCCTTCTTTTGAGAAATATTTTCTACCAATCCAGTAAATTTTTCGAAGTATTGTTCCTTTATTACTTGTGATGCGTCGTTTGTTGGGGCTATGTACCTATTATTACTAATTCTTTCCCATACATTGTTATTTCCATAACTATACATCTTTAATCTACTACTTCTATTTGTTTTATTGAGGATTTCCATTTCTTCTTAATTAAAATTGATACTCCTCCTTTAGCTTTCACGATTTGAATTTAGAAATCTTTACGGTAATAACTGACGTCTCCAATATTCTAAATCATTACATTTTCCTAATATATGTATCTCGTCTTCAAGGCTCCTGCACATTGGACATATTCGCATATCGTGATCGTCGCTAATAATTCCTGGGCAAGCGTAGCAGCGAACGGTGAGTATTCTTTTACGTATAACACACCATAATGCATTCTTTCGCTCAGCTCATTTATACCAAGAAGATCGGGATAAGTAGATTTCCGGACAACGTCGGTTAATCAGCAGGAGTATCTAAAAATAATTATAATATAATTTTTTCTCTATTACTTAAACATAAAACATTAATTTTCGTCTCTCAGCTCATTTATGCCAAGAACATCGGGGTACGTAAGTTCACGGGCAACTCTAGATAATCAACACGGGGTATATAAACTAATTACGATGTAAATGTATCCCTATACTTATCCAACTATGCATAAAAACACTTTACTTTTCGCCTTTCAGCTCATTTATGCCACGAACATCGGGATAAGTAGATTCCCGGGCAACGCTGAATAATCAGCATGGGGTATCGAAAAATAAATAGGATATAAATGTTTCCTATCACTTATTCAACTAAACATAACAAATTAATTTTCACTTTTCAGCTAATTTATGACAAAAAGATCGGGAAAACTAGATTTCCGGGTAATGCCGGTTAATCAGCACGGGGTATCTGAAAATAATTACGATACTACATTTTTCCTTTTACTTATTCAACTAAACATGAAAACACATTAATTTTCGTCTTTTAGCTTAATTATGCTAAGAAGAAACGGGATATGTAGATTCCCGGTCAACGATGAGTAATCAGCACGGGGTATCTAAAAATAATTACGATATCAATTTATAATTGTTTTTCCTTTTACTCAATCAATTAAACATAAAAACACACTGATTTTCGTCTTTCAGCTCATTTATGCCAGGAAGATTGGAATAAGTAGATTCCCGGGTAACATTCTGGATTCAGCTTGAGGTATCTTAAAATAATTACTAAATAAATTGAACCCCTTGCTTATTCAACTAAACATAAAAACACTTTAATTTCGTCTTTCAGCTCATTTATGCCACGATGATCGGGATAAAGATTCCCGGGGAATGCCAGGTAAACAGCACGGGGTATTGAAAAATAATTATGATATAAATTTAGCCCTACGCGTATTGAACTAAACATAAAAACCACATTAATGTTCGTTTTCAGCTCATTTATGCCAAGAAGATCGTGATAAGTAGATCCCCGGTAACGCCCGGTAATCTGCTCGGGGTATCTAAAATTAATTACGTTACATTTTTCCTTCTACTTGTTCAACTAAACATAAAAACAGTAATTTTCGTCCTTCGCCTAATTTATGGCAAGAAGATAGGGATAAGTAGATTCCCGGGCATCGCCAGTTAATCAGCACGGGGTATTTAAAATAATTATGATATGAATTTATAATTTTTTTTTTCCTTTCACTTATTCAATTAAACTTATGAGCACGTTAATTTTAATTTTATTTTCGGTGCAGCAGCGCACGCCGGGTGTTAGCTAGGGTTTTATACAATCTGGTTTTTGTTTCTCGTGTCGGATATTTTGAATTTAAATACTTCATTAGAGAAAAATAACATTTCTTAGTATTTTGTATTCTTTCAATTCTGTCTTCCTGGATATTATTATGTTTATGTAGTCCATTTAAACAGGAGTCCATCATTTTTTCAGTTATTGAAGTAATGTCAATTTTACTATTTAGGACTTGTTGATTGTTAGTGTCAATTCTAACATAACCATAACAGTCTTATTAAATTAGTGTTCATCAGCTTCTTATTGAATATCTTTACCTTTAATTGGCGAAAAAATAATTCATTCTGCCAGTTATTTATATATTCCGGACCGCAAAGGGAACAAAATCATATAAAACTCGAAGTATTATTGTACATTAGTATGTAATTTGATGCAAATATAAGTAATTTATACTCATTTGTTTAACTATTCTTTTATACAGGGTGTCCAAAAGTCTGTAACAATTTGTGGGATGGAACAGTTTAATTTAAATAAAATTATTGTAGTACCAAAGAAGACACTGTAATTGGACAAAATCGCTGTAGTTCGACACGACTGCCCTCCATATCGAAGCTGAGTTGCCATCTCACCTCAGCGCACCTAAACACACACCGCAACATTGCTGGGATAATTGTACGCACCAATGCAGAAATGCGTTCACGCAGGTGTTGCAAATCCCTAATCTTGACCATGTAAATCTGACTCTTGATTTAACCCCATACAAAGAAGTCCAAGGGCATTGGATCAGGCGAGCGTGCTGCCCAGATCTGCGGTGAGCCTCGTCCAATCCAGCATCCTGGGAACGTCTGGTTGAGGTAATTACGCACAATGTGCACAAAGTGTGGTGAGGCACGATCTTGTTAGAATACTACTGAATCCAGAATTTTATTGGCAAACACTTGGAGCTCCAGGAATAGCTCAAGCATGTCCAGGTACGATGTTAACTTGACTGTTGCTTCAGTAAAAAAAGAATGGACCATAAATGCGCTCTTGGGTGAGGTCCAACCATACATTCACCTTTAGAGTGTTATGTTCAATTCATGGCAATGTTTGGTTTTGGTTGTTCATCAGCCCATATTCTGCTTTTGTGGCGATTGACGAGGCCACTGGTATGATACGGAGCCTCATTATTGAATAGGGCATGTGCCAACAAATCTTCATTGTTTACTGCCTCAATTAAGTCGTGGCACATGGCCATGCGTGCCGCATAATCTTCAGGTTCAAGAGGATGGAGCACCTGGATGTGGTAAGCCTTTTTCTTCAGTACGAAGTGCAAGATTTGCCACACAGTGGATTTTGGGATGTTGTGTTCCCGACTGAAACGACGTACCGACGCTTTTGGACTCTGCTTGATCGCCTGTCGTATGGTCTGCACAGTTCCCTGTGATGTCAATGGCTGTCCAGAATGTTTATTGTCACAAACATTCCCAGTTCTGTTGAATTTGTTCACCAAACCTCTTATGATTGACAGCATTGGAGCTTCTGTTCGGTGGCTCAGCGAAGGGCAGTCCATTGAGTCTCCAACTTACGACGTCTATTTGTTATAGTGTGGTCAACATATTTCAGATTACCTACAATAGAGAGTGTTTTCTGAGAAATGGTTAGGGACATTTCGGACACTCTGTATTATACAATTGAATATATGGTCTGTTTGTCCTTTATATACTTTTTTTGCGCGATAGTGCGTTTTGTCGTACTTACAGCAATGGCGACCATAATTGAAAGTTCAATTTTCTACATTTCGGGATTGCCAACCTAAATAATTATACTGTAATATTACATTTACACCCACGTGCGGGAAGTAAAACCACTGCCCTCTATGTATACTACGTACAGTGTATATACAAAAAATATCCAAAAGGTAGTGTTATATACATTATACGAAATAAATCACTGCATTTTAAATGAACTGAACTTTATTTGAAACAATATAAAACAATAAATACGTACTTGCGGCCATTTTATCAATAATAATGAACTCACGGCCTCCTGTACTTTCAACTAAAAAACATAGCCCACACTGTTAACATTTTTCAATTGTTTATTATTAACGCACATATTTCCAACAAATATGTTATTATTTTACTACTATTTATTATTTTGATAACACCATCACACAAAAAATAATGTACAACGCACGTTCGCGAAGTGTTTTATAGAATCTCGATTCTGTAAATACCACTTCTCAACCTTGCATCGTAATATACCATTAAACCGTTCAACCGATTTTCGTGACAATTTGTATGTACAGGATTTCAGATGCGGCAAGTGTTTAGCCGTTATCTATTATGTTCTAAAATCATTAGTTGTAGGAGTCCACCTGAAACTAAATTTAAAAAATCACTCTAGCAATCGCAATTTTCGATGTTTCACAACAAAACTCGGAATATCGCATTAAAGTAAACCGAGGTATGTATTTTCCAAAAATCAGTGAAATCCAACCATTAGAAGCGGGGTTTACCTGAAATTTAAAATTAAAAATTTACTCTAGCAATCGCCATGTTTGGTTCGTATCAATGTACACCATATAATTAATTAACCCTCAATATTTAATTTTATAAGGCGTAGCAGCACACCCCGGGTATTAGCTAGTATACTATAAAAATTAAAAACACCATTCCTATATCTTCGAATTGTAGAAACCAACATTTACATTCCCAAGGGCTCATAAGCTTAGCAGCCTTGGAAGGATGAATGGTGATCTAACGCCTTACAATTTGCATATTTAAATTTTGATCTATCATTTTGTGCATCTATTTTAATATGGCGCTCATTATGATTCCTCGCTGGTGCATATCATGCATTACACTCGGTGAAAGTGTGATTGAACATCTGGCGCCCGAAACACTGATTCGGGCCACACCTAGGTCTGTAAGATTTTACAAACACAACTGTACATAGAAGGCGATTTTTATTGTAAATTTCTCGAATTGAGTCAGTGTTCTTCATCTCGATCATAAATGAGGAAACGAGGTTTACAATATTGTCTTAATTTTTAGGTAATCTACTCAAATCGTTTGGATGGGTGAACCAAATGCTATACGTTCGTCCTATATTTCAGTTAGAGGAAACATCTTTAGAACGATTGTCAGTGGAAGATCCTTCTTCAGTTGAAACGTTTAATATTTGTCTGCTAATTGTTTCGAAGTATTTTGATTACTGAAAGCTTGAACGTTCTTCACTGAGGTTGTATATCGTAAACCCTCACCGGTATTTATATCTTTGAGATCAGTTTTATTTTAATTTTGATGCCTTTGTTCATTGTAATTAATTCCCCATGACCAATCACGGCAATTGCTGGAGTTGGATAATCGCAACCTTGTTGTATACCCTGGAGAGTTTGTTCACAGTCGTGTTTGCAAAATACAAATTTATTGACTGCCCAATATTGAAGGATGGAGCTGTATCTATTCCGACTGAGTTAGTACTGAAAATGTCCTTCTGACAGCGACAGGCGGGTCTCGGTCCAAGCATTCGACAGCTTAAATGTATTTTCACATTTTTTAGGTTTGCTGTCATATGCCTTTGGCTCAAGGGCACTTATGTCTTTTCACTTTGATTTAGGTATTTTAATCTCAAGTTCCGAGGCATTTCGTTTCTGAGGAAGGGCCATACTGTGTGTTTTGAAAAATGTAGTCTGGACGCCAAATAAACATTATTTGGCTAAGTAGTTTAGTAAGAAATTTTAATGTAATTTTGAAATTTATTTGTGGCATCCAAGCGATCAAGCCAACTTAGGATGAAGTTCAGTGCAGCATGTGATTTATAAACTCAGGAAAAGTGGTGATAAAATTACTCGTCTTTATGAGACTATTGTATGAAACTTAAATCCAGACCCGTAATATTTGTGACTCTAGTATTATCTTTAAACTATACTAGGGGATCTTCCTACAGTTTAAGAAGCCTAATATCCTCTTTTTCTTTTCATTTCAACATTCTCACTAGAATATAAGGCAGACGCCATGCTTGGCCAAGGCAAGTCTTAGCTTTTACGCACTGGCACTTTTCACAGAACACGAACACCAACAAACTGAGATTTAACAACTTATCTATACAGTTAAAGCTGTTGATGTAATGACTAAATAGGCACCGTTTAACACACACCTCACTTCGAGACACAGACTCGAACGAGGTTGGCGGAGCTCAAGCATGCACGTTACTACCTACCGAGTTGCTACTCGATTTAATGTAACTATAAACGATCATCGATCGAAATCAAACTGTCAGCAACAGGAGCGCAGGTATTCGCTCTGTCTGTCACTAGGACTTGTTATCTCGAAGGTTTCAAAAAGATAACATTTTCACCGATGTATCTGGTTACTCTAACAATCACTCTGCTGCTAAAACCAGGCATTTTGTACTACATGTTGATGATTCTTTGATCTCTAACTAACTAACTAACTTGAACTATTGAACCTGTAGTTCATGGCCGCGAGGCCATAAGCTCTCCACACATCACCCCGTGTATAATCTACTTCACTCAAATCATGGTTAATTTTATTCTCACTTCTCATTTAGGTCTATCAACTGTGCATTCTCCCTCAGGTTTTCTTACAAGAAGCTTCCATGTCCCTCATGTATTTACCGTCCTTTCCACATGCCTTCCCCTTCGCACAATCTACGATATTTACTGTTATTATTATACCTGATTTCCTCTGAAGATCATGCACCTCACTGTTATGTAGTCTTTTCCTTTCGCCTGTCTGTCTCTTCCTGTAGAATCAATGAATCTTAAAACTGAATACCATATATATATATAATTGTCATAATTTAAGAAAAAAATATTAATACCAAATAGCGGAATATTTAAAAATAAAGATTCGATGAAGATTTAAAAATAAATTGTGAAAATCGTTTACTGGATACAGCTTCAATTACTATATTCCTTAGAAATTCGATAAAAGTTAAGATGTAAAAAAATCACTTTCACCGCTAACGAGTTACTTGAAAGAAATGTTTATTTAATGTAATTCTATATATATATATATATATATATATATATATATATATATATATATATGTAGGAAATTATATTAAAGGGAATAAAAAAACTGTTCAATACTAATATTTAAACTTGATAATAGCAGTGGTTGAAATGCATATTGAATTATTATAATTGTGTCATATAGTTCCATTTGCATTCAACATATTATATTTCATTTTGTATCATAATACAGTGTTTATTTCGAAACTATATCATTATTTATGTTGACCGAGTTCATTATTTAGCTACATATTGTTAAATCAATAGTTTACTAACTTTTGGAAAGTTACACTTGTTTGTGTACCGTATAACTGTTTTGATTGTGCTATATTGAATTTAGATTTTAAGAAAAATTTAGATTACTGAACAAATATATGTCTACACATAATATAATTAAATTAATTATAAACGTTTGCATGATGTCCAAATACGTTTATAACAAACAACCTAATGAATGTTGACATCTCTTTATGTAATATGTTGTTGTGGATATAATTATAAAGCAGCTGAAATTTTAAGAAATAGTTATGGAGAATTGTACAAAACCAATTTAATTATAATATATGTTTACTTTGTTAATTAAAATAAGCTAACAAGCGAATGCAGATTTTCAGACATGAAAATTTGGTACTCTCAATTTTGGATTTTATTTTGTCACTGGGATGTACTGATTACTGTCAGCCATTTTCATTATTAATTTTAATGAAGAAGGATATAAAGACTGATGATAATTGTGGGTTTCTGAAATAATTAATGTATTTTAATCATATATTGATTGCATAGGTTGTAAAGAAAATAGTAGACAAAGTATCAAGTATGGAATTCTAATACAGAGTGATCAAAAAGAAAAGGTCTCGAAATGCTAGGTATTAGTAAGAAATATATTGGAATTATATGTGAGACACGCATTGTAGGGTTTTGTCTTGTGTATAATAACGTGTGCAGGGTGAATGAAGCAAATTTGATAACCATAAAACTCCCAGATGCATCTCTTGAGTTCATAGTCACCGAGATTTGAACTGTTAGTGTCCACACTGGGGCAAAAAATTAATAAAGGAACTTAAATGGAATCTCAGCCAGCAATTGGTTACTCAAGGAGTTTGGACAATGTGTAGTCCAATAGGGTGAAAGTTGGAAAACTACATGACAGGATTGTCGCAACTCTCCTGAACATCTCATCAGCCTGTTGTCGTCTGCTTTAAGTTTTAATTCCTCGATCCATACACCCCATTAGCTTACGATTCCTTCCCATTGTCCCTAATATTGTCCAGTCCTAAGGCTAAGGTCAGGGCACTCTTCCATACCTGCCTATCATAGCTTATTTCTACAGCCTAATACTCTTGTCTATCAAGAAACAACACTCAAACAGTAAGTTCAAAAACTCTAGTACTGCCTCAACAAACACACATGAAAATGCAATTATTAATTGCACCTCATACATATACAAATCGGTAATCAGATTTTACAAAATTAAAGATAAGGATTACCTTCTTCAGCAATTCCCAATAGTAAACCAAGCATAGATGTTGTAATAGATAACTCTTTAGGAAGGCAACTCACAATGTAACCACTGATCGTATTGGAAATAAATCAAGTTTATTAAACCCTAAGAAGTCAATATACCCTCATCTTGGACCAAACGTAAAACCCGAGAAAAGTATCGTGATATAGAAATACAAAATTAACTCACCCTCAGTAAGAAAACTTTACTCCCACAGAACAAAATAACACAAAATGAAAACAAAACACGTCCACGCAAAAATATGTGATACAGAATCACAAAACTCAACTCACGCACAAGAAGGTAACATAGGCACCTTACAAAACAAGCAACACATTAACATAAACTCAAACTATAAAGCCTAACATAACGTATCTATTCCTTAAATATTGGTCAAAGAAAAACAAAACAATTAATTTGATTTTCCAAACAACATCTTATGAATGCTTTTAAGTGACATCTTCGGCGAATATGCTAAATATCACACTCCATCAAAAATACAGATATAGAGCCCGTGAAGTAATGTCTTTGTTCTTGGAGTTAATCCAGATATGGATTTCGACAATATCATAGAGGAGACTAGAGAGAATGACATTGACTTCACGGGAGTTACTCGAATACGGAATGGTAGACAAATACCTCGTTTATTCGTATTTTATCCAAAACTCCGACACAGTAAATGATAACTCACTCAAGGATTAAACTAGTCCGTCACCGTGGCGTAGTCGGTAGAGTTCTTACCTTCCACTCCGACGACCCGGGTTCGATTCCCGGCGGGGTAGGGGATATTTAATCTCCATCTTGGGTCTGGGTGTGTGTCTTGTCCTTGTCTCTATATGTGAGAATAACAAAAGGCAAAACAAGAAGGAAAACAGTGCAAACGAAAAGAGGGAACAAAAATAAAAAAAAAACATCGCAAACAGAAAATAAAAAGTAGTTTCTCCTGATGAGGATACTATACTCTTCCAATGCAGAACATGCCAACAACATGGATACTCAACACCAAAATGCACCAATCAAAGGAAGGGCTTTACTTGTGTTAACTTAACACTAGTGTTAGTGTAGTGTTCTTATTCATTGAACGAATCCTAGGGTCCTTTCTGTCCCATTTTCGATTCAAACAAGTACTACACAGGACCACATGCTGTTCAAAATATTGTAGTAATATCCCGTTATTCATCGATCAAAATACACACAATCAAATTAACCAAGAAATCCTTACGAGCCCAAATAAACCAGACCAATTTACACCAAATGGTTTCCCTTTGCTAACACTAATTGACACATACAACACTAGCACCAACACATTCACACAAGTCAAATACGCCGAAAGTAATTAAACAAACTATAAATATCATAACCAACAGATCTGGCCATCCATGCTTTACTACCTCAAAAAAATAAATAATCTACATAACGAGAAATAGTAAAAAATTAAAAAAACGGTGTAGATGAGAAAATTCGGGACCCCCATGGATTTGTATGTCAAATCAAAAGTTGAGATAAAAAACTAATGTTACCATGAACTACAATAACTCATGGAACGTTTTATAGACATAGTAAATAGTCTTCAATGAAAACATTTAAATAAAAATAATAAAAATTAAAATAATAATAATAATAATAATAATAATAATAATAATAATAATAATAATAATAATAAATGAATATAATAAGGAAACATGGGTGTACATAAAAACAATATTTACATAAGAACAGACGATGCGTGAATTAAATGTACACATAAAATAGTATCACAAATATTTAGAAATTACACAACTAAAAGCACAAAGTATATTATAACTTTTACTCGATTTTCGAAACTCCCTAACTCACCACCCATCCTAATATCCTGAAATGTTTTTTTTCCTGAATACAGTTCTTTCCACATAAACAAATCTTAATTTAAATTTCATCACACAAATTAAAAACCCAAGCAAACTATCGAAGAGGGCAAATAAGTAAGTCCTTACAACGACGCGACGGTTCAGGGAATTCACTCCTCTTAACACACACATGCATTCCGGATATCAGTGAGTTACGAACTGCGGTCTGAATTCAGGTAGGTGGTGGACATTTTGAACAGTCCCTGTAAGCAAATGTAAATGGAGCGAAACATTAATAAACGAATTATAACAAACACACAGGTATACATACATATATATACATATATTAGCCTATTTCTAATAAGGCAATCAACATTTTCAAACCCATTTTGAATATAAACTTTTTTTTATCTCTTCATTAGGAATCGATACCTGAAGTTTGACCTACAATTTTCATTATAACTTTTTTTATATTTTGTATTTAAATAATTCTAGTAACCTCAGTAATACATTCTGAGGAGGCCAATTTCATTCTTAGCACATTTTAGGGATTTTTCGCATCAGTTTTTTTAATGTAATAATAATATATTAATAATAATGATGACACTACGTCCATTTGTGGTACTGGCCACATCCAAGATTTTTTGCAAGCGTCTCTGTCCAAAGCCCTTCTTCTTCATTCTCTAATAACCTTCTCCATTCCATCCAGCCATCGCAGTCTTGGTTTTTCCACACTTCTATTACCTGCAGTAAAAAACAATAAGTTTTTAAAGGATTTCTCCTCTACCATCCTAATAATATGAGGCACCCAGCGCAGTCTTATAACTTGATATTTCAGAAAATAATAAATATAATTACGGGGACACGCCGTAGCGTAGTGCTTAAGGCAATACACTACAAGCCGGAAGGTTGAGGGTTCGAGTACCGTTGGGGTAAGGGTTTTTAAACTGACCCAATCCTTCTGGCGGCACTATGGTCCTGGGATCGACTCAGTCTCTAACGGAAATGAGTACCAGATGCTTGTTCTGGGGGTAAGGCGGCCGTCACGCTGGGCTGCCATCAAGTGCCGATTGTCCAGTAAAGTGGAAGCCTTAACCTCCTACTACCCCAAGGGCCTCCTGAGGCCTGTAGTGGGATTACTTTACTTTATTTAATAAATATAATTACAGTAATAATTGTACTTTATAGGACTCTTTAATTTTCATTTACTAGCCCAATTACATGTTTTTAAAACTTTACTTTTATGAAATTCTGATTCGGTATTCATTACAATGTAGGAGAGTCAGATATTCGCAACTATAAGTTAGGGCAAATTTAGAGTTCGTGATTTTAAAAATGTAGAGAAGTGTGGAGGAAGAGAATTGGGGAGGCTAGGATTCGATATAGCCTGTAGCGCCATGTGACGATGATGATGATTTAAAAATGTTTTCAAGTACAGGAAAGCATCTATTGTCCAAGAATATTATATTTTTAATGTCTATATCTATGTTGTCATTTGACATAATCGTGTCCAAATATTTAAATTCCTGGAATATTTTAAAGTTATAATTTGTTATTTCTATCTTATCCGTATTAACAGTTATTTGGTTTATTTGCATGAATTCAGTTTTCCCTCAGTCATATCCGGACTAAATTTCCTCACCGATTCTAAAAATGCTAAAATACTTCAACTGAATTTACAGTTCGACATTCTAATTCAATATAATCTGTGTAAGCCAATACTGTATTAAAATACTAAACATTGTGCCATTATAGTTAGCTTGTATCGGCCGCGGTGGACTACTGGTTATGCCCCTTGCCTCTGGTTCCGAGGGTCGCGGGGGTTCAAACCCGGCCGGGGTCGATGGATTTTTTAGGACGGAAAATCCAAGGAGCAAGTCCTCTGGGAGGGACTTCAAGCCGTGGATCCTGAGTCTGAAGATTTTAATGTTCGTAAAAGATCCTTAAGCCTGAATGAAAATGCCTGTAAGCAAAATTTACCGAATTTTTCCGTCCCAGTACTACCTCCGTTTCCTAGAGCCGCTCTAAACAAAGATAAAAACATTAATATTAGTATAAGAAGAAAACTTCAACCCACTGTTCTATTTAATGATCTAATTTCCCCTAGAAGATTAATAGGGAAGGGGCAGCCATATTGCAAGATCTCCTCTCAGTATGGGACGGAACGCTGACCACAGACCACTCAAATGACATCTATACGAAAACAAGTGTAACTAAATTAGTATGGTTCAAATTCTTCCCTATAGGGGAGATCGCCTAAATCTCTGTTAAGGAAAACATGGGCTTACAAGACAAGATAGCTTGGCGTCTCTAATATTATTTTATCCAGGGCAATATTAGATGTAGATATGGTAAACAATAACCTTACCTCATGTGTCATGTATAATTATGATACGTCATTTTGTATTCTCACTCTATTTTTAACTGTTTCATTAGATTAATCAATTTAGAGAGAATTCCAAATTTTTACATCGATTCAAGCAATGAACTTCTTAGGATGTTATACGTTGATTCGAAATCAATAAGCAGCTGAAAGTTACTAATATTAAATTATAGAGTTCTCTCTAGATTTGTCTCGGCGAATGAAACATTATGTTTTCGCATGTTCTGTCTTGCATATCCAGAACTGTTTGGCGTAAACCGACTTTATGTTAAGGCAGGTTTACACCCTATGTCATATTGTACGTTTTGTCGATCATATGTAACGGAATACAAAACATACGCTTTGTCCAGTGTTTACACAGTAACGTATTCCCCTCCATTTTCTATCTCAGTTCCAATCCAGACTCGAGTTACAGTGTATTTTCAGTGATTTGTTTCTTATTAAAAGTGAGAAAACATCGCTGATTTGATTATGGAAGAAGACCAGTTGCTTTCTTTTATTTTTTCCCTCGTAAGGATTCAACGACTGGGAGGAAAAGTGATGAAGAGGAAAAATACAAGATGGTCAAGGGAGTGGCTTCTGAAAAGAAATCAGTATTCCCCATGTCTCTTCTATTGACAAGAACTGAGAGCGCCAGAAACCTGATGACTTTGGCGCACATTATTTGCAAATGGACACCTCAGCCTACAATCAATTGCCTGGAGTTCACAAACGGTTGGCTAACAAACGCTAACATACGCAAAACAAGACACCTACATGAGAAAAGCCAAATAAATGGAACATACAAAACGTACGTTTGTCGCAAAATGATGCTTCTCCAGTCAGTTGTTCTATCTGACCTTGGACTTTATTCCCACTCGACATGACGTACGTTTTTCTGTTTACAAGTCACATTTTATCGGATAGGATTTGTCCTGTAATATAAGACGTACAATACGAGGTAGGTGTAAACCGGCCTTCACTATGATGTCATACTCATCAGAATCCAGTACTTCATGCATTCCACTTACCGCTGTCACTACAAGTAAGGCAGACTATACTGCCGTATCACAGACACTGGAATCGGGTTATAAGTTGCGAATGTTACTGATAGGTAATTGACATTCAATTTCTAACATTGAATTTGTATTTACCAACGATTTTATTAGTGTATGGAATCAATCCATAATTTAGTGTATTAGAAAAAAATATATAAGAATTGATTGATGATTGATTCCCATCCGTCCCGCTCGGGACACGTGTGGCCCCTTAGTGGAACGTTTCTTAACCAGACTAAATAATTTACGCTTATTTCCATACAGATCTCAGATAATGGCATGGGTTTGTAGGGCTTACATCGGCTCGAGGAGACATCTAGTAAAAAACTAAGGTATTACTTGGATTGAAGAAAGTCAATTAAATTTTGCTCAGAGGTCTTTCTATTCAAGCTTGAGTTTATTTTACGAGTCCAAAAATCTTCAGACTTGGAAGTTAAAGTCCCCTCCCAGAGAACTCGACCGTTGGATTTTTCCATTTTAAAACAGCCGGGTTTTGGATCTGGACCAATGGGACTAGAGACAAAGAACGTAACCACTAGGCCACCGCGACCGTTATAAGCAGGGGAATCGCTATGTAGTTTTCACAGTACAAACTAATTATTTTTTTTAAAAACTGGATAACAATGCCATCTTTCCAAACTTTTAGCACTTGTTTTAAAATCTACTGACTAACTAACTCACTGGAATTATCGAACACGTAGGTCCATGGCCGCGCGGTCTTAAGCTCTTCAAAAATCCGTATCTTGAGCAAATGGTTTCCAATCATCCTCTGTATATTCTACTTCCTTCAAATTATGGTAAATCTTGTTCTACTTCCTCATTTTTGGCCTGCCTAATCGGCTCTATTCCCCTGGTTGTCTTACGAGATTCCATTCCCTCTTTCATTCCCCATTTGTGCCACATGTCCTGCCTATCGCAGTCTATGAGATTAAACTCTTCTTATTACATCTGATTCCCCATAAATATCTTGTATTATGTATTTATCTCCATTCGCCTGTCTCTTCATTTCTTTTTGGTCAACAATTTTTCTAAGAACTCTCAAGTACTCGTAATCTGTTTTCCTTCCTTAAAGTAAGAGTCCATGTTTCGCATTCATTTAATATAACTGGGAGAATAAGAGTTTTTTTTATATTTTCTAAAATCTACAATACACATCTGTCAATTATATGCAACTTATGTAGAAGTTGTTTTCCAGCATATTCTATCAATTCACTAGGTATATTATCTAGGCGGAAATGTATTATTTTTCAAAATTCTAAAAAACAGTTCAAGTTGTTTCCATAGATGTTAGAGTATATTCCTTATATTTATGTATATAATATGGTCATCCGTGTATTTCATTTTCATTCCTATTTTCGTTATCAAATTCTGAACTTGGTATTCCAATACATTGTTTAAAATGTTGTTTCTATATAGAGTGATGAGAATGGCATTTGGGATCAAGTCGAAACGTCGGAATCAGTAGCCAGAGACCAACCTCGAATTCAAGACGCGGAAAACCCTAAAACCTTTCTTAATCATACTTATGTCCGCAAAAATCTAAAATATAGTAGCCTATATAAACCTTTTACTTAATTAATTCCTCTAAAAATGTCTAAATTAATTTGCTGTGCAAAGTTATTCTATTAGCTTGATTGCTTCTTGTAATATTCTATTATAAAAATAGTCATGCACATGTTAATATCTATTAATTAAATAAACTTGGATTGTGAGACGCTCCAAGTTGCGACGTCATTTGCAGTAGGATGTTGGGTTCAATGTTGAGTTGCTTAGCTAATTTCACTCTTTTCTCAAGGGAACACAAATATGATTGTCACTTGAAATAAAAACACTGTATATATTTGGACTGATATTATTCACTGTTTATTATGAAGTCAAGGGTTAACTTAAATTTTGTATAAGATAGTTTCTTTTTTTTCCTCAGTCCGTTTTATTTAACCGTTGTCACAATTTATTTATAAAATGGCGGTTAAATTTTGCTGAACTTTTCATTCAGGAGCACCACTAATTTTCCTATTGTGATAATGTTTAGATTTATCATAAGTAATGCCACGGGTGATTTCCAAATTATCTAGAGAATTTGGAAATCAAGAGTGGCATTTGTTAGGGCTATTTAACGAATAAAATTAAGCTGTTTACTCACAAATCATTATTTAACTATAGTTATTTTAAAATATTTATATATTTAATGTAAACGGCGATGTTTGAAAACAAATGAGAAACGATAGGTACGCTTCATCTGCTTCTTTTGTTTATCACTGCAACCAGATCATACTATTTATTGCCAAAGGAACGCAATATTGTAAGAATGCTCTATAGTGGAGAAAAAATGAAACATCAAACTGTATATTAATTAATATCTGATGTCGTATGATGTAAATATGACAATTCTATTTTTCTGGATTATTACCTGGGAAAAAATACATTTAAGAAAGTGCAAACAGTGGATTTTTTTTTGGTGGTACAATAAATTGCTACAAATGTTTTTATATTAACTCCCGCATGCGGCATGTGTTGACATTCATGCACTATATATACAATCAGGTAGCCGTATTTCTCACGGGCTCAGTCACTGCAAAATAATGGTCGGACCTTTTCAGAATATTAAAAAGGAGGAGCTTTCTTTAATATGGTAATTATAACACTGATAAATATTTCGTGAAACACGACTCTGATTGGTTGTAAAACAGAAATCATTGCAACGTGATTGGCCATTGACTCCCATTTGGGGCACGAGTTAAATAGTCGGGAATAATTAATTCACATGTCGACAATCAAACTTTAATAAATATATATTGACTTATTTCCTGGCACTCAAGTTACTTTAACTCTTGAAGGAAATTATTTTATAAGACCAAAGTTTTTTCTAATTAAAAATGTATTTAAGCATTAACTTTCGTAAAGTAGTTTCACTGTGCACTTATTTTCAGGTGCACTAATTCATAAATTCAGTACTTTATCCTTCGTAAATTACTTAAATGATAACGACCGTTTTTCAATGCGACCATTCACCTTGAGTTTTATTTGTGCAAAGATGTGGCCATTTCCCAGCATTCAAAGTTTTTCCATATCCATTCAAATATGATGTTCATAAACCTGGCCATGAGTATTACTGGCTAACTCATTTCCAAATTATCCAATCATTTCAAAATATGGAGTTCAGTTAATATATAAAATATTCCAAATTCCCAATAACTTTTAGAATCTTCCACAATCAAACTACATTGACAACAATGTCTTATTCTCAATTATTTAAGACATTAAACATTAATTCTATTCGTGTTCGTATTAATGATATTTTAAATCATATTTCTTGTATTCAAATAAAATATTTATATTAAAATTAAATAATCCCTCACTATTATTAAGGTACGGGTAAATATCCGGATTTATAAAATACTTAAATTCGTTTCCTTCACAACTTACTGCACTTTCAATATTCATAATTTAAATAAATGAAAGTAGTTTAAAAATGTATTTATCAGTAAGTTCTTACTTTGCATATGATTATTTTATTTAGGTATTAAATATTTTACTTTAATTGTTTTTAAAATATTTAATGCCTGTTAATTATCTAATCTTATATATAAAAAATAATGTTTGTTTGTTTGTATATTTGTTTGTTCGTACTTTATGCACGGACATACCGTTGATCCGATTGTGATGGGGTTTTCTGCAAAATGTTCAGGAGATTCCCGGGATGAACATAGGCTATAAGAGAGTTGTGATACTCAACGTCTACACCCTTAAAAATCGCCCTTTGTAGAGGAAAACGTGAAAAAAGTAGCTCTTTGGACGCTTAAATGGCTTACGCTGGCTAAACCATAAGAAATACACAAAATTAATGTACACAGAATTGAATATCTCAAAAAGCTCTACAAAAAAGTCTGCGACAGCATATGTTTATCTCTTACGGATAACTCACAAAAACCATTTTTGTCTGTCATTTATACCAAGAGTCCCTTATCTCTTACGGATAACTCACAATAACCATTTTTGTCTTTCATTGATACCAAAAGTATCGCGCCGTAGCCGAGTGGTTAAGGCAAGAAGTCTTAGCGCGGAACTACGGGTCTTACGCTGGTTCGAGTATCTACGGGGGGAAAGTTTTTTCTTATGGAATGTCGACCTATGAAATCTAGCTTGAAAAAAAAAACTGTTTTGACTCACTCTCATCAATTTATCTTTTTTTCACTCTAATATAATTGTTATATGACGGTTCTTAGCTTATCTGCAAAGGAGGGTACAATTCTAATGTTTATGACTATGTGACGTCATAATTCACACTTCTTGAGCCACAACAGAAGGCTGTAAGAAGTTTTCTTGCGAACTCATTTAATAATATCTAATTATGTCCTAATTTCTGAATTTTATGGTAAAAAAGTAACACATTTTTATCGTCCGCCCATAACATGAGAATTGGACGTTCGGGCAGGACAACGTCTGCCGGGTACGCTAGTTAGTAATACGAACAAAGAGAATTCATGAATTCTACACTTCATAGCTGCATTCCAAATACCTTCATTATTCGACATTAAAAATGTTTCGCGTCCCGAAACAATTGGCTCAGTTGATAACGTTTGAGTCTCATATTCGAAAGGTTCCGAGTTAACATCCCGGTGCCGATCAAAATATCTCTTTTTTGTGGTTTTCCACAGTCATCAAGCTAACTGCTGAGTTAGAATTTCATTACCACGATACATTTTACAATTGACCATTTTATAATTCATTAAATTTAATATCACTTTCATTTGTGGAAAATATATGAATACACAAACAAAATAAATACATAACCTACTGATATTCAACCGCGATATAAAAAAAGTAGAAGATTTTCAAAACAAATTTCCATTTTGATGATAGCGGACAGTACTTCTATTAAAATTATCATAAACATAAAAGTGATGTTAATTAGTTTCAATTGGACTTATTAGAATAGGATATGGAATTTATCAATTTATTGGAAATTGAAGGCACATGTAAATAAAAATTGTCATTCAGAAAAAATAAATAAATAATTTAAAGATAAAGGTTAAAAACATTTTCTAGCCAAATACATCAACTTATCATATATCAATATTAGGCTCTTTAGTTCTTAAAAGTTTTTAAAATGCGTACCTCATTTTACACTCCTTCTCAACTAATTAACATTTCAGTTTAATCACTTTGTCAGTCATATTAGAATGAATGCCTTTCAGAAATGTGTTCCATATTCAGCATTTCAAATGGTACTAAATATCGTGGGTTACATTTTAAAAGTATTGAATATTAGAAGGTTTACACTATTTTAGATGTAGGATTGAAATAAAAATACTAGTACTTTCAAAATTGGACCAAAGAGAGAATAACAAACAGGAGAAAAGAGAAGACTTCATAACAATGTGATACATATTCTTTATAGGAAAATAGATACAATAAAAACAGTTAAGTCACATAGACTCCGATGGGTAGGATATATGGCACGAATGGGGAATTAAAGAGTGGCATGGAAACTTTTTGTAGCAAGAACAAGAGAGAAAACATCCAGTTGGTAGACCAACAATGAGGTGGGAGAATAATATTAAGCATGATTTGTGGAAAATGGATTATATGGAAATAATTAGGTCAGGATAGAGATGTATGGATAACTGGTGTCCGCGCGGCCATAGACTACAGGTTCGATAGAGCCACTGTGTTTGTTAGTTAATAGTTTCAAAATAATGTAAATAAAAACTGAAACCTGGACAGTAAGTAGAAAACAAGCCAACAAACGGTTAGCAGTATAAATGGATTTATGGAAGTGATCGATAAGAATTTAAAAAAGGGGTAAGGTCAGAAACAGCACAATAAGGGAAATTCTGAAAGTTGAAAAAAAATACTAGGAAAATAGAAGAAAAACGTTTGAAATGGTATGGATACCTCATAAGAATGAAAGAAGAAGAAGACCAAAGAAGATCCTTAATTGGAAAGCTAATGGAAGAAGCGGAAGATGCAGGCCTAGAGAACGATCGGTGGATGGAGTGAAGAGAAGTATGGAAGCTAGATATCTGAGGGAAGAAGATGCTTTAGACAGGAACCTCTGGCGACAAATCACTTTGGGGTGAAGGAGAAACACTGCATTGTGGAATATTCCTAAATAAAAAATCAAGAGTTTCATAACAGAAACTGGAATAAATCCTCCATGTACTATATTATTTTATCATAAATATTAATCAATTAAATGAAATGTGAAATCAATTTCGCATTGAAATCTCTGAAACAAAAATGAAAGTAATAACTTTTATGGAAGAAGAACATATGAGATTAAAATAATGTTTCACAATATAAATATTGAGGAAGTTGATAATTTACACGATGTGACGCACATTACAAAATAAAACTTTAAAGACCATCGAAGTAAAGTTATACAAATGCACGCAGTACCAACACATGCAAGTGAAAACTATATTATCAACATATCAGATAAAAGAAGAACAGCAGTGGGTGAAATTAAGTTCTTGCTTTTTTTAGCAAGTTGTATCTTTCCGGTAAAAAACATTTATAATACCCGAAATCAATGTATTTAATACCACAGGTATTATAAATATGTTAAGAGAAATATTGGTGCGACCTTGTACAGAGAACGGCTACGGATTGAATGTCAAATATTCAAATGAACTATAAACCAAGAGGTTGTGGGGAAGTGGACCGTCTATTTTACACATTGCAGGACTCATACAATGAATCTCTCTTAGTGTATAAACATGTCTTTAAGCCTATTTCTGTGAATTTGAAATATTAACCGTTCAATTAAATGTTGTATCACTAATTAAAACATATAAATTAATTAATTAAATAAAAATAAAACTACATTTTCATATTTATTATATAATTCAGTGACAGCTGTTTCGGTACACTGTACCTTCTTCAGACATGTTAATCTTTTGGAGGCTGTAGAAATAAATAAATTCAAAAGTAGTAACAAACTGTTAAATTCTCAACTTGATTTGAATGAATTCCCTTTGTTAAATTTAAAAATTCAAATAAATATTGTTGTATTGTTGCTTAGATCAGTTGGAACAAAATTCATAATTTGTTAATATGTCTGAAGAAGATACAGTGTACCGAAACAGCTGTCACTGAATTATATAATAAATATGAAAATAAAATAAAACGTAGTTTTATTTTTATTTAATTAATAAATATGGATTTTCATCAAGTAAACACCAACTCAATTGATTATATAAATTAATGTTTATGTTTGAAATGGTTGTATATAAGGCTACCAGACTGGAAAATCCAAGGTGAATAATACCTGCAAAAATGTGTTCTCAAATCTACACTCCTTAAATAGGTTTAAATAGTTCCTTCCCTCAATCTCCATCGTTATGACCACGTGTCTCCTTCATTTCAGGCCTTATTCATGGCTGCGCCTAATAATGACAAAGAACATGCTATACTATTTCAAATTCTGCAAACATATTTACCAAGTTATTTATTAAAGCGTTTTCAAAGTTTATCGGCTCATCACTATTTAGGAACAAGGTCACAAGACTCTTCTTTACTTTTCATGCCACAGCACAGGACGTGTCTATATTATAAATCTTACACAATATCTATGAGTAGAGTATGGAACTCACTTCCCAGTTATGTCAGGGACTATCAATCACTATCATTATTTAAGTCCTACTGCAAAATAATGCTATGTCCTATTCAGAATGTTAAAAAGGAGGAGCTTGATTTTACAGTGATAAAATTGAAGTCCGTTGTCATGACGTAGTCGGTAGAGTTCCTACCTTCCACTCTGGCGACCCAGGTTCGATTCCCGGCGGGGTAGGGGATTTTAAATCTCCACCTTGGGTCTGGATATGTAACCTGTATTGTGTTTGTATGTGTAAATAAGATAAAAATGTCAATGAAAGGAAAACAAAAAGGAAGAAGAGTGTAAACGAAAGAAAAACGAGAAAAAAGTCCAAATTAACTGATGTCTGAAGTTCCTCATAATTAAAACATTACGTGTAACTGAATAACAACTACGTATATTCAACATTTTGTAAATAATCATCTACGAAGCTTTACTTACTTTATTTTATTTTATATTGTTTCAATTGTATTATATTCCATGCTTTGTTAGTATTAGATAGTATTAGATCACATCACCATTGTTTTTGTTTAGTCTATATTTAAATAATATCTTAAATTTGTAATAAATATGAAATTTTTGTATAATTTTACTATTCGCTGGTTGAGTGGAAGAGAAGGCCTTATAGCTTTACCTCTGCCAGCTAAAATAAATCATTATTATTATTATTATTATCATCATTATTATTATTATCATTATTATAATTATTATCATTATTATAAAAAACAAGATGCTTTGTATAATAGCGTACTATTAAAGTTATACTAAATAGCATATTTAGTTGGATCAGTATAAGACAAAGAAGTAAAATTTAAATTAGAAAATTATTGAAATTATTATAAAAATGTTATTAATGTTTGAAAAAGGTGGTTTAAATTGTGTCGTATTTAAGATTTGACAGAATTTCACAATTATCAATATAATGGTGATCAAATATTAATCTTTCTCCACGCCATTGCCGAATGGTTAAGGCAAGAAAGCCTTGGAGCAGAGCTACGGATATGCGCTGGTTCGACTATCCATGGGGCAAGAATTGTATCATAGAATTTAGGCTAGTATGGGACCGGTGTCCACCCTGCATCGTGAAGCATTTGGGTAGCTGCAGTAAATAGCTGGTCCACGTTGAGGAAACCAGCTATATCTGCTCAGGAACCCGACATGTTGACCACATGTTACCCCTACACTGGCTGGATGATGATCCACCCCTGCGATTAACCCATGTAGATGTGAGGCCAGCAGCCGGTTGGTAGACCAAGTGCCTTCTAGGCCTTTCACGCCATGGAGTTTTGGAAGTATTCCTTTGGAGATTAAATAAAATTTGAAATTATTTAAAGAGTTCAATATTTGTTTTGTTGTTTCTGATTATCTATTGTACTATGCAGTTGAATAGAGTACCATAGTATTATCACTTATTTAAGCAAGCCTATGTCAAACGATGAATTAAATGAATTAGTTTCATTGTTTTTATTATTTGTGTAAGAGTGTACAAGTTCCATTGTGTACCAGAGCGTATATTTCATCCTGTAATCAAGTTTGGTAATTGACCTTCTTGCCGCTACGCAGCGCTCGCGTCTGGGAGTCCCTTCAGTCGTAAAGTTGGCAGCTTAAAATTCGTCAGAATTAAGGAGACACGTCGTCTTTATTTCCTCTGTTTACTAAAACATCTGGGTTCAGAGCCCACATGCTCATCGAAATCTTTTAGGTCCTAACCCTTGCTACAAAAGCCTATTTTCACATTTAAATATCTGATCCAATACAACGAAGTAAGAATAAGATAAGGGTAGACATTTGTATCGACCTTTCGCTTTCATATAGAGGAACTACGGGTAATTTGGACCCCTGTTTTAATTTGTTTTTCTTCTTTTAATTAAGGGATTTGATTATCATTAGTGTTGTAACTATGAAACAGCATTGTTATTTTATTCAAATATGGAAACATCTGCACAATTTATAAACTTTTTTACATTACAAGAAAGGTCCACTTTAACTTCGATATTCGGATAAAGTTGGATCCAGAGTCCACCTTAGCTTTCAGTCAATTTTCAAGTTTATCTACTCTATTGATTTATATGGACAGGCACAGATTAATCTGAAAATATTTGTGACTGATCATAATTGAAAAGCGTTGATATTTATTTAATGTTTTAAAAAATTATTGTTGATTATAACATTCACACGTCATTCAACTTCAGAAAGCGACGCTCTTTGGATCAGTAAAATTTCAAGGATATTAAATAAAATTAATTAATTAAGTTAATGTTTTTACTGATAACATCCTAATTGATAAAATATACGTATTCGTGTAAAGTGGACACAGAGGGTCCACATTAACCGAATTCCTTTGTTATGTTTAATTATTTTGTACAGCCACCATGTCATATAATATCAAACCAAACCCGTCAGTATATTAAAACAGCATCTTACTTACTTTACTTTACTTTTGAGGGCCTCTCCACTTTTCAGCGGTTACCCTGTATTCCCATTCGCCATTCTTGCCGATCACGCCATTCATCCTTCTCCAGACCTCGGCCGTTCATCAATCTATGGATCTCTCCTCTCCAAGTTGTTCTTGGCCTGCCCCGTTTCCTTCTACCACAAGGTGACCATTCCAAAAGAGTTTTGGGCCACCTATCATCCTCCATTCTCATGACGTGGTCATACCACTGAAGAGCTCGCCTTTCGATCCTTTCCACCACTTTCTCTCCATATCCATCATCTGCCTCACTTCTTCATTTCTCCTTCTTTCCAACCTGGACACCCTGGCACTGCGTCTTATTCCATCCATCTCCACTGCCAAGATCTTAGTTTTTTGTCCCTCTACCAAAGTCCATCCCTCAGCACCATAAGTCATTATGCTTTCCACAACAAACTTCAAAATCCTCTTCTTCGTGTGGTTTGACATGGTCCTGCTCCACAGTACTCCATTCAACATTTTTGTGGCTCTTCGTGCTTGTACTAACCTATCTACTTCAGCTTTACAACTCCCTGATTCATCAATAAGTGATCCCAAATATTTAAAAATTTTAACAGCTCTAATAATTCCTTGGGATAGGGATATATCTCGTCCACTTCCTCCTACTACAAGATATTCAGTTGTTTCCATGTTTACTCTTAATCCTCCTATTTCAAAAGCATTTAGAAGTTTTCTCATCATGTATTTCACATCCTCACGACTCTGAGCTATCAACACTTGATCATCTGTGCAAATAATAAGGAATGTATTGTGCCACCTTGGACTGGTACTTCCATGTCTCCATAATATCGATTCCACTGCTCCAATATATGCTGGATGTATATTTTGAACAGAGTAGGGGACATACTACAGCCAAAACAGCATCTACATAACATAATATATTTAGGAGATCTTTTCAACATTTGTAATATTCAATAGTGAATATTAAGAATTGATGCTTAGCTTGAAACACTTTTAAAGTGGTAATTTTCATAAATATCACAAATAAACCCTTCTTCGCACAAGTAATAAAATAAACGGGCCTTGAACTCCTCAAAGTTGATGAGGGGAAGAAGTTAAACTATTTTCTGTTCGAGGGCAGCACCAATTAAAGAAGCTATTAACAGGGTCCACTCAAACAGAAGGTTTTACTTTATCCGAACTTCCCTGTACAATATTCCTTGCTCTGAGGCAGAGGAATTCGGATCCACTTTCAGCCATGAAGCGAATAGTTCTTTAAAAAATGTTTATATTTTCCATTACAATATAGATGTGAAATATCTTGGTATAATGCTGTTAGCAATAATAATATTTTATTACCGGAGTAATGTTTTGTACTGTGTATTGTTATAGTTCTATTGTCTAATAAATTACTCTTTGAATACATTGTGTATGTATTAAATGTAATCACTTAATGCAATAGTACATTAACGAGAATATTTATTATAATCTAATATAATGTATGAGCTTTGTTTATTTAATTAGTCTTCAAAATAAAACCAAGGTAAATGCCATCTTAGTAAATCACAATTTTCCAAATAATAATAATAATAATAATAATAATAATAATAATAATAATAATAATAATAATAATAATAATAATAATAATATTTTGTTTAATTAGGTCCAAATTTTGAATAAGACAATAGTTTTTCTTCAGCCCAAAGCAATTTTGATATTCTAATTTTTTCTGCTTTCTGGATATTCTACTATAGGTTCCCTTCTGTTTATATTCTTTGTAATCCCATCTTTCCATAATTCTATTAGTGTTCCTTCTGACCTGGTTTCGTGTGAATATTCCAATACTATTTTCGGGATTGTTTAATTTTCGTCCTTTTAACATGCTTCAATAATTACATATTTTGTCTTCAAATACTTTAATAATATTATTTTCAAATACGTAATTTCTCCAATTGTTTAATTTTTCACATCCTTAACAACAGCAGTAATATTTTTAATGCCACCAGTTTGTTATTTCGACATTTCCGGTATTATCTTCTGGCATTGGCGTATTGTAACCCACTTCTAAAGTTGGGGTGCCTGGAAGGCTGCCCCAATGATATGATGGGAGATGACAATGGTAATGATGCACCAGGAGAGGCTTTAATCCTAAACGTAATGTAATATGAATATGATATTGATGATAATGATGGCCATATGATGTTCGGGGACCGTTTGGGTCTTATAGTATCCTGACATTTGTCTGATAGGTGAGGAAAAACCCGAAAGAAACCTCACCCAGGAAACTTGTCCCGACCGGGGATCGAACCCGAGCCCGCTGCGTGACAAGGCAGCACACTACCTCGAGACCACAGCGGTAGACTAATAATAATAATAATAATAATAATAATAATAATAATAATAATAATAATAATAATAATAATAATAATAATAATACTTATAATAATAATAATAATAATAATAATAATAAAACTTGGAGTAACAAGTTTAAATGAAGATATACAAAGATACCAACAAGAATGGGAAAATCATCTGAGGAGAATGGCAAGAAATAGACTTCCAAAATTGGCATTCCAATATACCCCAACTGGACATAGGGACCAAGGAAGACCAAAACATCGGTGGAAAGATCAAGACCATCTTCGCTAGGTTTACCATACAGGCCACATGGCCTAAAACGAATTTGTTCATGATGATGATGATGATGATAATAATAATAATAATAATAATAATAATAATAGACAAAAATAATAAAATGTAAATTAGACGTAGGTACTGTTGACTGAATATTCTCTATAGTTAATAGAGTGAAATTGTAATAAAAATGATGTTAGAACATGACATATCCTAATGCAAATAAATTGAATCATATGACTGATGAATGAACTGAGTGTTGTTATAACATTTGAGTAAACAGTTGAGAATTACAGAATATTTAAAAAACGTATTTATATTTTACGTAATTTTAGAAGTATTCAATTGATTGTAACTTAGTATCTGAATTTCGAACACCGTGTAGCGAATTCCATTTAAATTTTTATTCCAAACTGGATCACTGTTTGAAGCTATTACACACTGTCCTCAATTTTTGAAAGCGATTTTTTTAAGCAGAGAATGTGTATGTTATTGAAATGAGCAGCATGGTTCGTGTTGTGCGTGTGTTGGTAATCCTACACAATAAGTGATTTTATCGCCAACTTGCTAGAGGGCATTGACCCTTACTTGGCATGATCCTGTATTTTAAAAAACACAATGTGAATTTATACGACAATCGTGCATGCGGTTTTACCTTCATTTAATTAAAATCAATTCTTTTCTAACTAGCCATAGAAATTTATCAAGCCACATGGCAAAAATATGTTTTTATTAATCTTACCAGTACCTCAAAATGTATTTTTTGTTAGCTATATTTCAATTCGCATTTAGATTATAATATTACATTGCAAATTGCATACGCAGTAAATATTCTATTAGGCAATCTCCCTTAATATAAATCTATGTGCAAATAGTTAAAATTGGCGAGACACTAATTTATTGTGATAGTTATTTAAACGTGTCGGACCGTAGAGAAAACAAAATATTGTAAGTTAATATGTAATTAGACACCTGGCTGCCCCAGCCGGGAATCGAATCCAGTACCTTTATGAACTGTAGTCAGAAGCTCTGAGTACGGGACCATGAGGCTATATAGTTTTTCATCTTAAAGGGATGCATTTGTACATTAAATTGTAAATATAAATAAACTACGCTTCTAAGATAAAAAAAAACAAAATCGTGTAAACAGTGCCAATCTGGAAGAAAATTGTAATGAATCCTTAGCAAACGACGGGACAATAGATACATACACTATTAACGCTAGATCATCAGTGCTAGGTTGTCTATTGTTGGATACAGAATTGTCAGGTTACAAAATTTGACTTGAATTTTCCAATTCAGTGCTTGTTCTTTGTCTTGTATGCCTATATTGACACGCCATACAGGTTGCAACATAATGTTGAACCAACTGTTTTCTCAGACCTGTGCAACAATACCCAGTTCGGAGCAAGGGACGCTTTCACACGAGCTACTTCTTGTCATGGCGTCAGGAACTCCTGCAGTCATGGTCAGCTGTGCTATTAGTGACTGTCAACTGATTCACAAATAATTAACCTTTCATGCCTCTAACTTAACGCTACAAAATATAGAGATCCTTCCTATTCCCTTCATTTCTGATTTATTCTTTCATGTGATATATGATGCTTAATATTGCTCCTGTATATTTAGGTATTAAATACATTTTGACATATAAAACTAATGGCACTATCAGACCCGGAGATTCACGACTCCCCATGTTCCAGTGGATTAAATGTCTGCGTTTCTTGACGGTTGTATTAGACGCCGAAATATCATCACTCTTTCTATATAAGTTTTGAAATAGGCTATATTGCATTTTTCGCCTTTGACCTGTCCGATATGAGTCTTCCTTTTGGCAATAATACAAATCCCGGCGTAAGCTTACACCATGACAAAGTAAATATATTTATGCCATATAGGTATTATACATTATATCCAAATAATATTTCGTGAAATTGTAGTGAAGATAAAGATTTCTTTTTGCAAATCTGTATGTTAAATTATTTTGATTAAAATATATTTAAATACCTATATAGAATAATAAGAAGTTTGTGATATTTTATTATATTATAATTTATATTGTTAATATTTACGGACGTTTTAACATGCAAAATCATCTCATGTCTATTTATTTATTTATTTATTTATTTATGATTAGGTAATGAGTACGATACAATATATCATAGTAATACCAGGAGTGATTTCCAAATTATCGATAAATTCACGACTCACGAAGTGAGGAGTGAATTTATCTAAAAAATTTGGAAAAACAAGAGTGGCATTTGTTAGGACTATGTAACGAATAAGTTTGAGCTGTTTACTCACAAATCATTATTTAAATATAGTTATTTTAAAATATTCATATATTTAATGTAAACGGCGATGTTTGAAAACAAATGAGAACGTTTGTTATGTTTCATTTGTTCATCACTGCAATCAGATCATACTTATTACCAAATAGAATCGCAATATTGTAAGAATGCATCCTAGTGGAGAAAAAAACGAAACACATAATTACAGGTTATTAATTATTTCTGATGTCCTATGATGTAAAAATGTCAATTATATTTTCCTGCAACGTACATACCTGGGAAATAATACGTTCAAGAATGTCCAAACAGTGGTTTCCTTTTTATCAATTGATACGAATGTTTTTCTATTATATCTCCCATGCAGAATATGGTTTCATTCGTGCACTATATATACAATCTGGGAGCCACTTGCTAAAATGGAAGTAATAGAATCGAGATGAAAAAGACTGCGATTGGTTGTAAATCAAAATTCATTGAAATGTGATTGGTGATTGGCTGCCATTTGGGGCATGAATTAAATATTCCTGGTAATAAAATTCCAACCATGCATTTGTCTCAACAATTGAGGATAAGGAAGAAAAATGACCTCAGTCAGATTGATCGGCACCAAGATATGAATTTTTTTACCTAGATTCAACAAGGTACACTTCCGAAAAAATGCTACGCTTTTAAGGATATTAACAGCTTGGACTGCTTCCCAATGTCATCTGTGTCTGCGGGTATTCTCTTAATACCATATTTACTTTGAGGCATTATATCTGGAACAATACACTTACCATCAATACATAGTTTTTAACGAAGAGTGTTTCAAGGTACACAAGATACTTTATTCCAGAGTATAATATGTGCATATTGAGGGTTGTTGTGTCAGTGATTAATTTTTCATGATCATTCGTGATCTGATGGCACTCAGGAGGTCTGTCAGGGCGCCCTCTGTTTTGACTCTGCAGACAGTAACTGTGGTGCATTTAGAGGTGAACAGTGTTGGCAACATTCACTCTAAGGGTGTAACCATACTCCACTGACGAATACGTACTCCTGTTGAACAACTTCAACCATTTAAACGGGGTCGCATTTTAGGCCTGCGGGAAATGGTTGCACATACCAACGGCTTGCTTGCATGTGTTGGACCCAATGTATCGGAGGCGTGTCGTTGCTTTCAGCAATGGCCTGTGAATCATTCCGAAGTACGTAGGTCAGGTTACAAACTGCTGCATTATACAGACGCACATCACGCTCGGCTCATTATGCGAGCAGAAGGCTGCATGAACAGCATCCGGGGATGGAATCTGGGCACATGTTGCCCCTGGTGTGTCACCAGCACATGCTTGCAGCGGGACTAAGAGCATGTGTGCCTCTGGACGGTCTATCACTTACACCATGATACCGCCAAGCACAGCTATTCTAGTGTCGGGTTAGTGTCGACGGCAGAATGGAATAACGCTCTGTAGTCTTCAGTGATGAGAGTAGGTTTTTTCTGTATGCGAGTTATAAACGTACACTTGTATGGCGTAGGTCTGGTGAACCTCATCCCCTGTAGTGCATTCACCCGTGACATACAGGCATCACCCCACGCTTCATGGTGTGGAGGCCACAGATACAATTCGCGGTAACATCTGGTGTTTCTTCAGGGTAAAGTAAACAGTGCCGCTACATTGCAAAGGTTCTTAACCCTGTGGTTCTGCCTTTCTTTAACAGGAAAGTGATGTGCTTTTCGAGCATGACAACGAACGTCCAAATACAGCTTGTGCGATGCAACATTCTCTTCATGGTGTGCAACTGCCCTGCCAGCAACATCCCCAGTTCTCTTGTGAATCGAATACGTATGGGACATGATGAAACGGATATTTATTATTTCTACATACTCTGCAATAACCATTGCCCGATTGCGACCATAGTTACAACATTCTTGGTACAAGCTATTGCAAGATACCATTAATATTCCTTATGAACTTTGCATGCGATAATACACGCCTGCATTGCCGTCAGAATATGGTACACTGTGTATTGATACGACTGCTTGGGTACCTTTTACTGCGACATATGTGTTTCATTTTGTCTTAATTTGTTATCATATACTCCTACAATGACTATTTAACTCATGCCCCAAATGGGAGTCAATCACCAATCACATTTTAATGAGTTTGATTTACAACTAAATATGTCGTTTTTCACCTCGATTTTATCAGTTTAATTGTATCATTGTAAAATCAAGCCCCTCCTTTTTAAACATTGTGAATAGGTCATAACATTATTTTGTTGTGACTATATGTGGCTACCAGATTATATATATAGTGCACGAATGTAACCTTATCGTGGTTGCGGGAGATAATATGAAAACATTTGAAGCAATTGATTATACCATAAATAAATAATAGTTTTAAAAAACTAAAACAACACGCTTTATAGAAAACCGAAGTAAAAAAATGAAAAATAATTTTAATTTCCAACACGCTTGGGATAAATAATTTTACCATCAAAAGCGTGGGGTGTTCTTTATCAATTAATACATATGATAATAAACAGATATTGGTAAAAGTAAAGTCTCTAAGAAGAAAATGTAAAAATCATACTAAGCACCCCACGCTTTTGATGGTAAAATTATTTATCCCAAGCGTGTTGCAAATTAAAATTATTTTTCATTTTTTTACTTCGGTTTTCTAATAAAGCGTGTTGTTTTAGTTTTTTAAAACTATTATTCATTTTTTATTTTTTAGTTTTAATATTTTACAAAATAAGATAAAAATGTAAATATCTTTAAATTCGATAACTATTGTAGTATGAGCTAAAAGTAATACTCTTCTAAAAAAAACTCCCAGCCGGATTTGAACCAGTGACCTATGGATTACTGAAATTATATACCACTAGAGTTCACCGCTCTACCAACTCAGCTCTCACAACGATTGACTAAAAAGTCGACAAGTCCGCAACCTATTATACCAGTTTTAATTTTTTTTTTACTTTCTGATGATTCTGGCCATGATGTTAGAAACAAAATATAAAATTGCTGTATTGTCACGGGTCTTTTACAAGTATACAAAGTTTCAAGTCGATCCAATGATCTTAAGTAGGTGAAAATCGCGTTAACATTCTGTTACATAGATAGATACAGGTCAAGCTAATATAAAGCGTGTAAAAAATAAACCACTCTTTACACTTTCTTAAACGTATTTTGTTTTCAGGTAATAACGTTCCAGAAAAATATAGTTGACATATTTACATCATAGGACATCAGAAATTAATTAATACACAGTTTGATGTATTTTATTTCTTCTCCACTAGGGTGCATTCTTACAATATTGCGATCCTTCGGTATAATATAATATGATCTGGTTGCAGTGATAAACAAGTGAAACATAAGTTTCTCATTTGTTTTGAAACATCGCCGTTTACATTAAATATATAAATATTTTAAAATAACTATAGTTTAAATAATGATTTGTGAGTAAACAGCTTAATTGTATTCGTTAGATAGTCCTAAGAAATGCCACTCTTGATTTCCAAATTCTCTAGATAAATTGGAAATCACTCGTGGCATTACTTATGATAAAATCCCTGTCACATCACTTTTCAATAAAACAAACCTTCAGGGTGTCGCATTTTTTCCGGTAGTGTAGTTTCTAGTTACTACATTCTCCCTGAGATAACTAGAATACTTGGGGAAAAATTCCCAAAACGACCTCATAAGTGGATTAAAAAATAAAGAACAAACAATTCTTATTGAATGATAAAACGATAGAATACGAAAAAAAAATTGAGAAAAATTAAGAAAATGCAAATAAAAAGAAAGAAGGAATGGAAATAAAGAAAGTAAGGAAACAAACAACTTTAACATTTTTAAAATTTCATGATTTCATTTTTTTCAAAATCCGTTCTCTCCCTCATTATCAGAAAAAAAAGTTAAAGTAATGTATAATTATGATTAATAAGAAATTGAGCATCATTAAATAAGAACGGTCCATTAGTTTAAATGGAACTCTATGTCACATACAAGTAACAAAGATACAATTTACATTTTCATGTATAAATTAATATAAATTACTTTCATGTGTCGTCTGCTGTAAATATCACATAGAAGATTCATGCGTTTTGAATTTTAATGCTTTCTTTTTATGATTAAGAAGCTGAATGTAAATAAATATTTAAAAAAATTAAATGCACGTATAAAATTGCCTTCTGATGTTTATGAAATTCTTATGAAGTAAATTGTGTAAGTACGACAGAAGAAATGGAGTTAAGTGTAAAAGCATTTTGTATCACAAGGAGATGGCTCTTTCTTGAAGACATTGAATAATTCTCTTTGCACTTTGTCCTGTGTCAATTCTCTAATGTTTTATGTATCACATATACGCGCATGGAAGAGCTTCATCTTTCACTTATTGCCATGTCTATATATAACAGTAACTTTTTATTAGCATATCTTCTATTTCACAACTCCTGCACCTTAAAAGAAACACAACATACATTTTTTGCTTCACTTCACATTTACAAAAATTGAGTCATTTTCTTATGGAGCCGAGCAATGATGTAACCAGAATCCTCCGTTTTCTGCTTGTGCCTTATAAAACATCAAATCATTAAACATGAGAAATTTGCATTAAAATTATTTTAAGGGATCGTGTCTACATCAATAAACGTGAACATAATAAATTGTGATTTGTAAATCCTTAAATATTACCTTAGATAATAAATGTATGATTCAAGATTATTTTTTACAAGGAAACGTAATAATAATTTTAATAATGATGATTATGATAATGATAAAAACGGCAATAATAATAATAATAACTATAATAATAGAGGTTTATTTTACCTGATGGTATTAAGAACATAAGGTCTTCTTTTCCACTTCAAAGGATGTAATAATAATAATAATAATAATAATAATAATAATAATAATAATAACTATAATTTTAGAGATTTATTTTACTTGACGGTATTAAGATCGTAAGGTCTTCTCTTCCACTTCACAAGGGTTAAACATATACAGATATTAATAATTACGAATTATACACATTATAATTAATATCGAATAATAATTCTACACAATACCAGTATACAGGCATACAGGTGAAAAGAAAAGCACAAATACATTGAAATACTAATACTAGTAGGCCTATTATTGTTATTATTGTTATTGTCATTACTATTATTATTATTGGAAATGAGGCTCTGGTTAGGTCCCCCAAATGCGGGGGTTGGCGAAGGGCTGACAACCCGTTCCATAAAAAATAATTGTTACGTTTCCTGCAAAGAGAGAGATAAAGCCGGACAGATCAATAGACATAGACATTGGCTAAGAAATAAGACAATGATTTTGGCAACTTGGAGCATACAAGGTTGGAATATTAAGAATAATGAAGTACTTAACGAGATTACAAAGAAGGGGGTTGATATAGCAGTTGTGACAGAAACGAAAAGGAAAGGGAAAGGTCAAGAAATGATTGCTGAATACATGCATGTGTGGAGTGGGGTGGAAAAATCGGAGAGAGCTAAAGGAGGAGTATCAATTTTAATTAAGAAGAAATGGAAATCCTCAATAAAACAAATAGAAGAAATAGATGAAAGATTTATAGTAATGCAAATAACAATGTATGGGAAAGAATTAGTAATAATAGGTACATATGCCCCAACAAACGATGCATCACAAGTAATAAAGGAACAATACTTCGAAAAAATTACTGGATTCGTAGAAAAGATGTCTCAAAAGAAGGAATTAATAATTATGGGAGATTTGAATAGCAGATTTGGAAATGAGACTTGGTCCATATGGAGAAGATATTAAGAATGAAAATGGACAACGTTTAAAAGAAGAATGCAAAGTGAATGACCTAATTATTATGAATTCTATGTTTAAACATCGGGACATCCATAGATATACGTGGGAACAACGCACTAAAGGTCTACGATCAATAATTGATTATGTAATAGTGAGGAAACGGAGCAATATTATAGTTCAAGATGTCAGAGTGAATCGTGGACCCGAATGTGGAACGGATCATTATATGCTGTCAACTAGGATAGTATCCCTTTAAACAGGCAAAGGTAAATACGGATCAAAATATCTTAATCTTAATATCTTAATACAGGCTTTCCACTTTACAGCAGTTTGCCCTTGATTCCTGCTTTCCAGAGATTCCTCTTCATCATGGCATCACATATTCCCTCATACCATGCTCTTCTACTTCTCCCCCTCTTCCTTCTGTCTGTTACCATCCAATCCAACACCTGTTTAGGCCACTGGTCATCCGACATCCTTTGTACGTGTCCACCACTGTAGAGCTCTCTTTGTTATCCTATTGATAACAGTTTCTTGTGCGTCCATTTCTTGTCTGATATATGTATTTCGAATATGTTGTAGCCTGGATATTCGCATACTTCCACGTAATCCATCCATTTCTGTCGCCAAGATTCTTTTGTGCATCCTTTCATTTATTGTCCAGCTTTCTGATCCATATGTAAGTATATTTTCTATTATTGTGTGTATAATCTCTTTATTGTTTTTCTGGTCAAATTTCTATTCCATAAAATGCCATTCGGGGATCTAATCGCCTTCCTTGCACAATTTTCTCTGTTAATAATATATTTTTCACAAGTACCAGATTAATCTATTATAGATCCAAGATTTTTAATTCATCAGCACATTTAATTATCATATTATTTATTTGCAGGTCTTCTGAATTTCCTCCGATTATCATATATTCTGTTTTAATATAATTTATCTTCAGTCCATCTACCTCAAATGCATCGACCAACTTTCTGATAATATATTCTATAACTTCTTTATCTTGTCCTATTAAAATCTGGTCATCAGCGAATAATAAATTGTGCAGTAAATGGCCATTAATGTTGATTCCCATTCCCCTACATAACTTATTATCCATTTCATTAATACATCTTCTAAATATATCTTGAACAATGTTGGTGACATCCCGCATCCTTGTCTTAATCCTTTTCTTATATCAAATTCTGAGGATATTCTATTTCCAACCTTAATACTTACTTTACAATCATACATTCTTTTTATAAAATGTACCAGAGATTTAGGTATTCCAAACTTCTCCATTGCCACCTAGAGCTTGTTTGATCAAAATATAGAAATATAAAATGAATTAGAAAACTGTAGGTATAATCTATATTTACTACAAGATAAGAGTATTAAAAATCTATATGCCCAACGCCTCACAGAAAAATTAATTTTTTATGAAGATTGGAACTCTGTCGTCATTTATGAGCATTTGAAAAAATATATACATGAAGCAGCAAGAGAAGCACTTGGGCTGGAAAATGATAAACACCATAAAAACCATTGGGTGAATAAGGAAATACTTGATATCATAACAGAAAAGAAAAATGCATATCAAAGATATTTAAGTTCCAAGAAAGATGAAGATTATCAAAGTTATAATATACTTAAAAGAAACGTTAAAGCAGAAGTCAGGAAATGTAAAAAATAAATGTGGAATAGGGTATGTGGGAGAAATTGAGCATACAGTAGGCTATTCAAAGTCAGCCCAAGCATGGAGGACAATTACAAACATGCGAAATTATAATATGACAAAGAGTTTTTTTTAGTACCCATGAAAACTTTTCAGGAATATTTTAAAATGCTTTTAACAGAAACTAGAAGAGAATTTATAGACTATGCTACACTGGATAATGGAAAGGGTGACTTAATAGAACCTATAACAGAAGAGGAGGTAAGAAACGTGTTGAGAACAGCAAACAATGGAAAAGCGGCAGTCCAGGAGGAATAATCATGGAACTAATTAAATATGGTGGCTCAGGAATTATAAGAATTTTAACTAGACTTTTTAACCAAGTGATAGAAGGAGATCCTATTCCGAATGAGTGAACGTTATCGTATCTTAGTGCAATATACAAAAGTAAAGGGAATGAAATACATCCAATAAACTATAGAGGGATCAGTGTTATGGCAGTAATTAGTAGAATGTTAAGTACAATTATTAAAATTAGATTGGAGGAACTAATACAAAATAAAATATCAGAAGAACAAACAGGTTTTACAGCAGGTAAATCGTGCCTTGATAATATATTTGTGATAGGGCAGATTACAGAAAAGATGTTGGCTAAAGAAAAATAAGTTCATATGGCATTTATAGATCTGGAAAAGGCATATGACTCTGTACCCAACAACAAGCTTTGGGTGGCAATGGAGAAGTTTGGAATATCTAAATCTCTTATACATTTTATAAAAATAATGTATGATTGTAAAGCAAGTATTAAGGTTGGAAATAGAGTATCCTCAGAATTTGATATAACAAAAGGATTAAGACAAGGATGCGGGATGTCACCAACATTGTTCAAGATATATTTAGAAGATGTATTAATGAAAAGGAATAAGTCATGTAGGGGAATGGGAATCAACATTAATTACCGTTACTGCACAATTTATTATTCGCTGATGACCAGATTATAATAGGACAAGATAAAGAAGATATAGAATATATGATTAGAAAGTTGGTAGATGCATTTGAGGTAGGTAGACTGAAGATAAATTATATTAAAACAGAATATATGGTAATCGCAGTACATTCAGAAGACCTACAAATAAATAATATGATAATTAAATGTGTTGAAGAATTTAAATATCTTGGATCTATAATAGATAAATCTGGTACTTGTGAAAAATATATTATTAACAGAGAAAATTGTGCAAGGAAGGCGATTAGATCCCTGAATGGTCTTTTATGGAATAGAAATTTGACCAGAAAAACAAAAAAAAAAGAGATTATACAGACAATAATAGAAAGTATACTTACATATGGATCAGAAAGCTGGACAATAAATGAAAGAATGCACAAAATAATCTTGGCGACAGAAATGGATGGATTACGGAGAAGTATGAGAATATCCAGGCTACAACATATTCGAAATACATATATCAGACAAGAAATGGATGCACAAGAAACTGTTATCGAAATGATAACAAAAAGAGCTTTACTGTAGTATGGACATGTACAACTATGTCGGAAGACCAGTGGCCTAAACAGGTGTTAGATTAGATGGTATCAGGCAGAAAGAAGAGGGGAAGAAATAGAAGAACATGGTATGAAGGAATATATGATGCTATGATGAAGAGGGGTATGGTAGAGGGACAATGGGAAGACAGGAATCTCTGGAAAGTAGTAATCAAGGGCGAACTGCTGTAAAGTGGAAAGCCTGTATTAAGTAAATTATTATTATTGTTATTATTATTATTATTATGGTCATTATTATTAATAGTATTATCATTATTATTAATAGTATTATTATTATTATTATTATTATTATTATTATTATTATTATTATTATTATTATTATTATTATTATTATTATTATTATTACCTGAACTTGATTGAATTACTGACTTGATAATGCAAGTATAAAATATAAAATAATAACAAATACATACCTAAAACTTGGATATATATTAAAATTGTGTAAAGAAATATCAGTGATCTTGTTTTATAGAACTGTTTTTGAGCCGGTCAATCCTTGATATAAGAGAAGGGGGAATTCCAGCCAAGTAGGTCGTGTAAGAGCAAAAATACATTTAAAACTGTTTCAGGGTTGTACGCGACATAAAAACAAACATAATGTTTATGTGACAAATCTCTGGCAGATGCACCATTTTCCGGTAGATAGTTTTAAAGATCGCAGAAATCGAGAGTTCTAGCATTTCAGATCAGCGATTAGTTAAATAGTGCATTTTCCATAGTTTTGTCTTATAAAGAGAACAGGGAAAAATCAGGTAACTCAAAGTTTTCCTTGAAAGCTAGAAAACGTACTATTTAGTTTTACAACACCCATACTTCATTATCTGTAAGTCTAACTTTACTGGTAAATAAATTCATGAATAAACTGATAGTGCCTTCCATGGAATATTTAACTCATGTCCCAAATGGGAGTCAATGAACAATCACATTTTAATGATTTCTGATTTACAACTAATCACAGTCGTGTTTCGCCTCGAATTTATCAACCGAAATCCATAATATTAAAGAAAGCTCCTCCTTTTTAACATTCTGAGTAGGTCATAGCATTATTGCAGTGCCTGACTCTCCAAGAATTACGGCTACCAGATTGTATATATAGTGCATGAATGTCAGTAGATAGCGCAAGCGGGAGATAATATAAAACATTTGTAGCAATTGATTTATACCATCAAAAAAAAAAAAAAAGAAACCACTGCTTGAACATTCCTAAACGAACTATTTTCCAGTAAATGACGTTGCAGAAAAATATAATTGACATATTTACATCATAGGACATCAAAATGAATGAACACCTATAATGTTGGTTATAAATTTCTCCACTAGAGTGGATTCTTACAATATTGTGATCCTTTGGCAATAAATAATATGATCTGGTTGCAGTGATGAACAAAAGAATCAAATGAAGCGTACCAATCGTTTCTCATTTGTTTTCAAACAACGCCATTTACATTAAATATATAAATATTTTAAAATAACTATAGTTAAATAATGATTTGTGAGTAAAACAGCTTAATTTTATTCGTTAAATAGTCCTAACAAATGCTATACCTGATTTCCAAATTCTCTAGATAAATTCACCCCTCACTTCGTAAGTCGTGAATTTATCGATAATTTGGAAATCACTCGTGGCATTACTTATGATAAACTAATGACTCTCAAACTCCATTTCGACAAAATAGTGACTTATATGGGTCTTACCCTGTCACTTCATATAAAAGAGATATTTGTTTTCATCTCCACTATCATTCGTGACATGCCGTAACATGGTATCCTATTTTGAGACAGGAAAAAAAATGTGTATTTGAAAATTAAGTTCTAAAATAGATAAGTTTAAGGAGAAAACTACATAACCATAAGCTGCATGATCATTCTGGCAAACCAAAATTAATAACATCAACTAAATCTCCCAGAGTGCGATGGGCAAAATACGGGAAAACAAAGAAGCATATGTGAGCTTCTTGTATGAAATCAAAGAGAAAACACTCAATAGGTAAGACAAAAAATGAGTTGAGAGAATGTATAATGTATACAGGGAAAGACTGGAAAACATTATTTGAGAATAGTTTATATTGATGGGTTATTTTCGAGCGACCATAAGTCTTCGGATTCGAGAGTGTTAGTGATTTATATGTACCCAACTTGCTAGAATTGTAGTTAGCGCACGCGGACGCCCTGACTAGGATCCCAGGTTCGAATCCTAACAGTTCCAGAGTGGTATTGGTGGTAGACCATACCGGTATTTTGGAATTTTTCTCGGGGTTTCCCTTTTTTCTTAATTTCATGTCACCAACAGTCTCCGTTGTCCCTTCCCTCCTCTTCATGTCATTACACTTCTCATTTATTAATTTCATTTCACACTTGACCTCATCTCATGTTAGGAAACAGTTTGGTTGGCAAACCATAGGTATTAAAAGTATGTGATTGCTGGGATCTAGTATATGGATCCTGCCAGGATGCTGCCTCATCACTCGAGCCTGAGCAATTAACAAGGTTAGATGAGGCCAATGGGAGGGTTGTAGGCCCAATCCATAAATGGCGGAATGTATTGTGGGAGTAGAACCTGGTATTTCGGCCTGCACAACGCGACGACCTAAAATTACATAACAGTAGAATAGACTTTCATTCCATTTACCTCCTTATTACTGGTATAGCGCAATACATATTTTAGGATCATGTATATATATATATCCATCCATGCCTCAACCAAAAATATAAAGAGTTTTAAAAAAATTAAATAATGATTCAAAAGAACATGCACATTTAAATTGTATATCTAAAGAATCTTGGCTTAACTACTTTCATCACTTATGGACACAAAAGGATGATTTATTACAAATACCAATCTCTAATAAATTTCTATATATGAATTTCTATATGGGAATTAACTGATGTTGTTAAATCATTAAAAAGTAACAAAGCTCCCGGAGAAGACCACATTAATCAAGAATTATTTAAATTTTCAACTAAAAATTTATAGACAGATTTCTTATTTTCCTTAATATGATATGGAAACGACAAGAACCACCACAAAGCTGGAACAAATCCATTGTAATATCAATCTTCGAAAAAGGAAGTCGCCAAATCAAAGATAACTATCGTGGAATTAGCTTGTTGAACTCGGGATATAAAATTTATGCTAATATAGTTAAGAATAAATTGAAAAAATGTATGAAAATATAATTGGAGAAGAGCAGAATGGATTCAGAAAGGGTAGATCTTGTACGGATGGATTCTTCGCTCTAAAACTACTATTAGAAAAGCACAAGGAATTCAATATAGAAATTCATATCGCCTTCGTTGACTTCATAAAGGTTTTTGACAAAGTAGACAGAAATATATTACTACAAATTTTAGCTGATGATAACGTTCCACAACAATATATTACTAATATCTTCAACATCTATAAAGGTAATGAAATCTCTGTTAAACAAGATGGCAAATTATCTTCTTGGGAAAAGATCAACACTGGAGTAAGACAGGGATGTGGACTTTAGCCGGTGCGTTTCATTATATATATGAATAAATTAATAAACGAATGTAGAAAAACACAACGAGGATATATACCCATCAATAGGAACCTCAAACTCGATGATATTCGTTTGCAGACGATTTAGCTCTTCTGGCACTTTCCGAAAATGATTTGCAACGATCAATTTATAATTTACAAAAGATAGGTGCCAAATTTAATATGGAAATATCAATTAACAAAACTAAAATTATGCCATTTCATGGGAAGGACCCCACACAAAGTAAAATCTGCCTCCAGAGTAAACTTTTAGAGAGATCTAATCAATTTAAATATATTGGGTAATATCTCTTTACCTGGGATGAAAATGATATCCCTGAAAAAATTACTAGTTATAATAAAAGTTTAGGAATTATTAATCAAGTTATGAAACCAACCCTCTTACAAAAATAAACACCAGATTACGTTTATATAACACTTTGGCTAGACCAGTGTTGACCTACGGTAGTGAAGCATGGACACTAAAAAAGACAACATGAAAGCAGAATAACGGCTTGTGCGCAGAACAGCGGGTTACACAGATGGGATCGGAAAAGGAACACCGATATCTTAAAAGAATTGAAGACTACGCCAATTTTGGAATATACTAAACAGTACCAACTAAATTAGAAACACCATCTAGAAATAATGAGTTCAAATCGGATCCCCAAAGATGTTTATAATTATATACCAAGAGGACGAAGATCACTGGGCCGTCCTATGAAACGCTGGAGAGAAAATTTTCTATAGGATCGCAACAGGCCTTGGAAGGAAGAAGAAGAAGATATCCATCCATAGTAATTCTGTCCGAAGGCAGATCCTTCACTACGATCTATTTTCATGCTAAGCTTGCAGCTTTGCTAGGGAATTGTAGGTGTGGTAGCTTCCCGTTGTTTTCCACACCGGTGAAGGATGATGATGATGATGATGGTAATGAAAAGGATGATGATGATGGCCATATGATTTTAGGTACGTTTGGACCTTAAAGTTTTGCTGACATTTGTCTTAAAGGTGAGGAAAATATATATATATATATATATATATATATATGTATATATATATATATTCTTCTGTACGTGTGTTTGTCACTGAACTCCTTCTAAATGATTGGAACGATTCTGATAAACATTTTTTGTGTGTGTCTAATTGGATCCCTCGATGATTTAGATTCACAATTGGATCCTATAAAACCATTAATTGTAGGAGTTCACATGAAGTCACATTTTTCGATGTTTCACTACGAAGCTCAGTATATCCTATTAAAATGAAACGATGTAGGTATTTCCCAAAAATGAGCGAAATCCAACAATTAAAAGTGGAGGTTTATCTGAAATTCGAAATTAAAAACTACCTAAACGAGTGGACCGATTTTGATTATATATTTGTGTGTGTTTGAGTGGGTCCATCGATGGTTGAACTCTGTAGGTGGCGCTGCGATCGGGTTACAGGGATTTTTTTTTGTGTCAGATGTGTAGTCAACCGCATTATCGGCATATTCTGCGCGACAACAATGTAACGTCATCATGCACGCTTCTTGAGCCACGACAGATGACAGTGAGGCGTTTTCTTGCGAACTTATTAATTAGTGAATTTTATGTTAAAAAAGTAACTTATATTTTTATTTTCCGGCCATGACACGAGAATTGAACGTTGGGGCAGAAAAACGTCTGCTGGGTCCGCTAGTATATATGTATATATATATATATATATATATATATATATATATATATATTAGCGTACAATAAATAACTCTTACGTTTTATTAAATTCTCCTTCTCTTGTTTTTGTGCATTTTGGAAAATGCATTAAAGAGAAAACTTGAAGCACTTAGTTAAGATGAGTTCATACCACATCATCTGCTCCAGTTATAACTTCTTTACCACAACCAATTATAGTCGTGTATGTGCTTAGCATGAAGTGTATCTTATGCACGCCATCTTCATACACGAGCCTCATGTAAACATCAAGAATGATCATAACTTTACTTATCTGTGTTAAACTAAGTTAGTACTAATCCAAACAGTAAAACCAGTGTGGTTACCGTGAATTTGTGTTCTTTATTATTGCTTATGTAGTGGCAACACAAAATTTAGATTTTCGATTAAAATCATGACAAATAATTCACAAATTTCTTTTTTTTTCCGTAAAAATTATTTCTTATTGTCGTGAAATGAATGACAATTATTCTTGACTGTGAAATAATCACTTATTGGGATGACATTCTATAAATGGGGGTTTCGGACATAATTTATAATAATACAATATGAAAAGCGCACAACGTGCAAAGGTAGATTGTCATTAGTCACTGCAGATTTTCATCAACGATTCTGATCTCATCGTACACTTTAAAACATGATATCTCTTGCATTGTCTGCCACATATTATTTTCTTCTGGGTGTACTTTGTGGATATTAATTTTTACGCACCTTTTTAATATTCTGGTTGAGTGGAAAAAAGCCTTGAAGGCATTGACTCTTGCAAATAAATAAATAAATGGTAGTGTTCATTTGATGGAAAGGAAAAAAGTGTTGATATATATAATTACAGAAAACTGGGAGCTTTGATACAATTCCTGTTATATTATTTTTAAAAAGTTAAATAAAAGCTATCATATCGTATTATTAATTAAACAATTTTTTTTATAATTACACTAAAATTCATCAATTATATTTTTCATAAAATTCGTATTTAATCCTATACCAATTTTTATAATTACAACTAAAAAAATAGAACATTTAAAGCTAATATGTCATAATCATCCGAATTTACCTTTCTTTTTAATTCAAGTAGCAACTTTAACCTACGGTTTTGTAACATTCTTTTAATAGACACATTTTACACAATTCGCTTATCAAGCTTTAACACAGCGGTACATTAATTAAAATGTTATGAACGAAGATTATCTCTATCTTAATTTAACCTTTCCCTTTTTACGTACATCCTTGTGTCCCTTGCCAATCGGGCATTGGTAACTCAACTTTCTAGAGAGAGTTTGTTTAAAATCTTGAGCACATATATACTTTTTAACATAAAAGGATATGGTGGGTCTCCCCGAGTGTGGGATCAGCTAAATACCACGGCCACCTCAAAGCTATCACGAACATTATAAGAGACACAGCATTCATGACTTCGCACTAAAAAGAGTGATATAACAGCGATTTTGATGGTCAAATGGTATTTGAGGATTATTAGGGATTTAAAGTTGCCCGAAATTTGTGTAAAAAAGATTAGGAATACATAATTCTCTCAATAACACAAACTCATGGTTTTCATTTTTGTCCAGTGGGAACTTATTTTCGATTTCCTGTGGAACTTTAATATTTACTTCATATTTTTTATAGCAACTATATATTTGAAAATTTAAAGTATACAACCCCGTTATACGTATCGTAAAATTCGAGAGAACAAAAGTCAAAATCGGAAATAAACTGCTCTCCGGAAATGACGTAATCAGACATTCCAAATAATCATAAATAATGGTTAATATAAAAATTATCCATAACACGATTTTCGACTCCGAGCCGAGTCGAGGGATGATATGCAATTAATTGTCTTTTATCGAAGGTCTTTGATTTACAAAGTGCCGGCCGACTACGCCTGATTCAGCTTCACAAGGGGCAGATGAAATGAAAAGGAATGAATGAGAATGAAGAAATGGTGGAATTAAATTTTTGGTAAGGGAGAATCCCCGAGAAAAACGTGCCCAAACTCAATTTCGTCCACCAATGAGACCCACATGGATCTCGATCTAGAGAACGCAGCGGGCGAGAGCCGAGGATCTAAACCTCTTGCGCCATGGAACTAACTAGTATACTCACCATATTTTCAAACATGTTGCCATGGTGACGTGTCATTTCTCGAGGTTTTACAACCAAATAATTCTAATTCCATTTGTTTTTCCTGTTTTCACATTAAATGGTTCTTAAGAGTTATGTATAATGTGCTTTGCAAGTGATGTTTATAAGCTCTGAGTAATCTTCTTCTTCTTCTTCTTCTTCACTTCACGGGTAGGCAAAAAGTGCCAGTTCCACCTCACAGTTGTTCTGTCTCTCTGAGTAATGTGTAGGTCAATCATCACTGTACACGTTACGCTATTTTCAGTTCTCAACTCTAAAATCAAACTCCTGAAAAGTTATATAGAAGCCAATGATACTAACCTCAGGTTTCCTCACGATTCACGGTATCATACAAAATAATTTTCTATGATTTGCAGTCTGTGTATTCATAACTATTGGTACATTACCTTCATTACATTGCTGTAACAAAAATTTACATCATCATACTAATAATACTTACTAAAGTAAGGAATAGTGCGGTTTGCTTCTTTTATAGTTTTTCAGTTACACCCTGTATATACTTCAACATCCAGATATTTTATAATAATAGAATACCTATATTATTACCATTGAAGCTCTGTCCCTATATAGGTCAAATATGGAAATTCTGTGTGTCGGGTTATGCTAAGATAAAGTATGTTATATTATTTTTGTTACTATATACATTTATTATGTTATGTACATAAATTCTTATAATTAAATGAAAAGACTAATTATGTATATTGATATATAACTTTTCGTAGTCTCGTAGAGACTCGCATATAAATATCGTAGACTGCGATGGGCAGGAATGAAAGACGTGCATGGAAACTTCTTGTAGGAAAATCAGAGGGAAAACGCCAAGTTGGTAGACCAAGAATGAGGGGGGAGAATAAAATTAACTATGATTTGAGGGAACTAGATTATACAGGGGATGATTGGAAAACATTAACTCAGGATAGGGATGTATGGAGAGCTTATGTCCGCGCGGCCACCAACCTACGTGTTCGATAGTGCCAGTGAGATAGTTAGTTACGGTTAGTTATATAACTTTCATTCTATCCATTATAAGGAATTCGGTCAATGAAGGATATAACTTTATTTTTGTTTATTATTTTTATTATGTCCACCGCCGTGGTCTCGAGGTAGCGTTCTGCCTTGTCATGCAGCGGGCCCGGGTTCGATCCCCGGTCGGGGCAGTTTTTCTGGGTGAGGTTTTTATCGGGGTTTTTCCTCACCTGTAAGACAAATGTCAGGAAAACTTTAAGGCCCAAACGGTCCCCGAAATCATATGGCCATCATCCTTATCATTATCATCATCACCCTTCACCGGTTTGGAAAGCAACGGGAAGCTACCACACCTTCAATTCCCTAGTAAAGCTGCAAGCATAGCATGAACATGTTATGATTGCAGTGAAGGACCTGCCTTCGGGCAGAATTGTATGTATTTTACATGCACTATGGCATCCGGCGTTTACAGGGACACAATCGGTTGGGAAATAATTTTAAACTTTGGATCACACACATACGTTTTGAACAAACAAGATTATTAAGGGCCTCCTTAGATGAGTTATCAGCTCAAAGTTCTTTGTCGAAGAGAAAACACACTTTTAAGACACGGCACCATTCAGTCATTCGTTTATACTAAACATGGCAAATATAACAAGGTGGATTGTAATGGCCGGATAGAGTTCGGGCCAAATTGGAACTTCAAAGTTCCTGATATTTTTCTTATACGTAGTTGAGAAAAAACCCGATAAATACATTGGATCGTGAATCCTACCCATCCCGCTGCGTCTTAGGCAACAAGGTTACCACTAGACCACAGGGTTGGAATATATTTTTGTCTTCATCTTAATTAAAATTAATATAAATAAATTTAATAAAATAATAATCTATTTATAGAGGTATGTAAATATTGAAGTTATATAAAGTGTATAGATATAGTTCATATCCAGAAAAAACTCAAAAAATTATATTACTTTCTAAACCAATATTATTTTCATATACGTGTCCCAATTTTGGAATCATTTTTACTCTTTTTATATAAGAAAACAAACTATACATGTATTTAAAAGGGGAAACATATGTAAAACTTGTGAAATATTTTAAACCAAAATAAAATTTGTTACATTTAATACATTTGAGAAAGGATAATACATGAGTTATGTAAATGTTAGTACTTCTAAAAATATTAAGTATTTTAAGTAGTTTCTAATGTTTTGTCATATATCTTTATGAAGATACCAATGAGAAATTAAAAATATGTATCCTGCAGTAACGTTACAGCCTACCATACGTAAGATATTATAATTAAACTAAACATACAACGCAACATTCTAATTGAGTTAATTTAATTACTCTTCTGTTTCTTGTTAATGTATATCAAATAAAACAAATGTAATTTAGATTTTGTCTACTGCAAAAATAAAAGACTTCACTTCATTTAATTGAGTCGGGAAATTAAATGAAATATATATATTAATTTCAGTAATATAAAAATGGAATGAAATACCACAATGTTTTCCGGATATCCCTCCGGCTCCTCAATTAAATGTACTACCATCGAATTATATTAACTTCGTAGGTGAGTCACCTTAATTTCAAATATAAAGGCAATATTTTCAAAACAAGAAATCAATTTAATTTGTTCATTAATTAAGATATTGCAGCGCGATTGATTTAAATATGAATACAGGGAATAAGCATAGCGTAGAGAAATGAATATTTCTTTATTACAGGATAGATAGCTGTCAGTAAATCTTCATGGAATTAAATATAAATTAAATAAATATCACAGGCGGTTCTTCGGTTTATTAATTTTAACTATTTCACTCATGTTTCACCTCGATCTTTATCGATTTCTCTTTATCAGCTCCTGCTTTTGTGATAAAGAAAGCTCTTCCTTTTTACACGCTTTATATTAGCTTGACCTGTATCTATCTATCAATCTATGTAACGGAAACTTTCAACGCTATTTTCACCACTTAAAATAATTGGATCGACTTGAAATTTTGTATACTTGTAAAGGACCCGTGACAATATAATAATTTCATATTTATTAATATTCTGAACAATTCAGAGCATTATGTTTTCAACAAAATAATAGAATATAGCAAATAATGAATAAATTTCTTGATTTTACTGAGTTGTTTACTAAAAAATAAATTAATAACCTTAATGTTGATTATAATATGCAGTTTGAAGTATTTCTTTACTAGGTTGCATTCTTACAATCGATAATTTTAAAATTCAATACGAAACACCGTTGAAGTTACTATGTAAAATTTACAATATAAAAATAGAATACCTGAGATCTCAGTCTTTATACATCCAAAGTTCAGGAAGACTGAGATCTCAGGTATTCTATTTTTATATTGTAAATTTTACATTCTTACAATTCAGCGATCTTATTTGGCAGTAAATAATATGATCAAAGTTGTAGTGAATATACATAACCTCACATTTCTGATTTGCTTTTAAAAATCGCCGTTTACATTAAATATATAAATATTTTAAAATACCGTTAACTATATTTAAATAATGACATTTGAGTAAACAGCTTAATTTTATTCGTTAAATAGTCCTGACAAATGCCACTCTTGATTTCCGAATCCTCTTGATAAATTGAAAATTACTCGTGGTATTACTTATGATAAAGTGTAAAATGAATGAAACACTATACAGTCATTAAATATTTTAGGTACACGTGTCCAAATATGTGTAATATAAACAATTGTCGGTCCTAATTAATCGAATGAATACCAATTCCGCGCTTAATTAAATAGTTGTATCAAGATCATTACTTAGTCGAATTCTCATAAGTAATGACGTCACAATACTCTTCACTTTCTCTGATTTTCACGTTTCGATTAAGTATAGAAGTTAATTTATTTTAACTTAAGGAAAATTCTAGCTAATTAGCTAACTAAGTAACTTACTCACTTGCACTATCGAGCCCGTATGTTCATGGCTGCGCGGATATAAGCTCTCCTTACATCCTTATACTGAGCTTATATTTTCCAATCATCCCCTTATAATCTTCATCATCACATGGCGCTACAGCCCCTATTGAGCCCTCGCCTCCCCAGTCCTCTACCTTCACACTTCTCCATCCACCGCAACCTCTTCCAATTCCTGATACCAAGCATCTGGTTAGCATCCTCTCATATAATTTTTGGTCTTCTTTGAGATCTTTTTCCCGTTAAATGTTGCGGTCATTGCCTTCTTCGGAATTATTTGATCCTGCATTCCTTGTATAATCTACTTCCTCAAATCATGGATAATGCTATTCTCCCACCTCAATCTTGGTCTACCATCTGGACGTTTTCCTTCTAGTTTTCCTACAATAACCTTTCATGTATCTCATTTATTCCCCATTTCTGCTACATGTGCAAAATTCTATCACGCGCCCGAATTGGAAGCGCGACGTAATTAAAAGTCCGATCACTCCCGTGGGAGCGTTTATTATTCCTGTCCTACTACATGTACTTACAGAGATGACGAGTTTGTGAGAGTAAACGCACGTTTCTTAATGTTCACGTGTTTTTCGCAGTTTCTCCCTCTACCGTACTATCTAGGCCTGCATACGTAAGACGCTATAATTGAGAACGAATCCAGTTCGAATCGCGCTATCACATTTGAATACTTAATTTTCATTGGAGATTCATTTTCATCCATTCATCGTAATTACTTCCCAGAACTGTTACCATCTAGTAGTAAATCTTTCCGCGAATTTATTATTCATGTGTCTACCCATTCTAATGTAGTACACAGCGGTCTTATTGTATTTAAATAAATAACAGTTTTAAAAACTAAAACAACACGCTTTGTTAGAGAACCGAACTGAAAAAAATGAAAGATAATTTTAATTTCCAACACGCTTTCTGATAAATTAAAGCGGTCAACAAAAAATCATCTCCAACACAGATAGAATAAAACTAGAGTTATCAACAAAAAGAAAATAATGTTACCATCAAAAGCGTGGGGTGCTCTATAACAATTAATATATTTGATAATAAACAGACATTGGTAAAAGTAAAGTCTCTAAGAAGAAAATGTAAAAATCATAAAAAAACATCCCACGCTTTTGATGGTAAAATTATTATTTTTGTTGCTGATAACTCTAGTTTTATTCTATATGTGTTGGAGATGATTTTTTTTGTTGACCACTTTAATTTTATCAGAAAGCGTGTTGGAAATTAAAATTATTTTTCATTTTTTTAGTTCGGTTCTCTAATAAAGCGTGTTGTTTTAGTTTTTTAAAACTATTATTTATTTTTTATTTTTTTTAGTTTTAATATTTTACAGAATAGGATAAAAATGTAAATATCTTTAAATTCGAAACTATTGTAGTATGAGCTAAAAGTAATACTCTTCTAAAAAAATTCCTCCCAGCCGGATTTGAACCTGCCACCTACAGATTACTGATATTATAAATTCCCTAGAGTTCACCGCTCTACCAACTGAGCTCTTACAAAGGATTGACAAAAAAGTCGGCAAGTCCGCAACCTATTATACCAATTTTCATTTTTTTGATTTTCTGATAATTCTGGCCAGGATGTTAGAAACAAAATATGAAATCATTGTATTTTCATGGGTCCTTTACAAGTATACAAAGTTTGAAGTCGATCTAATGTTTCTAAGTGGGTGAAAATCGTGTTCAAAGATTCCGTTACATAGATACAAAGACACTTTTTTTGACTTTCTGACGATTCTGACTAGGATTTTAGAAAATAAATATGAAATTATTGTATTGTCACGGGTCCTTTACAAGTTACAAAGTTTCAAGTCGATCCAATGATTTTATGTGGGTGAAAATCGCTTTGAAAGATTCCGTTACATACATAGATAGACAGATAGACAGATAGACAGACAGATAGACAGATATATAGATAGATAGATAGATACTCGTAGATAAAGGTCAAGCTAATATAAAGCGTGTAAAAAAAGGTTGAAACTAGTACAATCATTATTTTATAGTAGTGCATAATACTGAATTCCCTACTCACTGAAGCGTATAATAAGGTTACTTATTGCCTTCTATTTTATTTTGAATATGTGTTAATATTTCAGTAGTTCACAAAATAGTTTGATATAAAATTTCTCTTCCACATTATTTGTAATTCTACTCTTCATGTTTTTGCGATTAGTTTTACACCAAATTCAAGTATGTTAATTATATTTCGTTCCCTTTTAATTATTAATAATTCACTTCTAATCAGTTTATATTAAAGTTTTTGTGTTATTTTATTTATTTTTAATTTGAATATTTAGCAACCTCCCATATAATGTGTCAAAATATATTAAGTATTAGCTTGAAATAAGATAATTAATTCCCATTTAAAAAAAATGTTCAATACTTTCTACATCATTAACATTTAATAGTGGAGATAATACTTTCAGAGCGCCCGGTACTCTCACACAAACATTGCCGCATAAACCGGTGCTGTGTCTTTCAAAATCCGTATGCTGTAGTAGAAGTAGGCCTACACTGTTGACGTAAAATGCATTATACCCCACTGATCAGACTTCGTGCTGTTTATGCATGTAGCTAAGGGATCGAAAACTGTAAAGAAAGAGACGCGCGCTCACCCTGAGTATCTAGACGCCCGGACCTGTACAATACTGTAGCACGTTGTGTAACTTTCATAGAGTTTCCTTATGTTGTGACAAACATTAATTCTGGTTCTACATATATATACTTGCGATCTGTAAACTAATGTATTATCGTATTTAAATCATATTTAAAATGTGAATTGTATGCTTATCTATCAGTTATCGCCAGTTTTCATTGATCAATCAATTCCGCAGCGAGATCTGTATTTTATGTCTTTGTGTACTTTGCTTTGTGCAAAATTGTTGTACTTGGTTGTTACGTACAGCTACGAAAATTAAGTAACCATTTATTGTTATTATAATTATTAATAGTCCACCTCTGTGGTTTCGAGGTAGCGTGCTGCCTTGTCACGCAGCGGGCCCGGGTTCGATCCCGGTCGGGGCAGTTTTTCTGGGTGAAGTTTTTATCGGGGTTTTTCCTCACCTGTAAGACAAATGTCAGGAAAACGTGAAGGCCCAAACGGTCCCCGAAATCATATGGCCATCATCGTCATCATCCTTATCATCATCATCATCATCTTTCACCGGTGTAGAAAGCAACGGAAAGCTACCACACCTACAACTTCCTAGTAAATCTGCATGCAAATTCTATGATTGCAGTGAAGGACCTGCCTTCGGGCAGAATTACTATGGATGGATTATTATTATTATTATTATTATTATTATTATTATTATTATTTTACAAATTTAATTTAAAATACTATTTTAAAGTTCATTTTAAGAATAAATTTAGGAATTTCACTAAACATATTTACCGAATTCTTAAAGAATGAAGCTATTGAAACCGTTCTTTTAAAAGAGTTTTTTTTAAATATCTTCACTGATCCTACCTAGTAGCGACGGAAAATTACCATGTTAACAATATATATATATATATGTATGTATGTATCCTCAACTAATGTTCTTCTGCCATTCCCTATATAATTTAACTCCCTCAAATTATGGATAATGTTATTCTCCCAACTAATTTATGGCCTAACTACTGCGCGCTATTCCTTTGGTTTTCCTAAAAGGAGATTCCACGCCATTATTTCGTTCACCATTTGTCTCGCACATCCTGCCATCACAATATAATAGACTTAACTCTTTCTATTATATATAGTTTCCCGTAAATAGCATGCATGCAGTTCATTGTTATGTAATCTACTCCATCCATGTGTCTGTTCGTCTCTCTTTGTTCCAAAAAATTCCTAAGGACTTTAGTCTCAAATACTCAATCTTTCATTCTCCATTAAAGTAAGAGTCACATTTTTGCATTCATATAACTGGAAGAATAACAGTCTTAAACATCCTTATTTTGACCTTTTTTCAGGAACCGTGGGATGACAAGAATCCCTGTATTGCAAAATAGCATGTATTTCCAAAATTGATCCTATGTTTAAATCCATCTGCACCTCGATTCACGTTCGTTATTACTGTAAGTTTTTTTTTAAATTCATCCACATCATAAGCGATAACCATTCTCTGATTTTCACGCTGACCAGATGATGATCGAAATTATAGTCCCCCTAATTGGTCTAGAGTCAATGATGCTTCTAACTAGTATGTATCTATTATTATAGCATCATCATCACTCCAGGGATTAGGCAATTGCCCGTTCCGACTTCATAATGCATCAGCCCAACGTCTTCTAGATGTTCCAACATCACGTCTTCCTCTTGCTTGATAATTTCTTGCTAACAATGGATATCTCTCCTTACTCATTCCATCCATGTGATCAATCCATTTCTGTCTGTAATTCGTGACTTTATCCAATAAAGGCTGTACTTTCAATTCTCCTCTTATATCCTCATTTCTTATTCTATCAAGTCTTGTACATCCTTTTACTTGTCTTAGGAACCGCATCTCTGCCGTCTGTATTCTATCCTTCTGTCTTTTCACTGGAGCCCAAGTTTCACATCCATACAATATTGTGGGAACCGCCATAACATTATACATTTTTATCTTGGTTTCTTTTCTAATTTTATTTTTGAATGTTCTCTGTATTGTTCCACACGCCGTCTGAGATTTATTTATTTTGGAGTCAATATCTTTTTCCACATTGTAGCCAACATCACAGCCCAAAAATTTGAAACTAGACACCTGTTCTATACTTTGATTTTCTAAAATAATTTTGGATCTCACTGGATGTCTTCCTCTAAAGGCCATGGTCTTCGTTTTTCTTACAGAAATCTTTAGATCAGCCGGATTGTCATAAAAGGAACCGACCCAAGCAAGATAAAAGGATTATTATATTATCTATCTGATTTCGCGTTTCACCATCTAGAGACGTATGTATGAATATCCTTATGATGGAATCTTGTACGTTGAACAATAAAAATATTTGATATGTAAAAGGTGAGTAATCTATCACAATATTATCTTTCTTTCTGTCTTCATATAGACTGAACTTTCCTTGTATTGGCCTGAATAAATCTTCTAGTCCCGTTTTTGCAAAACATATCTTAAGGTTGATTTGATGGGATATCACGAAAATCAATTAAATGTGCTTTCTAATTCATGATCTCGTCATCCTTACTATCTGTATGGCCAAGTATATTCGTGATTACAAAATAATGTAATTTACCCCTTAGAATTATATATGATATCAAATTACTAACAAACTTAGTATCGGAGAGCTGCGAGGATCCTCCTTTGGAATAAAAGTCCTTTCTGTGTGTAATTTCAATAGCTGCGTTCCTTCGATATTCTTTAACAGTGTGCACGAATGCATAGAGCATAAAATTAAAAGAGAATGACTCCGAAAACGCCATGTCTGTACCCAATTTTCTGCCGCGAATTTAAACAAAGTAAGCTGCCTCGAAAAACTCAAGCGGCATCTGTCAAGCTTGGTTGAAGGTATAGTTGTGAATTTTGTTCCTTAAGAGATAAACAGAACTTTAAACGATTGACTTTTGTTTAAAATATTTGCGGCAGTTCCCAACACTGTCAACACACACACACACACACACACACACACATACATACACACACACACACACACACACATATATATATATATATATATATATATATATTTATTTATTTAATATTAAAATAAATTTGCTATTAAGTGCTATGGTATAAAATAAAAAGCGCGTTTGTTCGGTTCATGAATGTGATACAAAAGTAAAAAAATATGCAAATGCCAAGTGAAGTGTCTGGATGTTCATAAACGATGTAATAAAAATATGATAAATGTGGTTCGAGAGTGAAGAAGTTGCTGTAATTATTATAATATGAGCGAAGTGGCGATTTTTGCGAGTGTTGAAGACATTGTAATTGTGAGTTTAATGAAGTGTGGAGGGCACAAGTCAGCAGATGGAATTTTTACTACTTGCTGCACCAAGTCAAGTTATAATTTACTGTTGGTAACCACCACACACAGTCATATTTCACACAAACCTCTCTCCATTTTTTGTGCTTCTAAACATTTTATGAAGTACAGTACGTTTCTCAACACTTTCCACTGCTTTACATTTCACCAATTCAACGCTTTAAGAGATTATTTTTAAAACTTTCTACACATTTTTTTTATTCACATGTATTATAGCTTGTAGCCTGTTACAGTGTCACTACATCGTTTCAGTAGATGGTTAAACGATTTAATGTATTTGTCATACCTTGTAAGATTTGCTTTGGAACGTAAAAACAAAACCTTGGGTCTGCTTTGCCTATAGACATGCATGAGGAAATCCGAACCACACATTAGACAGATTCACAGTTGACGGGTATCCGAGGGTTTGTGATTAGCAATATTCCAGATAATATTTATAATATTAACTAGTGACCTCAACTGTGTTTCATCATGCATTTTAAAAGTATCAATATTCCGGAGTCACCTCCGACGACATTGCAAGACCCAGACCCAAAATTGAGATTTAAATTCCCTACCTGCAAAAAAAAAAAATAAATAAAATAACCCGGTTTGCTGGAGTTAAAGTGATCTATGAACCACATCATATCGAGATATTTCCTCTGCATCCTACCTGTATTTTCAAGGTCAATGGGATGAAAACTGACCGGATATATATTTATTTAACAGCATATCCTAGTAATGGCGTCTTACGAAAGAAAAAATATAGATATAAATAACATATCGTACATTTGAGGGTACGTAGAAAGACAATTTGAGAAGAATGTACTTCAATTTTAAAATGTATCCCTTATAAAACAGTCATCCTTAACTATATTAACTTATTTTATAAACATTGTCACACTTAAAATTCTAGGCTTTCAAAGAGATGCTTCGTCCTCAGGAATTGTTATGGTAATGAAATTATTTGTATATTTCATACAGAAGGCTTTGGTTGTTGGGCGTGTTCTCGTTTATCATATTTTTATATTCTGCTTCCGTGATAATTTCAGTCTCTTTCAGGATATATGTAACAGAAGTTATTATAGTTGAGGATGACAGTTTTATAAGGTACACATTTTAAAATTCAAGTAATTTTTACCTCGATGGTGTTCAAACATGATTATTAAAAGAATGTACTTACGAAAACTTTGAATCAAAGAGAGACGAACAGATGGGTGAATGGGGAAAAAGAATATAAGAGTTAGCTACATTATCTTCATGGGAAACTTGATGTAATAACAATATTTAAGCCTTGTAGTCTGCTAAACCCACGGCATATGACAGGAATTGGAAATGAGAGAGGGGCTAATAAAGTTCTTGTAGGAAAATAGAGGAAAAGCACCCAGTAGCTAGGACAAGAATGAGTGCGAGAATAACGTTAACTCTGATTTGCGGGATATGAATTATTGGAAAATATTACCTCAGGTTACGGATGTGTGAAGAACTTATATCCGCGCAGCAATAAGACACTGGATTCGATAGTGCCAGTGAGTTAGTTAGTTTAGAATACATAGGTTGAAATAAGGGGCTTCTGAGTAAAATAATTCGGGTTTTCACACTCAGATTTCGGTTGAGAGGATAACGGCTTCTGTTGTCAAACAACTTCCTAAAATATATTAACATAATATTTAATTTTAGGAAGTGATATTTTGAGGTTATTTAATTATATTATTTTTGGTCTGATCATCCTACCTCAATATTAATGTTGATTTGTTCTTGAACATGTTTCAAAACAATTCTGTTTTATCGTCAGCTTCACCAGACTGGCTTTATTTAGGTTGCATTATGTCGCACAACCTGGATGTCGATGTCAGCTCCATCCTATGGTTGGCCAAAGAACCTCCAAACAAGGTCACGCTCCATCAGTATTTATATAAATTCATAGAGTTGTGAATTTTGATATACCGATGGAGCGTGACCTTGTTTGGAGGTTCTTTGGTCAACCACAGGATGGAGCTGACATCGACATCCAGGTTGTGCGACATAATGCAACATAAATAAAACCAGTCTGGACAAGCTGACGATAAAGCAGAATTGTTTTGAAACATGTTCAAGAACAAATCAACATTAATATTGAGGTAAGATGATCAGACCTAAAATAATATAATATATTAACATAACCCTATTCGTCTTCCTTCCCTGAGCCACGATTAGGACGCTCCCGAATGAGAACTTATTGCCAAAATTAATTTGGTTATACTTTCCTACCTATACCTATATGTCAGTGAGGTTCATTCTCAAAGCAGTGTGCTGCCTTGTCACACAGAGGGCCCGGGTTCGATCCCCGATCGGGGCAAGTTTCCTGAGTGAGGTTTTTCTTCGTGTTTTTTCCTCACCCGTAAGATAAATGTCAGGAATCGTTAAGGCCCAAACGGTCCCCGAACACCATCTGGGCATCATTATCATCAATATCATATTCGCCTAATTAGCTTAAGTTTAGTTTAAGACCTCTCGTGGCGCATCATTCCCATCGTCATCAACCTCCATATCATCGGGGCAGCGTAATCCCGCCTTCGAGGCTGGAACGGTATTCTTGGATAATGAATTTCTTTCATTAAATATTCCCTCGTTCGTTTATTTAGTTGCACCGGCATGTATTTCTTTCTCAAGGGAGCTGTTACTTATCACAATTATGGTGAGTAATGCAATTTGGTTATTAAATACAACATTCATTTCTTCTATAAATTATTTATTAAACATTATTTAGCAATAAAGATGAAACCTCATATTATTGTTTCGATCATTTAATCTGATGACTATTGATTTAATATAGTTTCAAATTAGTCGTATTCAGAATTTTAATTGTTTAATTATACAAACAATTTTAAATAAATCTTCTTTAATTATATAAGGATTTTCTCACCTTAATTTGGTTTAATAACATTTAGTTATTATTACGAATTACTTTAATAGTCGTATATCAACTTTTATATACTATTTTATTTATTATAAAATTACGCCACTGTTAAATTATTTCTTATATAAAATTAAGTTCACTAGACTCATGTAATTTTAATTTTTTATCTATATATTTTAAGACAATTCAATAAAAACACAAGTTATATAAACTTTTATTTGGAGAACATTCAATGGCGTCTATCTTTATCATATTCTTGTAGCAATCTCTCCTTCTTCTTTGTTGCAAATTATCATGTTGTCATTTTCTAATTGGTAATGACATCATCAAGAAATAACACGATACGCTCGTCTTCATTTCTCAATATCCAATCATATTTTTAATGTTCGGCAGACTTAAGCCCACATTTTTTAAACATTCTTTTGTCGTAATTTGTCTGTGAATTCAGAATCTATTGTTTACCATAACAATGTATATGCCGTAATATTTGTTACATTTCACATCGATGTTACAAAAATATCTATTATATTTAACATTATAAAATAACTAATATTTAGTTTCAAATTATTTAAATCATTATTTAAATTAAAAATTAAATAAAAAGAATCCCCAAATTATTATTAACATAAGGGTAATTTTTTCGGTTATAAGGCGTCCTCAAACTCAGAAGTGGTTTACAGGAAAGAACACCAGAAATGACGAAATGACAACCTGGGCATTTGGAAAATATAATATGTCAGTGAGTGATAGGGGATCGATCTAGCGCCTCGACGAGACATCTAGTGGATTAATAAGGTAATACTGGAGGGAAACGTCTGTAAATTTTGCACAGAGGCCTATTTATTCAGGCTTGTGGTTCTTTTACGAGTCTGATAATCCTCAGGCCCGGGAGCCACGGCTTACAGTCCCTCGCGGAGGACTTGTTCCTTGGATTTTTCCATCTTAAAAAATTCATCAACCACGGCCGGTTTTGAACCCGCGTGGCTCGGAATTAGAGGCAAGGGACATAATAACTAGCCCACACCGGTCGACTCTTCTTCCAGGAAGAAAACAATTTAATAGAGCATCTTATTGAATCAGCAACCATTCCCATTTCATGTGATTTCCATCCCCTTCTTCAAATATTCTCAATACATTCCTATACATCCAGGCAAAAATATTACAATTTCGAATAATTTAACTGAATATTTCACTATAATAATTGAAAACGTTTGCAAATTTTTCGGGGACGCATTCTCAAGGTATCGTATTTAAACTGTTTACAGAAAACTATGAAATTGTTGCCCGAGCTCCACATAGTGAACCAATTACTTAAATCGGTCCTTGGATATGATAAAAATCTATCAATATTTTAATATAGGGTCAGAGATAACTTTTTAATTTAAGAAATAATTATGCCAATTGATATTACTAATAATTATTTGTCCTTTTTTTGGTTAAAATTATTAAAGTTGAGAAAACACTTCCTAATTACCATTCAAAACAACATTTAACTTATAAGATAGGTTCTTCAGATTACAATTTTGAGATTTTTACAGTCTTAAATATTTAGTATCTTTTAGCTTCCGGTCGTTCATGAAGGAAATTAAAAAAAAACAAATGCCAGTGATTACAGCACGAGCTTAACATATTTTCACAATCAATGCAATATTTAATGGCTGTGTAATAAGTAAGTTATAAGAATGCCATAGTTAGAAGCATATACTGTAATAGCATATGGATGAAAGTGTTGAAACAAACATACCTTTATGAAAGAGGCCACAATTATAATAGTATTTGACATCAATAAAGTTATCAGAATCTTCATTATAACATTCGACAAGTTTATTATGAATTTGTGTGTGAATTATATGTTACGTCTGAATGTGGTGTAGTCTCGAAGGAGGCCCTGACGTTAAGGTTATCACTTATTTGTGGAGGCCCTGTATGTCCTTGTGTCGTCAAAAAAGTGCGTCCATGATCCAATATTTATAAATATTCCTTTGATATAGTTGGTAAGTTTATGAAATGTATCATAGATCTGCAGACCTTTACTGTACTTATAACGTTTTTATTTTAAAGGGGGGTAGAATTTGAATTGGAATATATGGTGAATGGAGAAGACTACATAACAGTGAACTACGTGGTCTTTATAGGAAGCCAGATATAATAAGAACAGTTAAGTCTCGTAGACTGCGATGGGCAGGACATACGGCACGAATGGGGAATGAAAGACTAGTATGGATGCGTCTTCTAGGAAAGCCAGAAGGAAAACGCCCAGTTCGTAGACCAGGAATGAGGTAGGAGAACAATATTTACTATGATTTTAGAGAAGTAGATTATACAGGAAAAGAGTGGGAAACATTAGCGCAGGATAGGGATGTATGGAAAACCTATGTACACCCGGTCATGAAGCTACGGTTTCGACAGTGCCAGTGAGTTAGTTACTTACTTACTTATTTACTCACTGGCACTATCGAACCCGTAGGTTCATGGCCGCGCCGACATAAGCTCTCCATATATCCCTATCCTGAGCCAATGCTTTCAAATCATTCCCTGTAAAATCTACTTCCCTCAAATCATGGTTAATGTTGTTCTCCCACCTCATTCTTGGTCTACTAACTGGGCGATTTCCCTCTGGCTTTCCTACAAGAAGCTTCCATGCACGTCTTTCTTTCCCCATACGCGCAACATGTCCTGCCCATCGCAGTCTACGAGACTTAACTGTTCTTATTATATATGGCTTCCTATAAAGACCATGTAGTTCATTGTTATACAGTCTTCTCCATTCACCTGTCTGTTCATCTCTCTTTAATCCAAAAATTGTTCTAACAACTTTATTCTCAAATACTCGTAATCTCATTTCCTCCCTTAAAGTAAGAGTTAGTTAGTTACTTAATATATCTAAGATGCAATTTCGGTTAATTGCATCAAAGGCTAGTTTAAAATTTCTCTCTCGACAGATCCCGCCACTGTAAGGTCCTTGGTGGCGTGCGGCATCTAAAAAGTAACTACCACGTGAGACTTAAAGTAAGTTAATGGAATGGAGGTAAAAAGTTATTCGAGTATATAGACATAACAAGTATTTTTTACGTCACACAGATATACCACGAAATTATACAGTTTAAACAATCATAACACATAGAATTGCAATGGAATCACTTATTATGAATATATTCATGACGAAACTGGGCTTTAGCATACGGATTCCTTCTTTTAATTGCTTTATGTGGTCCCTAAGCACACATTTACCCGGCAAGTTTGTGCATGGGAACCCATTCGGGGCCCTACAACTTTCTGCTGCGGTTACCACTGCATACTTCTCTAATTTCATTACACCGCTTCTACTTTTCATCCCCATTCTACATGGGATTCCCCAAAAAAATAGCTTGACTCTTGTTTGAAATTCCACGTGAGAATCGCAATGTCAGTCTTATTAAAAATTATATAGTTTTATAATTTGTTCGTTGTATGTATCCGTTGACTTCATACGCCATTTACAGAGAAAAACTCGTTGAAATGTTTGTATAGCAAAATTATTTTACTTCAATTGTACACCAAGATCGACTCTCTTCTGCTTTTCACATAACATATGCTTAGTTCTTTTATTTTTGTTTTTACATTTTCTCAGAAGTTAAAAAAATTAGCTACTTTATTTCAATTCGGACTGATTCCAACGAATGCACATGTCGGTATTGATGAACAAGTGGTTATCTGCTCACCTCTGCTTCCAGAATTCCTGAGTTCAAACTCGGCCGTAGTCAATGGATTTTTCAAAGGATAAACATTATGAGTATTTATCTATTTTATTTATTTCGCCTGGTGGAGTTAAGACCATAAGGTTTTTCCTCTTCCACTTCGCCATATGCATACAATAACAATTATGAATCATGTGCAACTTGATTAATAACACATATAAGCGTAGGCTACACAATATACAGTTGACAAGGAAAAACAAATTAAAATAATAAAAATAATAATAATCCATCCATAGTAATTCTGCTCAAGGGCAAGCCTTTCACTGTAATCATAGCATTTTCATGCTGTACTTTGCAGCTTTACTAGGGAATTATAGGTGTGGTAGCTTCCCGTTGCTTTCCGCACCGGTGAAGGATGATGAAGATAATGATAAAGATGATGATGATTTTCCGGAACCGCTGGACCCTAATCTTCCTGACATTTGTCTTACAGGTGAGGAAAAACCTCGAAAGAAACCTCACCCAGAAGTCTGTCCCGACCGGAATCGAACCCGGGCCTGCTGCGTGAAAAGACAGCACGTTACCTCGAGACCACAGAGGTGGACCATAATAACAACAATAATAATAATAATAATAATAATAATAATAATAATAATAATAATAATAATAATAATAATAATAATAATAATAAAACAACCTAAACTTTGATCAAGTAATTGGCTTAGTAAAGAAAGTGTAAAATATAAAAGAATAATAAAGTGTACCTACAACACTGTTATGTATTATATTGTCTAAGGAAATAGTTAGTGAGCTTTCTTTAACTGCTTTTGAGACTGACAGTCCTTGATATATAAGAGGAGGGAAATCCAGTGTCGGATGGCTGAAACAAGGTACGATGAGAAATAGTGAGATGTTCGACTTAGAGTACCAGTTCTTTTGGAAGTCACTGGTCCTTTGTCGTAGATTTACGGCACGTTAAAGAGACTGAAGCCTAAAAAGATAGGCCTCTGTGCAACAAACGGCCATTTCAAGCCCATGATTTGAAATGCGACTCTATAGATTTTAACTGTTAGAGAGCGTCGTTAAATGACAATTTTTTGTTAAATTAGGTTTGGTTTAGGTTAGACAGTTAAGATGAATTTTAATTGGATGAGTGAAACTAGGTAAATACATTAGATTGGATATAAGATTAGTTTGGTTAAAGGGGATTAAGTGAAATCAGAGTATTTTTATAAAGAAACTCAAGATGAAAAAGTTCAAATATTTGAATAAAGGAATATTTTAAAATTACCCCTTGTTTACATTTTCTTAAATTTCATTCAATTACTTTTGTTTGTAAGAATTTAATATGTTAAAATTACCTTTGTGGGAATATTTGTTAGTGATGTCATGACATAGCCAGAATATGCTTAAATATATTGCCCATAGTTACATACATTTTAATTTGATAAATGTAAATTGCTGTCCTTCTTCTGAAAATGTAATATATTACTTTTAGAAATATACACATCTACTGAACAAGAGATACATGTTTTTGATTCTACAATCTTACAATCACTCAGATAAGTTCGTAATATGTGCATCAATGTCCGGAGCTATGAAAGCATTTCTTCATCCTTTGTAATGACCTTTCCTGTCTCAGAATAACTGATACCCGAATTTTACATCTCCTCCTTCTGCTTTTCCAAATTTGATCAAGTTCTAGTCCTAGCTATATATCCTTTCGTTTTAACTTCTTGTCCTCAAATTATGATTTAAGAACTAGATTCCAGAGTAACTTAACATCTTCATGCACAGAACATTTCTATATTCTATGTTTCCTTTACACTGTGTCATTCCCACTATATGAGAATTACCTCCTATTTGAAATTAGGGTCTACCAGACAAAAGAGTCCTTCAAAAGACAAGATAATTTCTTAAGTAATTTTAATAATTTCAAGCTTATCTGACTCTTATTATTGTTTTGTTCAGTTTTGTATATAACACTGAGCAACAAAAAATAAACTTTTTGTTTTGTCTCAGAAAGAAACATATGTGATTCTAATAGTATTTTTTCTCCTGAATTCTAATATGATATCGGTTTTTCTCCATCAGCAAGGTTTCCGAGAGACAGACATTTATAATTTCAAAACTTTAATATTTTCTATATTCGAACATTCGGACTCACCTAGAAATTAAGAAATTACGATTTTCTGCTATATTTCACCTGTGGAGCATCGCTCTTGATGGTCCAACAATAATCGGCCAGAATATTAGGATTCCATTTGCCTTGATATTCTCTTTTCCATAGCTGAAATCTGCTGATGAAAGTGTTCCCCATGCTCATCGCTCACTGCGCCAAGATTTTCCGGGAAGAAATCTAGGTTTATTAAAATAATAATTATTTAAATCCATTAATTGAAATTGAAATAAAAGAAAACTGTGGGTGATGGAGAAATTCCGGATGCATATTTGAAAACACGATAAAAACTGCATTAAGTACAACTATTAGTGCTCATGAGACAAAAAATCATGTTGACAAGTGTAATCTGCCTTCTTAATTGTATTTGTCTTTCCCCTAAAAAAATAATATATCTCAACTAATGATAATACATGATTATAATTTTTGTGAATATTTTTTTCATTGTTTATTACATACAAATGTGTAAAGATTGAATTGTATACACACACATTACATTAGTACGTATATGTTTACACTTTTAATTGTGGAAGAGATGTGTCGGCCAGTATAAATATTTACTACTACTACTACTACTACTACTACTACTACTACAAAATTAAAAAAAAATACTTGTACAGACTCTTATAATGCCACACTTCGACTACTGCGACATATTACTGACTAATCTTTCTCAACTGATCTATCTGACAGGACTACAGCGTGCTCATAATGCGTGCATTCGATTTATTCAATCTCCGTCGTTATGACCACGTGTCTCCCTACATTTCAGGCCTTATCATGGCTACGCCTAAATGACAGAAGGACTTTACATTCACATACCTTACTATTCCAAATTCTGGACACATATTTACCAACTTATTTAACAACACGTTTTCAACATTTATCGGCTCATCACAATTTAGGAACAAGATCACAAAACTCTTCTTTACTTTTTGATACCACAACACAGGACCTGTCTGTACTCTGAATCTTACACAATATATATGGCTAGAGCATGGAACTCACTTCCCAGTCATGTCAGGGACTGTCAATCGCTATCATATTTAAATCCAAATTAACTAATATCTTAAGTTCGACACAATGAAAACATTAACTGCATAACAACTATATAGAGCATTCCATTAATAATCATCTAGGAAGCTACTTACTTTATTTTATATCATTTTAATTTTATTATATTCTATGTTTTTGTTAGTATTAGCTAGTATTAGATAACATCATCATTGTATTTTGTTTAGTCTGTACTTTAATATCTTAAAATTGTAATATGTACGTAATTTTTGTATAACTTTACTATTCGCTGGTTGAGTGGAAGAGAAGGCCTTATGGCCTTAACTCTGCCAGCTAAAATAAATCATTATTATTATTATTATTATTATTATTATATTTTTTTTTAATCTTACAATATTTGAAAGGGTTTGTAACTCAATAAGGGCATAGATGTTATTTTAACCAGTAATGGCCTGAAATAAATTTGATAACTTGAGTAATGTATGAAGGCATTGAGTTTATATATTTATGAAATAGAGATCATATTATTCAATTATTATATTAAAGTATATTCTAATACTCTGAAAAAATAGTACATACTGTTTATGCACTTCCTTTTTATCATATTTGCTGAGTATGTAAAATGATTCAAGGGTGATTTAACTTGACAACAGATAATATGATCACATTTATTTAATTAATTTGTTTTAATCAGAATATATTTATTTGATGTAAAACCCATTAGTTCCATGGCGCGACAGGCCTAGAAGGCCCTTAGCCTACCAGCCGGCCGCTGGCCTCACATCCACATGTGTCAATCACAGAGGTAGATGATCATCCAGCTAGTGTGGTGGCATGTGGTCAGCGTGTCGAATCCCCCAGCCGTTATATCTGGTTTCCTCAACCTGGAACCTCCTCATGATGCTGGGTGGGCATCGGTCCCATACTGGCCGAAATACCATGGAGACCCGAACCAGCGTAAGTCTCGTAGTTCTGTCTTAACCACTCGGCTACGGCGAGGGACGTATAACCCATTACTCAATATAAAATGAACATTCGTAATAATGTATTTTAGTTACTATTTTGGCACAATTTAATATATTTATTTACAACGGCAATTTTTTAGACGGGGCTTCAATCACACACTACGATACTAAAAAGTATACCATTATTATCAATTAGATTTTACTACTATTACATCTACCACAACTGCCACTGCTACTGCTGCTACTATCACTCTCTACCGCTACCTTTATTATTATTATTATTATTATTATTATTATTATATTAATATTATTATTATTAATATTATTATTATTATTATTATTATTATTATTATTATTATTATTATTATTATTATACTATTTATATACAGTATATAGAGGTATCCTCAACCAAAATATACAATTTTTTTCTTCCACACTTCCCGGTCTTCTGTGTCTGCATCTGTCATATATCTCTTCTTCATGTTGTCTTGAATTCCCTTTATCCACGTTAGCTTTGGTCTACCATGTTTCCCTTTTCCAGGAGGTATCCATTTCAATACTTCTTTGTTTCTGTGTCTCTTCTTCTCATTATATGCCCATACCATCTCAGTTGGATTTCTTCAATCTCTTGTACAATATCCTTTTCTACATTCATAATTCATCTTATTGTATTATTTTTTATTTTGTCTAATTTTGCTATTCTTATTGATCTTCTTAAAATTTCTATGACTAATAATTTATTTCTGTGTTTTTACTTCAACATCAATGTTTCCGCACCATATAATGAAATAATCTTCACAATTGTGTTATATATTAATAATTTAATCCTCTTGATTGTATTCCTACTCCATAAAATATAATTTAATATGCCAATAACTTCCTTTATTATTATTATTCATTGCTATAATGCTGTATAAAATCTGTAGGAATTTCGTAATAAAATTAATAGATGTTATAGTAATTGTGTAAAGATAAAGGTAAAGTGATCCCACTACAAGCTTTTGGAGACACTTGGCGTAGTAGGAGATTAAGGATCCCACTTTTTCTAGACAATCGGCACTTGATGTCAGCCTGTTTGTCAGTCCTGGTGACGGCCACGTTTAACTCCTGAACAAGCGACTGGTACTCATTTCCACTAGAGACTGAGTCGGTCTCAGATTCATTGTGCCGCCAGAAGGTTTGGGTCAATTTAAAATCCTGTCCCTAACGGGACTCGAACCTTTCGGATTGTAGCGTATTGCCCTTTTTGTTTTTTATTCGAACAAGTTTTGCAACCTTCGTTTTACCCAGTGGGTATATCGCAGAATATTTATATTTTAACAAGTTTTGAAACCTACGTTTTACCGAGTGGGCATATCGCAGGATATCTAGCAGTCATTACCGGAAATATTTCTAAATAGAAATCGTGAAAGATTGGCATGCTACGATTTAATGGCAAATTCATGAAATTAGATAAACTTGGGTAAATTTCTGGACAAAACGCGGAAAATAACAACAACACTCATTCATGAATAAACACATGTTATCAACAAAATGCCATACCAGCAATTCTTAATATTTCTACATAACTTAATTAATGTATAATGTTATTGTATTATTATGTAATTGTAATATTATTGTGTTTTCTTTATGTAATTGTAATATTATTGTTTTCGTTTTTCTTTTTCTTTATACTATTACCAAATATTACTTTATTGTAACGGACTGTCAACAGCACGTACGGCTTACAGCTCGTGCGACCCATATTTGTAAATAACATTGTATATATCTTAATTTTAGTCTAATAGAAGTCCTATTACTATTACAATTAATAGAGTTTATTTCAATGTCTGGGATATTTCGTTTATGTACTTGATTGTTCGTGGCATTTTGTTAACTGTTCGTAGAACTATGTGTGGTTCTTGATGTGCGCTAGTCCTAACCACTACGCTATGACGTATGTAAATTTAATTATCCATAATTATACTATATCTAACGTGAAGACAAATACATGCATAAATACTGTTTCATTTTTATTCATTGATAATATTGCAATAGTTATTAGAATATTATTAAAAGTTTGAGATCTGATGAATATCGTACTGGTGTGAACTGCGCTTGCCAGCCACGCCCGACGTAATTAGAGTAATGCGTCCACAAACAAGCTGACACGTGTAATTAATATACAGATTTCAAACAAATTCAAACACCTGCCTACAGCATATAACTACATATATTTTTTTTAATTCGCATTAGTTTCTCCAATATTTTCACGTATGTGACGCTAGAAGCAGTAGGGGAAAAGTCTAAAAAAAGTCAGATTTTTTTCCACTCAACTATATTAGTACGTTACCCCTCATATTACTGAAAATATTGCACATAGATATAGTCAGATTCTCATTTGTTCTCTATTAAAACTGGTTAAACGTTAATTTGCCCACTGATGTGTCTTTAACCTCGTTCGTACCGGGCCCGTGTTCAAACCTCGGTCGGGAAATTTTTTCTGGGTGATACCTTTTCTGGGGTTTTCTCACTTTTGAGACAAATGTCAGAAACATTAAAGACCCGAACTCTCCCTGAAAATAATTTGGTCATTATCATTATCATGTTTAGTATGAATGTGTAAGTGAATGGCGTGTTTCCTATTAAATGTTCTTGTTACCTCGGTGGAGTCTCTGGATTCAGCTGATCACTTATTCAGGGAGACGCTTCGTGTCCTTGTTTAGTTAAGAATTATATGTGTGAACCCAAGTTTAAACACCTTTCCCGGTAAGTAGTGCCACTGTAAAGCTCGGGTGGCGTGGAGTGGAAAATCAGGGGCTGCCGGATGTTAGCACCTTTTAAAATAAATTTATGTTTGCTCTACCCTTGTCCTGATCATAACCCCGTGAAAGTTACATGTATTGATTTGGGTTTCTAGTTTAATTTGTTATTATTATTAATCTTATTATTATTATTATTATTATTATTATGTTTAAGTATAAATTGTTGTTTCAACATGCAACTTATAATACAACTTTTAATATAGTTATAACCCTTCATAATTAACACAGTATATAGATAATCATCCACCAATGTGGTCACCAGGTTGCGTGCTGCCTTGTCACGCAGCGGACCTGGGTTCGATTCCCGGTCGGGACAGGTTCCTGGTTGATGTTTCTTCGGGGTTTTTCCTCACCTGTAAGACAAATGTCAGGAAGCTTAGGGCCCAACGGTCCCCGAAAATCATCCGGCCATCATTAACATACTTATCATCATCATCATCATCATCATCCTTCATTGGTGTGGAAAGCAACGGGAAGCTACCACACCTATAATTCCCTAGTAAAGCTGCGAAGCATAGCATGAAAATGCTATGATTGCAGTGAAAGACCTGCCGTCAGGCAGAATTACTATAGAATTGAATATCTAATCTGTACTGTAATAGGCCTAGTATATTACGATGCGAGGTTGGGAACTGATTTTTACAGAATGGAGGAAAATGTTTTATAAACCGGGTGCGTTGTACATTATTTTTTGCACGATGGTGTTTTCAAAATAACAAATAATAGTAAAATAATATCTTTGTTGTAAATATTTGCATTCATTATAAAATACTGACTAACGTTAACAGTGTGGGCAATATGTATTAGTTGAAACAACAGAAGGTCGTGAGACCAATTTAGTGATAAAATGGCGGCTAGTACGTATTTATTGTTTTATATTGTTTCAAATAAAGATCAGTTTCATTTAAATGCAGTGATGTGTTTCGATTAATGTAGGCCTATATTAACATTACCTTTTGGATATTTTTTGTATACACGTAGGCCTATATATAGAGGGTAGTGGTTTTACTTCCCATACGCGTGTTTGTAATATGTAATATTACAGTATAGATATTTTTATTACAGTACAGTTATTTAGGATGGCAACCCCGAAATGTAGCAGATTTCAATCATGGTCGACATGGCTATAAGTACGACAAAACACACTCTCGTGCAAAAACATATATTTATTCTGGTTGAGTGGAAGAGAAGACCTTAACTCTGCCAAAATAAATGAAACATTATTATTATTATTATTATTATTATTATTATTATTATTATTAGTAGTAGTAGTAGTAGTAGTAGTAGTAGTAGTAGTAGTAGTAGTGGCAGCAATAGTAGTAGTAATAGCAGCTATAAGATGACAGGATAAACTACGATGTAAAAATGAATCAAGCTCCCCATTTTTTTTTGGTGATAGACTAGATACTAGCCTGTATCTTTCTCTTAAAATATTTGAGACTTTTCTTTATGTGCAGAAGCTGATACTCTTTAATTTAAATCACTACTCTTTAGGATTCATAGTTGTCTACTAAATTTACAGAATATATTTAGTTCTTCATTCGGACTAGGCGGCAGACTAACATGAACACCGCAACCTGAAATATATAGGCGATATTCCAGTAACTGGACAGTAGCGAACAACATTCTGCTGAGGATGGGGTTTGTTCCGTAAAGGCCTATAATCTTTATTTTTATAGTTGCAGAAACTTCATACAAAATAGGTGTTAATTACCTTATTCTAATTTGAGTAAAATGTTGGATAGTCCAGTCACTGCAAAATAATGTTCAGACTTGTTCAGAGTATTAAAAATGAGGAGCCTTCTTTAATATGGTAATTATAACACTGATATATATTTCGTGAAACACGAGTCTGATTGGCTGTAAAACAGAAATCATTGAAACGTGATTGGCCATTGAGTCCCATTTGTGGCATGAGTTAAATAGTCTATATAATTTTATTTAAAGTAGGCCTATATCATAACAAGTGTCAATTCAATTGTAAACCGACCCTTTATCTGGAATATACGCGTACTTAAATATAAACTTTCTAAAAAGTTAACCTTAAGCAAATTTTGAGTAAACGGCGCATACAGTTTTTTTTTAAATTAAGTTAGATTTAATATGAAATATTTATTGATCACCGAACTGAAATTCCTAAATGAAACACCAAATCTTGGATATGCATAACACTTAAGTTTATATTATATACAGTATTTTATACATGATGTATGGATGAATGAAATTAAAGTCTGCTCTAAGTTGTAGGTTGTCTTCCGGGCCTGATACACCAAGTTCTTCTCTCATGACCCATACTTTATTTTTGGGTTGTACCCATGGCAGTGAGGAGGGACTAAACCTTCCTCCTTAACCCCTTCTTAGTGTCTATGTTCCTTGCCTTTAGTCCCAAGGGTCACGGGTTCAAACACGGCCGGGATCGATGGATTTTTTAGATGGAAAAAACTAAGGTAAAATTCCTTCGGGGGGGGGACTTTAAGCCGTAGGTACTGAGTCTGACGATTTTAAGACTTGTAAAAAGAAACCTTCAGTCGGAATAAAAAAAGAGTCTCACTGAAAAATTTAACTGATCTTCTTCCATCTCAGTTTTCTACTAGATGTTTCCTCGAGGCGATGTGCTAATCACATGCCATTTGTTGACATATATAAGAAAATAATCGTAACTAAATGAGTCAGGATATGAAGCTTCCAACTATGGGAGCACCTATATCCCAAGCGGGAGAAACGGGGTCAGTCATCATCATCATCATTGACTCATTCTGTCCTTTTTTATTGCTCAGGCTCGGAGTCATGAGTCGCCGCCGAAGTGGGCACTTCACTAGATTCCCACAACCAAAAAAATATCAACACTTTTTGATTCCAACCAAACTATTTTTCCTAACAAGAGATAATGAAATGACATGAAGGGGACGAAATGGGGAATGTTGGTGGGAAATAATTCGGGAAACGGGATAACCCTTAGAAAAACCAAAAGAATCCCGGTATAGCGCACCACAAATACCTGTTTGGAACCGCTGGGGCAGCCGAGGCGCTAGCTACGGGTCTACCGAGACGGCTACAGATTGTTAATTATAGGCCTATCCTTCGTGAATCTGTAGCTTGGTACTTGAATTCCCAATATTATTTAGTTTTAGCTCCACAAACAAAGCATTAGTGTACGTATGTACTATAGCATAAAGAATGTTATGTTAAAACATGCGGCAGCAACTGAAATCAGTTTAAGAACTGGATTGCACCAGAATAACTAAAGATTTGACAAATCGCTAGCGTGTTAACAAACATTCTTCATTTTAATATTCAACGCGGTATTAAAATAACTTGCAACTTCATGCATATTGTCGCAGTATACCTAATGTTTTATAAATGTATAAATTAAAAATAGCAAATACGTATAAATTTTATAAAAAAGGAATGTTATTCTATGACTTCACTTTTACAATATATATATCCACCGGTGTGGTCTCGAGGTAGCGTGTTGCCTTGTCACGCAGCGGCCCGGGTTCGATCCCCGACCGGGGCAGTTTTTCTGGGTGTTTTTCCTCACCTGTAATACATGTCAGACATGTCAGGAAAACTTTAAGGCCCAAACGTTCCCCGAAATCATATGTCCATCATCATCATCCTTATCATCATCATCAGCAGCAGCATCATCTTTCACTGGTATGGAAAGCAACGGAAGCTACCACACCTACAATTCCCTAGTAAACCTAAAAAACATAGCGTGGAAAATATATGATTGCAGTGAAGTCCTGCTCTCGGGCAGAATTACTATGGATGGATATATATATATATATATATATATGACATGATACGAAAAATAAATCCCTGAACGGGATTTGAACCCGGATCTGAGTTGTACCCCAGCGTGCTGTCCATTACATCACCAGGCAAATCCAATGCAACTAAAGTAAAAATATTCTCTTTAATTTGCTTACTTGTTATAGTCTGCTACTAGATGGCAGTGAAGACAGAGTTCTGGCGACATCTAGTAATAATGGTGTAATGGATAGCACGCTGGGGTACCAACCCAGAGGTCCGGGTTCAAATCCCGTTTAGGAATTTATTTTTCTTATCATGTCATATTAAGCTTGCATTGTTCAATGTCAAAAATTTAAATTATAACACATATATATATATATATATATATATATATGTATATATATACATTGTGTGTGTGTGTGTGTGGTGTGAATGTATGGGTGTGTGTTTTTTGTCTTTATTGTATCGTGTTTTAAATATTCCTAAATATTTTTTGACTGATCCGGGATTTGAACTCAAAATGCACAGCTTTAAGCGCTAGCGCACTGATTAAATGTGTTTCTAAGCAATCTAAGAGGAGGCAATTTGTTTCTCTATTTAAAATCTCCTTGTATTCCTGGTGGTAAACTTCTATTCACATTAGATCATGTTTACTTCTAATTTCGTAAAAGTGTGGGAGAAATGAATACTAGCTGACCCGCCAAAAAAACTATAGCGAAAAATGAAACACCTGATATCCGACAATATAAATGTGCAACTGAAGGAAAAAAATATTTTACTATAAGATACGAAATTTACTGAGAATACTTAAGATGACCAGGTAGTATTCAAGTTTGAGAAGTTTAGAGGATTCTCTGGATGCAGAATGAACGATAAAGGTGGATGACGTTCTATATAGAACCATGGATCCTATGGAAAGGTTGATAATCAAATATAGAAATTGCAAATATTATGACGATTGGCAACAATTTCCAAATTCAGACTCTATACCTAGCCATCATTCCAATAGTTATAATTGAAAAAAGGAGAATGTACTAAATAAAGGTTTAGTTCGATAAATGCAACAAGGTAGTTAACCCTAAGTTAGCTATTTTTACTTGTAATTTAAGAACATACAGTAATTAATGTATCCTCGTTAACATAACCGCTGAGCCGAATGCAACAGGCAAATACCTAATCCGTGAAGGATGATTATGATCTTCTTTAACAACATTTATTCTAACAATCATAGTGCAACAATATTTAATAATTAAATTTTATTGAAAGCTTGATTAACCAATAATTATACTACAAAGAAATTTGATTCAGATTTAATATTGTTGGCTTCAACACTTTAATGATAAAACATGGCCAAAAACTAAAGACCATAGAAAGGATAAAGCGTGTCGTCGTCACTGCTATAAAGTAAAAACTGTTCTCTTTAATTTGCTTACTTGTTATAGTCAGCTACTAGATGGCAGTGAAGACTGAGTTCTCGCGACATCTAGTAATAATTGAGAATATAATACATATATTAGAAAAATGAATGCTTGAATTTGATTCGCCTGGTGGTGTAATGGATATCACACTGAGGTACAGACTCAGAGATCCGGGTTCGAATCCCGTCCAGGCATTTATTTTTCTTATCATACCATATATATATATATATATATAAACTAGCTTATACCCGACGTGCGCTGCTACGCCTAAATAAATGAACATGAATGTGCCTTTATGTTTAGTTGAATAAGTAAAAGAAAAATAATTATAAATTTATATTTTTTTGATACCCCGTGCTGATATCCCGGCGGTGACTGGGAATCTACTTATCCAGACCTTCTTGATATAAATAAGCTGAAATACGAAAATTAATGTGTTTTATGTTTAGTGAAATAAGTAAAAGGAAAAATTTATATCGTAATCATTTGTTGTCCGAGAATCTACTCATCCCGATGTTCTTGGCATAAAAATGAACTGAAAGACAGTAATTAATATATTTCTTATGATTAGTTGAATAAGTATAATGAAATATAATTATAAATGTATATCGTAATTATTTTAAGATTTCCCGCACGGATTATACGATGTTGCCCAGGAATCTACTTAATTCGATCTTCTTGGTATAAATGAGCTAAAAGACAAAATTCGTTATTGTGAATTATCCTTAAGAGATAAACATATACTGTCGCGGACATTTTTGTACAGTGTTTTGAGATATTCAATTCTGTGTACATTACTTTCGTGTATTTGTTATGGTTTAGGCACGTTTTCACTACAAGGGCGGTTTTTAAGGGTGTAGGAGTTGAGTATCACAACTCTCTTATAGCCTATGCTCATCCCGGGAATCTCCTGAGCATTTTCCAAAAATGCCCCATCACAATCGGATCAACGGTATGGCCGCGCTTAAAGTACTACAAACAAACCAACAAACAAACATTCATTTATATATATATTATCAATGGCTCAACATCTTTAGATGTAGAATTTGTTCATTACGACAAATTAGAATGCCCCTGAGGTCCTCTGATATGCAACGTGTATAGAGCTAACTTGGCATTCACGTAATGTAATGAAATAAAGGCGAAGAATACTTGTAATCTAACCTAGAATTACAAATATCCAAAATCACAGAGAAAGATATGCAGTAATGCTGCATGACGACATAACTAAATTCCTGCTGTTTATGACGAGAAAAAAACCCAAGTACAGCCTCCTGTAAAATTGTATATAATAATATTCTAAAATAACTTTCCGGGATTCTTGGCCATGTCTTGCAGTGTTGTCTTTTCCACGTTTCATCACCTTTTGTGGGTGACATCTTCAGGAGATTTTGCTTGTATTAATGTTCGTAGTAAACTGCTAACAATTTGTTAACTTATGTGATTTTACGTAACTATGATTTTAAGTTAATAATTTCTAATTGGTTGAGTTTAAGGGTAGCTCGGCCATTTGCTGTTGCCATGACAACAGCAAATAGGCGAGGTACTCTATGTTTAACTCAACCAATTAGAAATGATTTACTAAAAATCATATTTACAGTAAAATCACACACGTTAACAACTAGTTAGCAGTTTACTACAAACATTTGCTCAAGCAAAATCTCCTGAAGATGTCACTCACAGTAGGCGATGAAACGTCGAGAAGACAACTGTAATACATGATAAGAATCCCGAAAAGTATTTTAGAATACATAACGATAGCCGTGAAAATATTAATCAATATATTTATTATAATAGGTTAATAATTTGGGAGACCAGAGTGTGCCGTTTATGTTGCAGTAAATTCGAAGCGTAGCAGTGAATGAAGTATTTCAGACGAATGTTGCTCTATAACTTTTGTAGAGCTCGTGCTGATTTGGAACTTAGGAGCGATGAGCAACTCGCGCAGTATAAACTGTCCTTGCTAGAAGCCCATAATGAAGTGGACTGTTCTTGCTAGGAGCTCATGGCCAGTAGGTGTTCAATTACAGATAAAGTCGATAGTTAAATCAGAACATAAGTAAATACGTGACCTAATCATTGACTTCCACAAAAATCATATTGAAAATACAACACAAACATTGCGACTATATGTAATTTTAAAGCTGACCATTTAACTCGGTCCACCGCTGTGGTCTCGAGGTAGCGTGCTGCCTTGTCACGCAGCGGGTCCGGTTCGATCCCCGGTCGGGACAGTTTTTTTGTGGGTGAGGTTTTTATCGGGGGTTTTCCTCACCTTTAAGACAAATGTCAGGAAAACTTTAAGGCCCAAACGGTCCCCGAAATCATATGGCCATCATCATCATCCTTCACTAGTGTGGAAAGCAACGGGAAGCTACCACACCTACAATTCCCTAATAAAGCTGCAAAGCATAGCATGAAAATGCTATGATTGCAGTTAAAGACCTGCCTTCGGGCAGAATTACTATGGATGAATGGATTTAACTCATGCCACAAATGGGAGTCAATGGCCAATCATATTTCAGTGATTTTTGATTTACAACCAATCACACTCGTTTTTCACCTCGATTTTATCAATTTAATTTTGTCACTGTAAAATCAAGCTCCTCCTTTTTAACATTCTGAATAGGTTGTAGCATTATTTTATAGTGACCGCATGTGGCTATCAGATTGTTATATATGTGCACGAATGTAACCTTATCGTGGTTGCGGGAGATAATATAAAAACATTTGTAGCAATTGATTATACCACAAAAAAAAATAAACCACTGTTTGCATTTTCTTAAACGTATTTGTCCCAGGTAATAACATTCCAGAAAAATATAATTGGCATATTTACATCATAGGACATCATAAATGAATTAATATACAGTTTGATGTGTTTCATGTTTTCTCCGCTATGGTGCATTCTTACAATATTGCGATCCTTCAGCAATAAATAATGTGATCTGGTTGCAGAGATAAACAAGTGAAACATAACGTTTTTAATTTTCAAATATCGTCGTTTACATTAAACATATAAACATAACTACATTTAAATAATAATTTGTGAGTAAACAGCTTAATTCTATTCGTTAAATAGTCCTTACAAATGCCACTCTTGATTTCCAAATCCTCTAGATAAATTGGAAATCACTCGTGGCATTACTTATGATAAAATACATTATATATCTAATAGAAATTATATATGCATATCCAAATATTGAACAAATAAATAAAGAAAATGTAACTATAAATACGCCATATGACGGACATTTACAATAATTTAATTTGAATTCTAGACCTTCATCCGAGGCTTGATCCTTGGGACTGCGAGCAATGTATAAGATAAATCTTGAAGTGAGTTGCTAGTCCGTTTTAATTTAGGTGTATTAATACAAACACTAAACATTTAATAAAATAAGTAAACAAACAAGCTGATAAAGCAGCACAAATATTAGCATATATGAAAGATTTAATTTGGCACAACAAATATATGTCAATAGAAGCAAAACCCGCATACACAAAACGATAAATCGACCAGTTATTGTATATGGATCAGAAACTAGGGCTCTTACATCAAAAACTAAACAAATAATAAGCACATATGAAATGTAGATCTTAAGAACTATTCAGAGAAAACATTTGATAAAATACACTACACAGAAATTAGGGGCAAATATCATATTCAAGACATAACCAATTGTATTATAGGTAGACGAAAAATTGGAAAGGTCGTATAGAAAGAATGGAAGACAACCGACTTGCAAAAAGAGCTAAGGAAGATAGACCAATGGACGCGAGAAGAACGAGAGGAAGACCAGCCAAGAGATGGATAGACAGTGCATGCACATCCAATGTCTTCCACCGAGGGGTGATTTTGAAAATAAACGGGATGAAAATCCTACAAATTATGTTTAAGAAGAAGAAGAAGAAGAATTCTAGTCTACATATCTAAGCAGAAGACATGTGCGGTTCAACGAACAGCCAAGTCTGCATATATATATATATATTAGCATTATTTAGTTTTTTTTTAAATATTTATGATAATCAAACAACGACAGTCACGAGTTAAATTACTTGGAATAAAACATCTGATGCACGTGATATATTTGTTTTTGAAAATTAAATAATTTCAATCTTCTTTTTTTGTAAATAGGAACATTGCTATTTTGTATTGAAAGTGTTTATAGTTAGTTCTGTTGAATACAAGTTGACTACTGAATGTTGAAATGTCACTGGTAATAGTAAACATAAACTGAGTGACGCACCCTTCCTTATAGTTCATAATGTTGACATTGAAGATTGAACACTCTTCCCCCCCCTTCTTGTTTTACCTTATTGTTTTACCTTTTTGTTAAACACTGTTTTCCTTCTTGTTTTACCTTTATGTTAACTTTCTGTTATTCTCACATATAGACACAAGGACAATACACACCTAGACACAAGGTGGAGATTAAAAATCCCCTACCCCGCCGGGAATCGAACCCGGGTCGCCGGAGTGGAAGGTAGGGACTCTACCGACTACGCCACGACGACGGACGAACTGAGGAATTATATCACTCCAGTAGTACACTACCCAAAACAATCATTACATTTTCAGTTCTGTATAGGGACGCTAAGCGAATTGTTCCCGAACAGCCCCCTTGAAGGTTAATTTATGTAGAGATAGGTTAAGCTAAATTTCACTATTATGCTGTTCGATAGTTGTATGAGTGCATTAAAATTTTAATTAATTCAAATGCCCTTTATTTCTATGCGTTTAACATGGTTTTAACAGGTGAAAAAGTGTTGATAAGTTATCAATTTACGAAAAATATCGCCAAATGGGACAGGAGCAGATCAGCAGATTGCTAAATGTTTCTCTTAGGGACATCAACCAGTCCATCCTACCTTGTCCACTAATGATAAATTAATTTTTCAAGACTTAAAATATAACTTGTTTGAAGCAATAATGACAAATAAAATATCAGAATTAGCTGTTCTTGCAGTTGGAGTAGTTAACTGTCATGCCAGTTGTCGAGGAATGGAAGGCAGATTGAAATCTCTCGAAGCAATATACTGTGCATTCTTCACAGGAATATTGCAAATCGTTCTACATTTCGATTCTTCGAAAGCTTCAACGCGAAATATTTCAAAGTTGTCTACAAAACATTTCGTGGTTCGGCAATAAGGACATGACTTTATGAGTAGGATTCTGTGTATCGATAAAGACACTTAAAAATCATGGTATGTATATCTGTATAAAATTCATTACTGAGTAACTGAAAACTCACATTACCGTCGTCAGGTAAAACTTTAATATAGTGGAGTTTAATGATGTGTTATAGTAGGTCAACTAGGTGTTGGCCGTATTTAATTATTGCAAACTCAACGGGGAAATTACAGGCGGTTCTTGAGACCCACCTTACCTCTACTAATGGAAGATCTACCGCTGAATTTCTACCAATAATGTATCACCATGATCAATGTTCTGTCATAACGCTAAAGTGGGAACAAATCCACTAAACTAACAATTTATAAATTGATGGGATGAATTGAGGTAGTCCTGTTCAAACATTTCGAACCCTACTGACTTATTTCGCTCTCTTACAGTTTTGATCGTGGACATTTCAAACACAGTGATTAATCACGAAGTTCCCAAAGCTGTGAAAATAACATGAAAGAACATATAATAGCTACGTTTGCTGCAATAACACAAGAACACTTACAAAATTGAACCAATCTGTGATGAAGAATACGCAAAGATATTCTTTTGCAATAGTCATATTTTCAAACATGGGTTGTAAAGTTTAATTTGGAAGTGAAATATGATTTTATACCGAGGACTTTATTTTTTATAGGAACAGTCAATTATATATTATATATCATCACTTCATAATGTTCAACATTTCTGTATTAAATTGCAATTTTGATGAATTTCTATACAATGTTAGTCAGAATTTTCCTTGATCAGGGAATTACTTGATTATTCTTACATATGACATTCAAATAGCCGGTAATGTATCCAGTTGGTAAAATACTAATTCAAATTTGGGTATAAAAATATCGTGAAAACTGAACTGAACTGAAAGAAAATGTATTTGAATTTCTTATCCGGGAAATATATGTATATAACTTACAACGCTACTCTAAATTCCTTAATAAATGTATTAAAATTACATTATATCGAATGAATTTTGGCTTCTTTTTGTTTTAGTGTCTTTATTAATGATATTCGTCGGATTTAAACTTAGTTCTTTAAGATTAATTCATGAATTTTCACATATATTTATTATTATTATTATTATTATTATTATTATTATTATTATTATTATTATTATTAAGAACGTTTTCTTGGGTTTTCCGCGTCATGGGTTCACGTTTGGCCGCTAGCCACTGATTCCGACGTTTCGGCATGATCCCACATGCCATTATCATTCCGAACTTGAATCCATGACGCGGAAAACGCAGGAAAATTTCTTAATCATAGTTATATCTACGAAAATCTGCAATATAACATATATATACACACACAGTGTGTTGTGAGTTTGTGACAAAAAAGTTACTGTTAATACTGAGATTGACAACCCGCTGTAGGGCTGTAATCGAACGACAACAAAGTAGATGGGGAGCTAGTACAATAGCAGGGAATAAATCAAATAAACTGTTCCATTAACGTTGACCTTCAAGCCGCACATCAAGATTTTTCTTAATGTTGGATGTGTTTTGAAAATGTATAGTAATTCTGAATGGACACGCTTTATTCGACCCTTGACGTCACTACCCCTTAATCGGGTTGTTCATATCAGATATAGCAATATAGTTTATAATATCGTGTATTAATTGGAACTAAATTGGTTTGCAAAACCATATCCTGATGGTAAAATCTCTATGTTTGAAAGCAGAACTTTTAACGTAACAGTCTTTACACATCCCACTTTCTGTGTGTTCCCAAATAAAGTAGTTTCTCGCTCTGGGATTGGAGGCCAAGCAACATAATTTCCACTTCCTATACATCTACTTGGATAATATCAATTCAAATACTTACGCATGACAAAACTAAATATAAGCATTTGAGTTTTAGGAAAGGACAGACGGAACAATTCACCTAAACAAAACAATATCTATCCATTTTAAACTGGGAAGCAAACTGCCCTAGCACTGAGACTAAAAGATCTATAAGTTTTTCCCATCTATGAAATGAATAGGATGACATCTACTCTATGGTGGTATGTAGTCTGCTATGGTGTGCCCGATTTCGAATCATTTCAATAATTCGCACATAACTCATACCGCCATATTTATTTGGTACGAGCCTAGGACTTCGAGGGGGCTACATTCCTCTCTTTGGCACTATTTTGGCCTACGTTTACACACACAGGCTCGGAGTCATGAGGACGTACATGAGTGTGCCCCCACCCATTAGATAATCATAATCTGATATTTTAAATACCTGTGGTTTGCTAAACCATATTGTATTTAGCTAACTTGATATGAGGTGAAGGGTGATATGAAATGAATAAATGAAAATAAAATTATATGAGTGGGGAATAAGAGTGAAGAGTAGGACCTAATGGTGGTATGAAATTCCTCCGGAACCACCAGGATTGAATGTAGAATCCCAGTCGGGACAATCGCGTGTTCAGCGAGACAGCAAACTAAACTCTACCGTAATGATTACCTCGTTAACCACATCCGTCCTGTAAAGAAAAAAATTCATTGAAAAAAATATCATAACTGAAACTGTTTTCTAGGTTATAGAGCTTTGTGTTGGAGTATCGTGTGTGCAAGATACAGATGTATACAGAATCATTGATTTAATTATATATTCCAATAATATTCCTTATTAAAATCGCCATGCTGTATAACAGAAACTATTTTATTGGAAGATGATGTTAAAACAAATTAACCTATAAAACGTACTTTTAATTGTATAACATCCATACTTCCTTACCAGTATGCCAACATTTGTAAGTAAATATACCCATGACTAAATGTTATATTTTACTGTTTCAAAATTCTAAATGAAGATGCTTTCCCTTGATTCTAATGATACCTCCATTTCTACAAAAAAGTAACTTACCTGATTTTCCCCTCTAACCTTCAAATGACATTATTGTTGTCTGTATAATGTGATCATTTCCGATAATTATTATATTGTGCCGGTTCGCTCAGGGTAGAATATGATCACTCAGGGATGTTTATATTATACACTTATTATTTCAGTTTATTGGATAAATTTTGTAAGTACAATGTATATTTACAGAGTTTTATACTTCACTCGGTGTGGAGTTGATGAACTACTTCCGCCCACGTGTTTTAATATCACCTTCGCGAGCGGTTACTAAAGAACTTGACTACTGCAGAACATAGGAGCGTGAGCGTGTTTTCACACGCGTCCTCGCTTTATAAGGGTGATGACTCCTCCCATAAGTTGCCATCCCCTCTCCGAGTGTATATGTTATTCATTATAGCTTAGAAGGGTAGGTACCATTCGTTTAGATTTCTATGTTGGTAATAGACTCGTGTGCACGTTTGTGCGCCTTCCAGTTATTACTATTAATGGTACGTTTTAATACTCACGAGTCTATTACATCTTGCCACAATATATAGAAAATAATCAAGAACCATAATTATTAATACAATTATTTTAAGTTAATGATGATTTTATTATAAACACATAGCATACAAGTTGGATTTTAGAGAAGATGCTGTTGAAAACAATGTTTTTGGATCATACATCATTGATGTCTTTGTAATTGTATGAATAACTGTAGTGTTAGATTATAAGGAGATTCGTTGAGAGACAAGAGTCAATGAGGATAACTAATTTACAGAACATAATGATTACTTAAAAGGAAAGCACACTTTCCATGTATCGCCGATTTTAATCAGACGTTATTATATATATATATATATATATATAATGAAAAACGGGGACTTTATATAAACATTGAAAAAACTAAATATCTGTGTATAGGAGAAGAAATGGAAAATATAAATTTCAACAATGGAGAAAACTAAAACCTAGTATTGAATGCACGTATTTAGGAACAGAATTAGACCATTAAGGCGATACACAGTGGAAATTAAAAATAGAATCGCACAAACAAAACATGCAATTAATGATTTAAACTCTGCTTGGTGGGCAAAAATATTACAAAAAAATAGGAAATTACAAATATATCAAACCATAATTCAGAACATTTTAACATATGGTGCTGAAGTCTGGCAAATTCTTACCAGGGAAATGAAAATAATTTTAAGTACAGAAATGGATGTTTTAGAAGATGAGCTGGAAAATCTAGAATGGATAGAATACGAAATAAAGAAATAAGGGAAATTATAGGTGTACAAGAGGAACCGGACATCATAGACATTCTAGAAAAGAACAAAAAATTACAGTGGTATGGCCATGCCAAAAGAATGCCAGAGCAAAGATTGCCTAAACTTGTTGTGGAATGGATCCCAATAGAAAGGAGGAAGAGAGGAATACCGAAGAAAACTTGGTTAGAAGGGTACAAGCAGCTATAAATATCAGAGGATTGGAGGAAGATCATGGGTGGACAGAGAGGAATGGCGTTTGGTTTCCGGAAGACAGCGGCAGTTGCCATGATACCGGATGATGATGATTATGATATATATATATGATAAGAAAAATAAATGTTCGGACGGGACTTGAACCAGGAACTCTGGATTTATATCCCAGTGCGCTACCGATTACGCTACCGAGCAAGTCTAGTACAAACATTCATTATATATATATATATATATATATACACACACACACATACATCGCCTCAACCTCGAAATATTATCAATTATCTCTAAGATAGCAACAATAAATGGTTACTAAAGAAGGCCATATAGTTCTTCTGTTTATACGCCAGGATCCGAACATAGTTTCAAATCTCTTGCTGCCTTCTACTTTTATCTTCTTCTAGCGAATTTCGAGGAGTGAAACGACTGAGGTTCTTCTCATGAAAAGAGTTTTGAAATATATATATATATATATATATATATAATAAACATCTACATTGATCTTACATAGATGCCGAAAATAACCCTGACAAGAAAATAGGCTTATATATGAGTTTATATCTATTTTTGAGAAAGGAGAAAGTAACGACTGCAACAACTACAGAAGAATAAGTATTTTAACTGCAGGCTGTAAAATATACTCAAAAATCTTAACATAACATTTAGGTTAAAACAAATACCAGAGGTAATATTAACAGAAGAACAAAGTGGATTCAGACCCGGGCGTTCATGTATGGATAATATATTTACGATAAAATAATTTATAAACAAAAGAAGAGAATATAACAAGGAAACACACATGGCTTTTATTGATTTTGTCAAAGCATTTGATAACGTAGATAGAGGAAAACTTTGGACAATTTTAAAATAAAAGGAATTCCGAAACACTTAATAGCAGCTATAAAGAGTTTGTACTGGAACACAAATTTTGTTATAAAAACTAGAAATGAAGTAAGTAAAAATAAAATTCATACTATCAAGGAGTTAAACAAGGATGCAGTATCTCTCCAGTTTTGCTTAACCTATACGTCAATGATATAATAAAAAAATGGAACGAAGAAACAAATAAAGGAATAAAATTAGATAAAACACACTACTTGAAAACATTGTTATACGCTGATGACCAGGTAATAATAGCAAATACGGAAGACGAACTTCAAAGGAATATTTTTAAACTACATAATAATGTGAACAATATAATCTCAAATATCCATAGAAAAACTAAGGTAATGTAATCCAAGGGAAAAATTAAATCAGATCTAAAATAGTAACAGGAAACAAAATCATAAAACAGGTGAACCATCTCAATTATCTAGGATGTGACATTTCATTCAATTATGATAATGATATAACTAATATCCATCCATCCATAGTAATTCTGCCCGAAGGCAGGTCCTGCACTGCAATCATAGCATTTTCATGCTATGTTTGCAGCTTTACTAGGGAATTGTGTAGGTGTGGTAGTTTCCCGTTGCTTTCCACACCGGTGAAGGATGATGATGATGATAATGATAATGGTAAGGATGATAATGATAAGGATGATGGCCATATGATTTCGGGGACCGTTTGGATCTTAAAGTTTTCCTGACATTTGTCTTACAGGTGAGGAAAAACCCCGATAAAAACCTCACCCAGAAAAACTGCCCCGACCGGGGATCGAACCCGGGCCCGCTGCGTGACAAGGCAGCACGCTACCTCGAGACCACAGCGGTGGACATAACTAATATAATATCAAAATTCCAGGGAATATATGGTACGATAAAACGATCACTAAATAACAAAAAACAAGAGAGACCCATTCAAATTTTACGAAACTTTGGAAGTACCGGTACTGCTCTATGGTTCAGAAGCCTGTATATATAAAACACAGATCTAAGTAGGATAACGGCGGCAGAAATGAAAGTTTTTGAGAGCTGTTAAAGGGTGCACTAAGGAAGACAGAATCAAGAACCAGAAATAAGACAGGAACTTGAAATATTTGCAATAACTGATAAAATAGATACATAAGACAAAAATGAAGCAACACATAGACAGAATGAATGAAGAGAGATATCCAAACAAATAACAAAATACATATCTAAAGGCACCCGAGATGTGGGCAACCTAGAAAGAGATGTGCTGAAGTCGGAATGGGATTGCAGATGATGATGATATGAGTTTATGTGGGTGTGTAGTGTGTTAACACACAAGCAGTCACAATTTGTTGTTTGTTCGTAACCAAACTCAGCATATGTAAACCAATTAAAGAAATAAGATAGAGTTATTTAACCAACAAAATCGAACCATTAGGAGTGCATTTGTCTCCTTTCGACCTGCATAATTTATTGTACTATTAAAATGAAAATGTATGAATCACTCTAGTGATTCTAATTTTCGAATTTATCGTAACAAAACTCAGTATCGGTATATGATATTGATATAATGTATTTTCTATACATAATCGAAACTACTGTTAGAAGTGTGAATTTACCCGAAACCCTAAATTTTAAAATCCTCTAGCAACCGACATGTTTGTTTTCTCACGAGGTAACTGTCTACCATACAATTTAATAAATAGGAAAAAGATAAATTCTAATAACCAGCAAAATCTTACCATAAATTAGACTTGCTGAGGAATTCGTTCAGTTTATACAATTCCTGCGTGCCAGCCTCTTGGGCTAGTGGTCAGCGTTTCTGATTACTGTTCATGAGGTCCCGGGATCAATTTCCGGTCAATCCATAGGAATTTTTTCTTAAAGGGAATTATTCATGGTCTGGAATTTAGGTTAAGTTTAGCTAAGAACTCTCTTGGCGCTTCATTATCATTTATCACCCATCTTTCAATCGAGGTAACAAACTCCGCCTTCCAGCTGGCCAATCTAAGCAATGGATTTCAATTATTCCAATGCCAGGGGAGAAATCCAGAACGTCATAAAAGACAACCTGGTGGCATTAGACATAAAAAAAATTCCTGCATGACCTATTTTTAAAAATTAATTTCAATATAATAACCACATTTCTAAATATATTCAGCTCCATAAAATAATTAAATTTTATTATCGATGTATTACAAGGTTAGACAAATGCACTCATTTGTACGTGTCACAAAACATGAAAATGATAATAATGTTTAATACTCGTACATTTAGAAATGTTTAACACATTTTGGTATATATAACAAGAATAGTTAATTGAGATAGTAGTATTATTGTTTTAAAAGAAGCCCATCACGTAGGAATTGCTAAACTAAGAGAATTCCTTAAGAAGTTCAAATGTATGGTCCGATTTTACTGGTTAACAGAATATATTATTCTTGTTGATCTTCAAATTTGCGACACTAATGCACCATGCGGCAGTTATTTAAATGTGTTGGGGCACTGTTAAAAAGTGCTATTTTAAAATTTCGAGTTTCAGGAAATTCTCACTTCTATTGGTTGGAATTCACTTCATCGTGTTGTTTCAGTAGCATGTGCTGCGTTTTGTTACGGGAACTCGAAAATAAAATCCGCTAGAGTTACTTTCAAAATTTTATTTCTGGAGATCTACTCCTAATAGTTTGATTTTCCTGGTTAAGAAATTCGACTTTTAATATCTAATCCATTGATATATGCCGAGTTTGTTTCCGAAAACCAAACGTTGCGTCCGCTAGAGCACACTTTCCAGGTCATTTTCGGTGTCTACTAGATAGGATCTGTGAAGAAATGTTAAAGTTTTAATTTTTTCATATAATGATTTCAATAGTTTCATTCAACTGTAATTTGCCTAAAAGGAAGACAAAATAGAATACAGGAACAGGATTTGAAGTGGGAATGCCGTGACGGCATTTCAGCATATAACCACATGCTCTCGGAGGTCACATTCCCAAGGCTTTCTTTAGTACCCAATTAATTGATATGTTATAGAATGATAATTGCTGATGTTTCCAACATCAATTACGTTGTTCCCCAAAACCAAATAAATGAGACTTAACCGCAGGTGTTGATATTTCATCTCGATAGATGATGCATTGATCGTGTTCTCTTCTTCTTGGTAGACTAATGTCATCTTCAGAAGTTTCACATATCCATAGATTGATTATTTCGCCTCCACGTTCTCCTGAAGTTTCATTCCTAGATTTCGTTCTTCGTGGAATTAATAACGCTGATGGGCAATAAATGATATATAACATTCCTTTTTACTTTATCTTATTTATGGACGCTTTAACATCAAATGAATATCGAATCTTAGGATCTTTAAGTATAGCCATTGGTTTGTAGGTTCCTATTGTATAATTATAATGTATTAAATATAGAAGAAGGATTTTATATGGATAATATAGATGGCATGATGATGTTCGTGTATATTTGGGCTTAACGTTTCCTGAAATTTGTCTTCAGGTAAAGAATTAATCCCGCCCGGGGATGTAACCTGTAACACACTGCGTCTAAGGCAA
>JASPKZ010001281.1:0-100748 GCA_030220185.1 Diploptera punctata | reverse complement strand
GTGAAAACTAAATAATCTATAACTGTCATTATTAGATATATTGTGCAATTTAACACAAATTTAAGTAATTTATATTCGTGCGTTTTCATATGTTTTATTAAAAATATTAAATAAATTAAACCATTGTTGTGTGCTATATCAAGCATAGCTAACTTAAGGGATAATAAAATTAATCTTCACTCAATTTGGAATAAGTAAAACATGTAAAAATCATGTTTATATTATTTAGTTTCAGCGCATTGCACATCAGTGAATTTAACTTTCGGAACTATTTTCATATGATAGGCAGCACATTCCAGAATTATGGAGGTGGTTTTTCGCAGATCTTAGCCCAAAATGCGAGTTGACCATTATGAACTGCGCCGATTGGCGTTTAGCAGCTATCGGTGATCGTTCTGTGCGTGGCTTTTCTGCTACAGATCCTGTACGTACAAACGTATCCACGAGAAACTGAATGGCAGCTCGTGTTGAAGATGATTTCTGAATTCTGTTTGGAACATGTTTCTGATTTTCCAATGACGGACTCTTAAACCAGCAACAATAATCTCTATCTACTCTTTAATGGTGAAATTTTTGTGTCTTTTTCCAATATATATGGCATGAATGTGATATGTAAGCGATTTGTCTAAAATGTAATGCGATTTTATGAGCACCCTATATTACATAGACTTGCGTGATTTTCATACACACTAATTAACTTGTGTATATTATAAACAAATATTATTGGATTGAAATTTAATTTTAGACAATAGGGTGTTATTGAAACATATATTTAATTAATTAATGTGTGTTTTATATTACTTAATTATAATTAATATGGTCCATTAAAACATAACTGATTTCCCCGCTTATAGCATTTACCTCATTAAAATAATTATCTTTAAAAACCAAATCAATTATGTATTCATTTGTTAATTCCATTCACGTATGGACTGGATAATTTTCAAAATATATTCCAAATTATATTTTAATTAGTTCCTTTTAATTCACTCATACTGTAATTCACATTTTTAATTTTTGATCTGCTTTATACATATTAAACATTTTATAGATTCTACTCTCGCTCAATTAAAACAATTTCAAAGGAAAAGTATGCATGTTTGCTGCACAGTTAACTGCAGCCCTAAAGGTTTATAAAAGTTATTTCAAAAGTAATTTACAATGTTTCGACTATCGATAAATAGATCAATACTGACAAATTATTATTGTTCTACTTCTTCACTTCCTGGCTTAGGCATTAGTTGCCTGTTCCGTCTTCACTAATAGATCCAAGACCATCTCTTCCGAGGACGTCCGACATCTCTTCTTCTTCTCGGAAAATAATGTAAGATTTTATTTGGTAATCTACTATCTTCCATTCTTTCTACATGTGCTTTCCACTGATTCTTGATGTTAAATATACACTGCTCAAAAAAATTAGGGGATATTGTAGAATAACCTACTAAGACTATGTTTTTAGGAACAGTATTAGATGCAATCACTTTCTATTACTCCAAAAGAATGTAAACAAGAGTTTGAAGTTGTTACGTAACCTCTGTACCACACCAGATGTCAAAGAGATCCTGATTAGGAATATGGCAAACAAACAAAGAAGCATTAACATGCGTAAAAATGTTTCTTTAGTATGGTGTATGGTCTCCTCGAACGGCCAGCACTGCCTCACACCTGTGTGACATTGACGCAATGAGGTTAGCAATGAGTTCTTGGGGGATACGTGGCCACTCTTCCATAAGAGCAATGTGCAGCTCTGGAACAGTTGTGGGAGGTGCTGGTCTGCCTGCAATGCGCCCCACACATGCTCTATCGGATTTAAGTCCGGGGAGAAAGCTGGCCATTGCATACGCTCGATACTCTCCACTTCCAGCATGTCGTCCACCAAGCCAGCTCTGTGGGGTCGTGCATTATCGTCCATAAAAAGAGAAGAATCACCTATGGCACCAGCATAAGGCACGACAAAAGGTCGGAGAATCTCATCTCTATACCTTACCGCAGTCAAAGTACCACCTTGGATGACGTAGAGGTCCGTACGTCCACCACCACTGACTCCTGCCCACACGATCAATCCACCGCCACCATATGGGGATCTTTCACGTACAAATGCTGGATTGTTTCGTGTCCCTTTTTCCCTCCAGATGAATACACGCCGACTATCACATTCCACGTTGAATCGCGACTCATCAGAAAAAAGAACTGATCCCATTTGGCATGCCTCTATCCACGATGTTCCTCCGCCCAGTTTCTGCGATCTCTACGGTGTTGTGGAGTTAACCTGGTACACACTATGGCCCTAGGGGAATAGAGACCACTTCCATGCAGTCGATTACGGACAGTTTGATTTGACACCCTGCGTCCTGTTGCTGTTTGAAGTGTATTTCGCAGTTGAGTTGCATTCTGCTGTCTATTCCGACGGGCTGTTAACATGAGGTAACGGTCATCCCTTGCTGTTGTTGCCCATGGTCGACCTTGTCCGGCTCTTCTGTGAACAGTATCTGTTCTTTGAAAACGATTCCAAAGCCTGGAAATCACGCTTTGAGACACCCCAATGGCTTGTGCCACCTCTTGTTGTGTCTGTCCAGCTTCCATCCTTCCTATGGCCCTCCAAGCCATTGGTTCAGGTAAATCACGTTGTCGAGGCATTACTGTCCCTAAGGCAAGTCATTCACTAACTGAAAACTGGACTGGATTTAAAACCAGCAGCCAAACATTCACCCCCACACCACCCTTTCACATCAACAGTACAGACACTGCCCTCTGGTGTGGTACCAAGGTTACGTAACAACTTGAAACTCTTGTTTACATTATCTTGGAGTAATAGAAAGTGATTGCATCTAATACTATTCCAAAAACATAGTCTTAGTAGGTAATTCTACAATATCCCCTAATTTTTTGAGCAGTGTATTTTCTTTTATGGAGTAGATCTGCAGTTCTTCACGGATATCCTCATTTCTTATCTGGTCCATTCTATTGTAACCTTTTACACTTCTCAAAAATTTTCATGTTGGCTGCTTGTATTTTACTTTCTTGTTTGGTAGTGATAATCCAAGATTCACTCCAATGCAAAATGACAGGGACCGCCATTGTTCTATAAAATTTTAATTTTGATTGTTTACGGGCTTTATTATTCATTGTTCTATTTATTGTGCCACAAATAGCTAGAAACTGATGAGTTTTATGTTCAATATCTTCATCATATCAAAAGCTGAAAATGTGGTGAAAATTTTTGTTTTTGGTATATAATGTTCCGCTTGGATTTCATTTAAAAATTGAGATGTAATAAGTGACACAATTTCCACGACTTACGAGTTCACATGCCAAAAATTATGTTATTAAAATTTCCGCTATTTAGCTAGTTTTAAAAATTAGTTATCCGATACAAACTGAAATGCTTGATATCCAGAAATTATAACTATTTCTGGAGTAATACAATTTGCTATCAAAATGCGTCTTGACTTTTGCATATTTAGATTAATATATGTTACTGTGCCAATATTAGAAGTTTTATATGTATGATGGGAAAGATTTCGGTATGGATTAAGTTGATTGGGTGAATGATATTTTGCGAAAAGATTATTATTGATTAAAATATACGTCATTTAGCGATATCGGGCGTGGATATATGTATGAATTTAACAGAGGTTAATTGAATTAGATAACTTCGCAGTTTAAGTAATTTAAATGTATTAATTTTTATAATTTTTACATGGAACATTCCCGTTCGCGAGTGTCTATGTATTACTTGTTCAGCATTTATTAAATATTAATTATAATATATCATTAACTCTTATAAAGGAGTTTCTCTACATTACAGTAGCTATCCTTCAGCCCAATCCGCCACAGATTTCTATCCTCAGCATCGTCTTCTTCAAGGGATTCGCTGATCATGTTTCTTCTTATTTTATCCATCCATTGTTTTCTAAATTCCCCCCTCTTCCTCATGCCTTCTGTATTCGTATCCAGTATCATTCTTGGGATTCTACTATTCTCCATCCTCTTCAGATGCCCATACCATTTCAGTCTTCGTTCTTCTATTACTTCTGTAAAATTTAATGATCTCTGAAATCCTGTATTTCTATTAAACTTATTCAATACCTCTGTACTACTTTCTTGACAATAAAAATATCAAGTACTTTTAATGCTTTATGTTCTTTATAGAGTCTGAAGTTAGCTTAACTACTATCCATCCATCCATAATAATTCTGCCCGAGGGCAGGTATTTCACTGCAATCATAGCATTTTCATGGTATGATTGCAGCTTTACTAGGGAACTGTAGGTGTGGTAGCTTCACGTTGCTTTCCAAACCGGTGAAGGATGATGATGATAGGGATGATAATGATGATGATGACCATATGATTTCGGGGACCGTTTGGGCGTTAAAGTTTTCCTGACATTTGTCTTAAAGGTGAGGAAAAACCCCGATAAAAACCTCACCCAGAAATACTGCTCCGACCGGGGATCGAACCCGGGCCCGCTGCGTGACAAGGCAGCACGCTACCTCGAGACCACAGCGGTGGACTTAACTACTAAATACGTATGTATTTTAATACAATGAAATGTATTATTACATAGTATGTATCGTGAAGAACAATATCGATTGATGAATTAGCGAGAACAACCCTTGTTAAGTCTCCATTTGTAATAGAAAAACAAATCCTAGTGATCATAAGCAAGCTGCACTATACGTTAGTTGAGGCTCATAAACTGCAGAAAATAACTAAAAATTTTAATTCCAGTAGGAGCAGCAATAATCATGGTAGCTACGAAGCGATTAGAACTATTAAATATATTATAAGAACTGAGTGGGTTTCGATCCCTTATTGGTCCTCCTTAGGCTCCAAACTAATCCTCAGCTTGCCATTACATTTACCTGATTTTTATGTGCACTTCTGAGGATTAGTCCTATCTAGACTTACTCCATGTAATGGCATAATAACTGCTCATCAATGTGCATTTAAAATAAATAGGTCTACAATAAATCAGATTGTTATTACAAGACAGACTTTAGAAATAACTGAAAATATAATGGCATTTACATCAACTAAACGTAGACTTCAAAAAGACATACGATTCAATTAAGAGGGAGAAGTTATAAAGTATCCTGCTGGAATTCGAAATTATTAAAAATTAGTTAACCTTAAATGAATGTGTTAAATGTCACAAAGAATAGGGTACATGCAGCAAATCGATTTTCAGGTAATTTTGTAATTCTGAATGGGTTAAGCAAATAAATGCATTATCTCCTCTGCTATTCAATTATGTACTAGATCATGCCGTCAAGTTTTTAGAAGGAAAAGGTGTTAAATATTAGTTTATGCTGATGATGAACTATAATTAGGCGACAGAGCGGATATACAAGGAGCCAACATACCAACACACAATCTATTGAGTAACACTATGAAATTGGGACTGCAAGTAAACGTCAATAAAACTAAATATAATGGTCACCCATAGAAGTACACTGTATAGTGTAAATGGACATTTAGTGAAAAATGAGAGAATTTTGAAGAAGTTCCAGAATAAAAATATCTAACTAACTAACTCACTGACTCTATCTAACCGCAGGTTCATGGCCGCGCGGACATATGCTCTCCATACATCCCTATCCTCCAATGCTTTCCAATCACTCCCTGCATAATCCAACTCCCTCAATTCTCCCACCTGATTCATGGTCTACCAACTGGACGTCTTCTATCTGGTTTTCCTACAAGAATCTTCCACGCAGCTCTTTCATCCCTCATAAGTGTCATACGTCTTGCCCAACGCATTCTACGAGACTTAACTATTTTTATTATATCTGGCTTCCCATACATATCATGTAGCTCACTATTATGTAGTTTTCTCCATTCATTTGTCTATTCATCTAGCAACAATTACTAATAGGACTGAGGTGCGCAAGGAAATTAAACATAGGTTCAATTCCAGATGTGCATGTTATTATGCTTTACAGCAACTCTTGTCCAACTTTTCTCTAAAAACTTTAAACTGAAAATGTAAAAAAATTGTGATTCTCCCAGTTATGCTATGTGCATGCGAAAATGAACTCTTACTATAAAGGTGGAGAAAAGGTTATGAGTATTTGGAAATAAAGTTCTTAGGATAATGTTTTGGACCAAAGAGAGAAGAACACAGGAGAATGTAGAAGGCTACATAACAGTTATCTACATTATATTCATGGAAACCAAATATAATAAGAACGAAGTCTCATAGACTGCGATCGGCAGAACATGTGGCACGTTTGGGGAATGAAAAAGGAGTGTCCACACTCCTTCTAGGGAAACCAAAGGGAAAGCGCTCAGTGGAATGACGTAGGATAATAACATTAACTACGATTTGAGTAAGAATATTTTACTGGGAATGTCTGGAAAACATTAACTCATGATGGAGATGTTTGGAGAGTTTATGTCCGCGGGATTATCATAAGTAACGCCACGAGTGATTTCCAAATTATCGATAAATTCACGACTCACTAAGTGAGGAGTGAATTTATCTAGATAATTTGGAAATCAAGAGTGGCATTTGTTAGGACTATTTAACGAATAAAATTAAGCTGTTTACTCACAAATCATTATTTGAATATAGTTATTTTAAAATATGTAGCCTATATATCTAATGTAAACAGCAATGATTGAAAACAAATGAGAAACGATTGGTACGCTTCATTTGCTTCTTTTGTTCATCACTGCAACCAGATCATATTATTTATTGCCAAAGGAACGCAATTTTGTAAGAATGCACTCTGGTGGAGAAAAAATGAAACACGTCAAACTGTATATTAATTAATTTCTGATGTCCTATGATGTAAATGTCCCGCGCCGTAGCCGAGCGGTTAAGGTAGGAAGCCTTGGCGCAGAGCTACGGGACTTGCGCTGGTTCGAGTCTCCATGGGGGAAGAAATTTTCTCATGGTATTTCGACCAGTATGGGACCGGTGCCCACCCAGCATCGTGAGGCAATTGGGTAGCTACAATAAGTAGCAGCTCCAGGTTGAGGAAACCAGCTATAACGGCTGGGGGACTCGACAAGCTGACCACATGTCACCCCTACACTGGCTGTTGATCATCTACCTCTGTGATTGACACATGTGGATGTGAGGCCAGCAGCAGGCTGGTAGGCTAAGGGCCTTGTAGGCCTGTCGCGCCAGGAGCTTATGATGTAAATATGACAATTATATTTTTCTGGAATGTGAAAAAATACATTCAATATAGTGCAAACAGTGGTTTCTTTTTTTTTTTTTGGTGGTGGTATAATCAATTGCTACAAATGTTTTTATATTAACTCCCGCATGCGCTATGTGTTGACATTCATGCACTATATATATACAATCTGGTAGCCGTATTTCTTAGAGAGTCAGTCACTGCAAAATAATGCTATGACCTATTCAGAATGTTAAAAATGAGGTGCTTTCTTTATTATGTATAACTTTAGTTGGCAAATTCTAGGCGAAACACGACTGTGATTGGTTGTAAATAAAAAATTATTGAAACGTGATGTCATTGACTCCCATTTGGGGCATGAGTTAAATAGTCAACCTAATAGTTCGACAGTAGCATTGAGTTAAGTAGCAGCAGTGGTAAATGCTGTTGTAATAAGATATGCAAACGATTCCGAATTCTTGCTGGCTCCTACTACTGGGGTTTACCTAGGTATTTATTCGTGAGAATTGAAGAAACTTGAAACATTTTCTTATTCAGTCTTTGTTTCTTAAGTATTATTGTTGGTAGTTATTTCAAAATATATTAATGAAGTATTATCTGCATTTATTAACTGAACTTTCTGTAATACGTTACTACGATGATAATTAAAGCATGATTACGTCTAATAAATACAGAGTGCTCTAAAATTCCCCTTACAAACTTCTACGACTTGTAGAGGTGAATAAGTTGATAATATCTAGAATTGGAAACAATGTTCGGAAACTTACCGTTTCCGTGCTACAACCGTTTGAAAATAAGCATTGCCTGAACTTACGTCACGTGACTCAATAAGTGATAGCCGCGATTCGTTTAAATCGAAAATTTCCCTATCAAGTATTCCAAGATTTGGTGTTTTTTTTAGATGTCAATTTTTTTTCGAAATTTTGAAACCTGCAAAAAAATGACTGTGGAGAGTGTATCCCGGATTATTAATGCAAGTCATGATTCAGTTTCCATTTTGTTCTTTGATTATTAACGCATTGAATTGTAAAACAATTGATGTAATGTGTCACGCCTCATAATAAATTGCTTATAAAAGCAGTCACATTAAAAACATGTTTTCAAACGGCTATAACACGGAAACGGTACGTTTCCGGACATGGTTTCCAATTCTAAATATAATCAACTCAGTCCCTTCTACAAATCCTGTAAGTAGGTAAGGGGAATTTTAGAGCACTCCGTATAATAGAAATATCATATAGTTAATTTCATTATATTATTAAAACTGCTTATTAATTACACTAAAATCAGCTCGTTGGGGATATGTTCCGTAAGTATGCCGCGAATACAGAAAGAGTGATAATCTGTATGGGTATATAGGGGATACGTTCTAAGGTTCTATAATAGAATAAAAGTTATGAAAATAAAATAAATTTAACGAGAGAGTTTGAACAATTTCTATTAATTATAATTATTATTGTCAGGCTTAGGCAAGGGCTTATAGAACTTAGTAATTTTATTCTGTTTTGCCGCTTTTTAAAGGTATTTGGATTCAGATTGATATTCAGCTGTGAATTCAGCGATAGAATTCCTTATTTTGTCGTCGGATTTCTAGATGAAACGTAAGTTGATTCATTAACATTGAAGCAACATGAATAGATGCTAACGACACGTCAACGTTGGAGAGGGGTTATTGTTGGGCCAAGAGGTAAAGATTGGATTTAGTGACACTAGGAATACTGAAGGAGTTCTCCATGTGTGAGAACTTAGGTTGCTCGGTTGGTATTCGGTAGAGTTGAGGTTCTTATCTCGGGATTCCACGAGGACTTCGTCGGGCAGAATTAATGTACAAAGAATATCTGGTAAAAGTAGTTTATTCTTGACTTTTATAAACTGCAAGTAATTGTATATATATGAAGTGAATTTATCCAACTTTTTAGAACGTAGTGTTTTGAAGTGACTTGATGAAATTATACACGAGAAGTAAGTGACGAGGAGAAGCCTCTCTCGCCTATAGGTAAATTAGTTACTCCCACTACCTCGATCACGTGGACATAAGGTCAGTGCTTAGGCACATATAACGAAACATATAATTGGTTAATGCGCCCTCCTATTTTGATCCCGGGGGTGTTACAAATTTATTATTGGCGATTTACGCCTTCAGAGGTTGGACCTTTTTTCCCCGTGCTGGCTTCACGTACAGTCTGGTCACAAACATTTGCTAGGCTTGGGTTTTTTCTTAGGCTTGGGTTTTTTTCCTAGGCTTCCGACGCTAGAAACTTGCCAAGTTCCCACACTTTTTGCTAACGATGTTTGTGTCAGGGTAAAACCCCCGCTTGTACATTAGCTAATGGGTTATGGTTATCACGCTAAATCAGTTAACTGGAGGCTTAGAAGATATCTCTACTCAATCTGTCGAGCAAAGGATTATTGTCATTAGTAAGTTATTATCATGTGTCAGCCACTTCCGTCTTCACAAAAGAAAGGGTTACATTACCTGAGTTGTCAGTCTTCTTTAATAACTAATAATTTGATTACATTGATGCTGACTTCTTTGGATCATTTTATACGGCCTTTGCTCCTACATAATCAGGTTCCACTCTCTTCCCTGATCGATTTGAATATAAATATGACCTAAGTCCAGTAACTGCTTCATTTAATGATGTTATAATATCATCTGATTATTATTGCCGATAGGGATTTATTTAGATTTACACAGGAGGCTGTATGAATGAATTGCCACAAATGCCCTATAAACAAATGGAAAAATCAAGGGATTTTTTTATTTGTTTATAATCCTCTCGCGTAATATAATGCTAGTATCATAGCTATAGTGGCCTTAAAAAAAATGGCTATAATATTTTGGTTAGAGCACGTTAACCCTGAGAGTGTTGCCAGCACGTCAATTATGTTCAGATTGTAAACACTGATATGTACCCTTTTACCTGGGATCGTTCTTTGAGGTTAAATAGACTCACTTTCTGCAATATAGACATACATAAATATTCATTAAGAAAAAAAAAGATACACCCTTAATATATTTGGTGGTCTACTCAAACCATTCATGCTTATACAATTACCATTCGGAACTATTTAGTTGAATACCAGTATAGCATAATTTGCTTCTTCATGTGTAACTGTTTATTTTCAATTTAATTTACACCTTAATATCTACCTACATTATAATGTGCGTCTACAGCTTGGGAATTCATTTGCGATGAACCAGTTTTGTCTACTTCAAACCATATGTCGAATAATACTTTAGTTTTGCTAAATTTAATTTAAATTAAGTCAATGAGACTTATTTACATGGATCATATGTTTGCGACCAAAATACTAAATATCGCGTTTAAGCAGCTGTGCTATCGTTATAAACAATTATTATTGATAGTATTACACCCTTATCATATTTTCCCCATAGGTATTGCATACATACGAATTCATCATGATTATTAATCCATGAAATATTCATGATTCTTAATATTTTATTCTCACATATTTTCGGCCCATTTACTTTGCCAAAGCATAGCTGGCTATATCATTGCTCAGCCAAACGACGTTATTTTCTTAAGCGTGCAAAATCATTTCCTTCGAATGCAGAATCGTATAGTATGTCACATTCGCTTCCACCAGCGACCATGACTTCATCTCATCTCATTATTAACATCGAATACAAATTCGCACAAATTGTCACATTCGCTTCCATCAGCGATCATGACCTCATCTCATCTCATTATCAACATCGAATACAAATTCGCACAAATTGTCACATTCGCTTTCACCAGCGACCATGACTTCATCTCATCTCATTATTAGATAATACGGGATCCCTTGCCCTCAAATATTTTCAACAAAATAGCACGTGTTATACAAACACAGTGACGTGCCGCTTCGGCCCACGTCTACAAATTAAATTCTGTAAATATAATCAACAAATAAATTCCTCACGCTTTATAGGTTCACACCGTCACTCGGCCTTTCAATTAAGGTGCATTGAGCTTTACCCTGTCTCATTAGCTCCTATATTTACGCTGTCTGATTGTTATTTTAGACAAAAGAATCATAATCATCATGATATATTCGTATTCAGATTGTTGTACACGTTTCTTCAATTACCTATATGTATTAAACAATGACAATGGCCTATCTGGGCTCATTTTAACATTTACTGGATTAAGTAGATACTGCAGCTTTCTGCTCGAGCGATTGGGTTAAACATTTAAAAATATAGATCCTTTCTCTATCGATAAGTTCAAATCAACAATTTATTAATCGCCCTCAATCTTAGCTGAAAGTGGACATGCATGTGTTATGTATTCACCCTAATTCAATTAATTATATCATATTCATCAATATGGGGGTATTATCATGATTAATATCTAAATTGACATTTCACTTTATTTTTTTTCGCAGTCATTGTGCCCTTTCCTCTCGCGATTAGCGTTTTCATCTAGGCCTATTTAATCACTTTATTAGTGTCATTTATTTTAATTACTGATTATATTTGGTATTTTACCATACAACATTTATTTATTTTTTTCCACTAATACTTTTCATTTATGTCCTAATCTCAGCTAGTATTGAGTTCGAATCCCGTGAAAACTGGTTCATGCATTTAAGTATAATTTATCAGGTCTTGTTTTTAATTTTGTTTGGGGATTATGTAGAGCTTATATGTTTGTACCTTTTGTATGTTATATCAAAATTCTGTCGGTATATAACCACTTCCTTACCTGGGTACTGCATAATTTCAGCGTTTACATGGACCTTTATCTCATACCTAAAATCACAGTAGTGTCTACCTGTGCACACAATACAATATAGTACAATGCAAGACATACACACATACGTAATATATCCATTCCGTTGTCATTCTTACGTGTTAAAATCTCTCCCTCCTATTTTTCGAGTGTCAACTTTCACTGTCCGTCTGTCTGCCCTTAATACTATTAGTGTCTAATTTCACAGTCTGTTAGCTCGCAAAGGCCTCCTGTACTATTATTATATACATGTTTTGCGATACTACGCCCACACGCAAACAAACTCTGAACACACGCATGGTAATTTATCGGGTCTTTACAGTCTCAATCTCATCCTTGGATTCACATATAATTACTAGACTTTTGTCAAAATTTTTCAAATGATTCTTACTTCTATCATCTATGTTAATATGCGCCACAGAATTACTAGCGATCTCTGGGTTCCCTAGTATCTCTATACGTGCATATGTTTTGTGATTAGCCGTCGTCCAAGAAACACTCTCCGACGCGTATGATTCATTTTCGGGGCTCCTATCCTTTTGACCTCTACTATTTATGTTCTTTGTGATGACACTTATTTCATCATTTAGTTTGCTGATTTCGTTAGTCACTTTCTGTTCTATATTAGTGCCTAACTCATTAAATCTAGGCTCTACTATCATTTCGATCAATTCAGAGTGTTTATCCTGCTCTGCAATTTTCTGAGCTACTTGGGGCTTTAGTGTTTCTTGTTCGTGGGCTGGCTTTTGTACAAATAGACACATATAATTTACCCTTTTGTCCGAGTTCTCTACACTACAGAGCACATTCTTGTCGACTCGTTTTATTTCCCCTTGTAATTCCTCCTGTTTCTCCCCTAAGTTAGTTTGTAACGTTATTATACTATTGTTCATCTCTGTTCTCATTGACTTATTACCCTGTTTTCTGTTTTCTCTGAGTCTTTAATAAGTTTTTGTTCCATTTTATTTATCTTTAGTTCTACACACGCTGACGATTCATTTATTTTCGCTTCTAGCATCTCTCTATCTTTTCTCATCTCATCCCTTAATGTTTCTTTCAACGTAAATACATCCTTTTCCCTGCTTATCTCCATCTGTCCTCTCCAAGTTTCAAATTCCTGTTTCATATTCCTCTGCATTGCCTCTAAATCCATTTTCCTATTTCTATCTATCGTCTCTAAATCCATTTTCCTACTTCTATCTATCGTCTCTAAATCCATTTTCCTACTTCTATCCATCTCCTCTATTCTCGACATTAGTATTTCCATGTATTTCATGGTGTCGGTGCTTGGATTTCCCTTGTCCTCTACTTCCCCTCTAGCTTCTACTCTTGCGTTGTTTTCACTACTTTCCCCTGTGCTCTGCTCTAAGTTCTCTCTGCTCTCTGCCATCTTCGTTGTCCTCTCCCATCCTTACGATTTCGTTCTCTCCTTCAATCAGTTGCCCACAAGCCTTCTCCCTAATCTCTTCGTGTTTCCTATCCATTTTTTTATCTTTATTTGCCTGCCTCTTTCTATTCCTACTTCTTAACAACATAAATACACACAGATATATTCTCCGTTAAATCACTGTAATATTTTGATTTCTTATATAGGTAAAAAGTAAAAAAAATGCTTATTCTGTTGTTGTGTCACTTACTGCTTCCTTCCTTCAGTTGCTGTCTGTCTGCTTGTTGCCATCATCTTCTCTGCGTGCCTGGTTGCCTCGTGGTCGTGGGACTTAGTCGTTCTGCCGTTGATTTCTATTCGTGTGTTACTTTACGACCTATTCTGCCCGCACGTTAGGGACCCAATATGGAGCAGGGGTTATCGTTGGGCCAAGAGGTAAAGATTGGATTTAGTGACACTAGGAATACTGAAGGAGTTCTCCATGTGTGAGAACTTAGGTTGCTCGGTTGGTATTCGGTAGAGTTGAGGTTCTTATCTCGGGATTCCACGAGGACTTCGTCGGGCAGAATTAATGTACAAAGAATATCTGGTAAAGTAGTTTATTCTTGACTTTTATAAACTGCAAGTAATTGTATATATATGAAGTGAATTTATCCAACTTTTTAGAACGTAGTGTTTTGAAGTGACTTGATGAAATTATACACGAGAAGTAAGTGACGAGGAGAAGCCTCTCTCGCCTATAGGTAAATATAGTACTACTCCCACTACCTCGATCACGTGGACATAAGGTCAGTGCTTAGGCACATATAACGAAACATATAATTGGTTAATGCGCCCTCCTATTTTGATCCCGGGGGTGTTACAAATTTATTATTGGCGATTTACGCCTTCAGAGGTTGGACCTTTTTTCCCCGTGCTGGCTTCACGTACAGTCTGGTCACAAACATTTGCTAGGCTTTGGGTTTTTTCTTAGGCTTGGGTTTTTTCCTAGGCTTCCGACGCTAGAAACTTGCCAAGTTCCCACACTTTTTGCTAACGATGTTTGTGTCAGGGTAAAACCCCCGCTTGTACATTAGCTAATGGGTTATGGTTATCACGCTAAATCAGTTAACTGGAGGCTTAGAAGATATCTCTACTCAATCTGTCGAGCAAAGGATTATTGTCATTAGTAAGTTATTATCATGTGTCAGCCACTTCCGTCTTCACAAAGAAAGGGTTACATTACCTGAGTTGTCAGTCTTCTTTAATAACTAATAATTTGATTACATTGATGCTGACTTCTTTGGATCATTTTATACGGCCTTTGCTCCTACATAATCAGGTTCCACTCTCTTCCCTGATCGATTTGAATATAAATATGACCTAAGTCCAGTAACTGCTTCATTTAATGATGTTATAATATCATCTGATTATTATTGCCGATAGGGATTTATTTAGATTTACACAGGAGGCTGTATGAATGAATTGCCACAACGTGTAAACGGTCAAGTATTTCTGTTTTTACTTTAAGCGGCAACACTAGTTTGTTCCGCATCATAACTATTTTATATTTCCTTCTACTCGACAATATAAATTGGAAAAATAAATGAATGACGAGTTGGAACAATGAAACACCGATCGTGGAGAGAACAGCATTTATCAACGGACATAGCGGCATGTGAAATACGGCGGCAGAGGCTATTAACAATGGCTTAGTGATAATAAGGTTTGTTTTACTATATTTGTTTGTCTATTTTTTGTTTAAATTGCTCTTTGTAAAGCCGCCTTGGCACATGCCTGCAGTAATAAAAGTTGTCGATGCGTTAATAAAGGATATTAAGCTTTCTAATATACCGACTGGATCCGCGAATAAAGTTTTTTTAGCCGCGAATACAGAAAGTGTACTCAACGTATGATACGTTTTTACTGCTTAATTACTTATTTTGTAGATCTAGTTATTTCCATGAATTTTTATATCACAGGACAACAAACATCTTGTTAACAAATGGTTGCATATATGTTGTTATTTTTATGTATCTCTCTTTGTAAAGCATAGAAACCCAACTCTCAATTCAAGATGAAATATGTGCAGAAATTCTGTTAAGCTGTCAAATGTTTGAAATATAGATACGGAACAATTTGTATTGCAAAGAATTTTTCTCTTACACTTTTCGTTTTCTCAGCAAGAAAAAGATAAATATGCTACTTTGATACATCCTATCCTCACTTTATCTAACGATGCAAGAGCGAAAATTATACAAGTAAATAATATCGTCAATATTTTCCTACAAATATCAGGTTTGCTCATCAATAATATGGAAGCAATAATGGATTTAATACATTTTCCTGTCATCTATATCGAAGGATTGTGAATCAATTGCATATAAATTTCACAAGCGATACCACCTTAGATGTGTGTCCAAAATCTGGATCTAGGCTCACATTTCACTACCCGTACGACAACAATGTAAGTCGTTATACTCTGAATCTTCATTCTTGTTTGTAATTCATATTATAAAGTATCCGTCTTACCTTGTGTTTTCTTTCTTAATTACAATGTTGGCTTAACCATCAACTTATTTTCTTATGGAATTCAATCTGAGATCATGATAGATGTGGCTAATTCTATTTTAAAGATGTTTTATTTATATGCAAGTAGATTAGTGTAATTTATTGGTATTGTTCGAAAAAAAATGCAATGAATCCAGTTTACAATAACAATAAGCACGGGCATGTTTGACCGTTCGTGCCTATTTTTGTTCCACGACTGAGGAACAGTTATATATATATATAATCAGGTTTCACAAGATCATCCTGCGTTCAATGAAACTACTTTCTTCCTCTTCCACATCTGTGTCATTCGAATCTCTATTGTCCAATCTTTTTTATCTTGTTCTGCTCAAAACACCATCAATCCAGATTTTTGGCCGTCCTATTCTTCTTCTATCAAGTGGCACCCATTCTAGTATTCTTCTTGGGAATCTGTCTTCTCCCATTCTTTTTACATGACCTTTATATATATATATATATATATATATATATATATATGTGTGTGTGTGTGGGGGGGGGGTTTACAGCTGCTGCCGTGCCACCCTCCAAAGCCTACGATCTTGGGCATTTTCAATACTTAGCCCTCTTACTTGTATTACTGTCTTCATGTTTTCCTTCCATGTTAACTTTGGTCTCCCTCTTTTCTTCGTTCTGTTTATATATATATATATATATATATATATATATATTAGGAATATTCCACAATACAGTGTTTCTTCTTCAACTCAAAGTGATTTGTCACTAGACGTTCTTGTCTAAAATATCGTCTACGTTTCTAAATATGGAAATTTCTACAGAAAATGGTGTGAATGATATTATGATGGAGTGCATGAAATTATTCTCCTTTATAGCTGAAAAATGGGCAGCTTTACCGCTGCGTTCATACCTGAACTCCCGGCGAAGCGGCCTGCGTATTTGTGATGTACAAAGTTTTTACTCCTGCCAGTATTTGTAATTAGGCTACCTTGCTTACAACATATATTGAAACTGTTTCCACTTGCAGCCACGCACACGACATTTCTGTTAATATATGTGAGAATTGTATCCCGTTTAAACAAGAGTACTGGAACTATAGGCTATAATAATATATTACCAACCCATCAATGATTTACACCAATTTTTTAACCTAAAATTAGCTAATACCCGGCGTGCGCTGCTACACCTAAATAATGAAAATTGATGTGCTTATATGTTTAGTTGAATAATTAGAAGGACAAATAATTATAAATTTATATTTTTTAGATACTCCGTGCTGATTACCCGGGAATCTACGTATCCCGATCTTCTTGACATAAATGAGCTGATATACGAAAATCAATGCGTTTTATGTTTAATTAAATAAGTTGGAGGAAAAATTTATATCGTAATTATTTTTAGATACCCCGTGCTGTTTACTCGACGTTGTCCGAGAATCTACTCATCCCGATCTTCTTGGCATAAATGAGATGAAAGACAAAAATTAATGAACTTCTTATGATTAGTTAAATAAGTAAAATGAAAAATAATTATAAATGTAGGCCTATATCGTAATTATTTTAAGATTTCCCGTGCTGATTACCCGGTATAGCCCGGGAATCTACTTATCTCGATCTTCTTGCCATAAATGAGCTAAAAGACAAAATTCGTTATTGTGAGTTATCCGTAAAATAATACCCACCATGTGCTGCTATGCTTGCATAGGAATCTATGTACTTGTTTCGATCTTCTTGGCATTGATCAAAGACAAAAATTGTTATTGTGAGTTATCCGTAAGAGATAAACATATTCTGTCGCGGACTTTTGTGTAGAGCTTTTATAGATATTCAAATCGGTGTACATTAATTTTGTGTATTTGTCATGGTTTAGACAGCGTAAGCCATTTAAGCGTCCAAAGAGCTACTTTTTTCACCATATCCACTACAAAGGGAGATTTTTAAGGGTGTAGGAGTTGAGTATCACAACTCTCTTGTAGCCTATGTTCATCCCGGAATCTCCTGAACATTTTACAAAAAGCCCCATTACAATCAGATTAACGGTATGGCCGCGCATAAAGTACGAACAAACAAACAAACAATTTTTAAATACTAGATTTTTACATTCAATACTACCAGGTTGTCATTACGATATTTCTGGTATTCTCTTCTGGCATCGGCGTTATTGTGACCCATGTCTGAGGTTGGGGCGACTGAAGGCGGAGTTACGTTGCCCCGATTATATATATTAGCTGATGATGATGATGATGATGGTATTTGTCTGGAGAAGTCTTAATCCCACACATAATCTAATGTGGCGAGTATGATAATGATGCCCGATTATGTTCCGGGACCGTTTTGGCCTTAAAGTTTCCTGACAGATGTATGGCAGCTGATAAAAAAGTGAAAAACCCTCACCCAGAAAACTTTACTCGATCGAGGATCAAACTCGAGTCCATAGCGGTGAAAATTTTTATTTTTAAAATTACAGAAAAATTAAATGGTAGAATTGGCTGGAATATTTGGGAAATTAAATAGGAATATACAATAATAACAATATGGTTATGCGACTGTTTTCTCTGTGTTCCAACACACTTAAATAAACGTATATGAAATATTATGTTTCAACAATTCAAGATTTAACCTTATTGAAATAAGATAATGAGGAACTAATGTCAAATTGTAGGTAATGGGAAGAATGTAGCATAAGAACTTACATTTTGGATATCCTTGGAACTTGGGAGTTTATACGTCAGCAAGACACGAATTCAATTTTGAAAGAGTCAAGTAAAAACGTGATCCCGACAAAAATGACATCAGCCCACTAAGAGACACTGGGTGTATGATGAGTTAGTCAGTGTAAGGGAACGTATAACCCACTTTGCAGTAATCTCACAGCTTCAGCAGAATTACCTTTGCAATTTTACTTCTTCAGAAGACACCTTCATTCAATTTTATAACACAGATGGGGATATTACCTCAACTTTATTTCACATTACTGTAACATAGGCAACTTGACTGTCACATCAAAATTTTCCTCATATTTTCGCCGCTATTAAATTATGAACGTATTATATATTACTTATGGGTAACATGGACTCTTACTTTAAGGGATGAGAAAATATTACTATTATTTAAGAGGGTGATGGGTGAAAAATTGACCATTTGAGATCAAAATTGGCATTTTTTGTTTTTTGTACTAAAAAATATCCTGTACTCTAATGTATATGTTACCAACGTTCCAGAGGCCTATGACGCTTCTAAGTGCCCTAAAGTGCTGATTAGGCATGTAAAGTTACATATTGTATTTAAACTGCATGCAAATCTTTAAACTTGTTTTTCCACACTTTTATTTTACTGCAATTTTGTACATTCAAAATTGAATGCAATTCACAACTTTTGTTCTAGAAGGTTCACATTTGTACTGCATGCCCTAAAACCAACTAGTAACAAAGTGGTGCATGGGTTTCATAATTGAAGTAGTATTTTATGAAGTAAAAATAAAATGCATGTTATTATTATTTTTTTTTTTGTAATTTCACGCATGAGGTACAACATTATTTTTTCTTCCTTTGTATTCATATTATAAGAATTCTAATGCATGATGTTTCTCTAAATATTTGAAGGGTCTTGTAAAAAATCAGACATTTTACTAAAACATTGTGGAACCCATTTAATTATAATATATGCAAATGCTTTTGTATATAATATTTAATAACTCATAAAATAAATGTCTCACAAGAATGAAACTTATACACATCATTATATGTATCATGCACTGCATGTGTGTACACAAATTCAAGTCTCTAGCTCAAACAATGTATAAAATAGAAGTTTCACCCATCGCCCCCTTAAGAATAAAGTTTTTAGGACAATTTTTGGACTATAGAGAGATGAATAGACAGGCGAATGAAGAATTATGAGCTATGTGATCTTCATAGAAAAACAGATATAGTAAGATCAGTTGTTTCTCGTAGGCTTTAACTGGATAATCTTGCATGTAGAAGTAATGTTACTACCATAATAACACTGGTCAACATGGTTTTTGTCTCATGAATACCAATAGTTGCACTTAATGCAGTTTTCTATCGTGTTTTCAAATATATATTCGGAATCTCTCCATCACCCACAGATTTTTTATTTCAATTTCAGTTAATGGATTTAAATAATTATTTTTTAAATAAACTTTTTTCGTCCATTTGTCCACTGTTAAATAAAACCAAATTAGCTAATTCAGGAGATTTCTGCTACGGAAAAGACATATGAAGGCAAATGGAATCCTAATATGCTGGTCGAGTATTGTTGGACCATGAAGAGGGATGCTCCACAGGCGAAATATAGCAGAAAATCGTAATTTCTTACTTTCTAGGTGAGTCCGAATGTTCGAATATTGTGTAGTTACGAATGTAGAAAATATTAAAGTGTTTGAAATTATAAATACTTGTTTTTCGGAAGCCATGCGTGATGGAGAAAAACCGATATCATATTTGATTTCAGGAGATAAAATACTATCAGCATCACATACTTTTCTTCTGAGACAAAAAAAAAGTTTTCGTTTTTTGTTGCTCAGTGTAATATTTATATACATAGGGTTAACTTTTAATTCTCAGAAGTACTCGCTCTTTTCCTTTCAGATTTGCTTTTTTAATTGGTATTTAAAAAAATTGGTATTAAATCGACCGCGGTGGACTAGTGGTTATACTCCTTGTCTCTGGTCCCGAGAGTCGCGGGTTCAAACCCGGCCGGGGTCGATGGAATTTTTTAGGACGGAAAAATCCAAGGAGCAAGTCCTCCGGGAGGGACTTTAAGCCATGGGTCTCCAGTCTGAACATTTTCAGGCTCGTAAAAAAATTCTTAAGCCTGAATGAAAAGGCCTCTAAGCAAAATTTACCGAATTTTCCCGTCCTAGTACCACCTTGGTTTCCTAGATGTCAGTATGGCGCGGATCGCTGACCACTGACCACTCAAAATGACATCTATACGAAAACAAGTGTAACTAAATTAGTATGGTTCAAATTCTTCTCTGTAGGGGGAGAGCGCCTAAATCTCTGTAAAGGGAAAACATAGGCTTACAATACTATTATTGGTATTAATATTAACTTGTTTCTACTTTGGAAGGTGCACTTACTTCACACGCTATATTCACTTATTACAATTTCTATAGCTTTCCTCATCTTTGCCTACTTCCCTGACCTTTTCATCACTATTATTCTAATATTAGTTCCGTCGGTTTTGTGGATAAAATGAGCTCCTCTAGTTCCAAGGTTAGCAGGATTAAATCAGACTGGTTTGATGGATATTTCAAGAAGTATAAATGTTAATTATGGTTCCTTAGGAAGGGAACTAAAGTCCTGAGTCGCGTGTCAAAGATTTACAGCACGTAAAAGAACCTCAAACCTGAAAAAAGAGGCATAGGAGCAACATTCGTTAGCCCTATAACGTCCAGCTTATAAGTGTGTCGCTGTATTAGTTTGTTCATACTTAAACATTGTACAGTGAGTGTGAAATGTGGTCGTAGAATTAAATACTTTTTTATAAAAAGTCCAAAAAATATTGCCAATCGATAAACATAAGCAGTAAAAATCATTAAATACGTATGTATGTAGACTATTTATGTATGTAGGTGCGAGTATGTATTTACGCATATAAGTATTTTCTACATCCCTCATGGAGACAGGCACTCCCATGGGGGAGGGGTTTTCTTGACCAAGTTAATTTAGTGACTCTTATTTACCTACAGTAATATAGGCCTACTGGGAATGATTGGAAAACATTAGCGCAGAATAGGGATGTATGGAGAGATTGGGTCCACGTAGCCATGGACCTACGTGTTCGATAGAGCCAGTTAGTTAATTATTTCCCTACAGAATGACATGTGTTTAACACCATCGCCTCAATGAGACATTTAATGGGCAACTAACCCGAAGGAAGTACTTTGTCATAAGTAATGCCACGAGTGATTTCCAATTATCGATAAATTCACGACTCACGAAGTGAGGAGTAAATTTATCTAGAGAATTTGGAAATCAAGAGTGGCATTTGGTAGGACTATTTAACGAATAAAATTAAGCTGTTTACTCACAAATCATTATTTAAATATAGTTATTTAAAAATATTTATATACCTAATGTGAACGGCGATGTTTTAAAACAAATGAGAAACGATTGGTACGCTTCATTTTCTTCTTTTGTTCGTCACTACAACCAGATCATATTATTTATAGCTAAAGGAACACAATATTGTAAGAATGCACTCTAGTGGAGAAAAAATATAAACATCAAACTGTATATTAATTCATTTCTGATGTCCTATGATGTAAATGTGACAATTATATTTTTCTGGGAAAAATTATATTTAAGTAGGTGCAAACACTGGTTTCTTTTTTTGGTGGTATAATCAATTGCTACAAATGTTTTTATATTAACTCCCACATGCTGTATGTGTTGACATTCATGCACTATATACATAATATTGGTATCGTATTTCTTACTGAGTCAGTCACTGCAAAATAATGCTATGACCTATTCATAATGTTAAAAAGGAGGTGCTTTCTTCATTATGATAAACTTTAGTTGGTAAATTCTAGGCGAAACACGACTGTGATTAGTTGTAAATCAAAAATTGTAACGTGATTGGTCATTGACTCCCATTTAGGGCATGAGTTAAATAGTCAATTAAAAGAAAATTATTAAATTACTATACGATCGTTATTTACAAATACTGTAGGTGTCTTACGTCATGTCTACGATTAGAGCGACGTCAAAAGCTCAGTTGTTAACACTTGAAACTTGTTTGCAGTATTATTATTGAATGAGGGCAAGTGGTATGCATTAAGCTTTTTATAACCTGTATAATTTATTATATTGATCTGTGATTTGTTCCATCTGACTGTACCGCAGCAAAGGTGTTTGATCTGACCCATGCAGGCAGAAGTTAAACACACCTCTTGTTAACAGCAAATACTTATTAATTATTCTTATTCTTGAAATATCTGTGGGCAGTGTCCGACCTTACTCAGAAAATTATCAATTTAGAACCCATGTTTGCAGAACAGACCACGTCATAGCGTAGTTACTTAAGGTAATGCCCTACAAGTTAGAAGGTAGCGAGTACGATTCCAAATAAGGTAGGGTTTTTAAACTGGCCATGTCTTGTGGCGGCACAATGACCTTGATATCGATTCAGACCCTAAGGGAAACGAATGCAACATCCATATTCGGGGGACTGAAGGCGGCCGTCAACAAGGATGACAACTCGACTGATTCTCGTGCTAATTGTTTGCTAAGTCAGAAGACTTAGGATCATTTTCTAAACCGAAGTCTAAACCACGATCCCGGTTTGCCAATGTTTTATTGTTTCCATAACACCTATAACAATTACTGAAAATTCACAGAAATCGTTATGAAACTATAAACAAGATTCAGACATTTGTTTTTATAATTAACAGCAGTTATTTTCAGTTTTTAGGGTTGATATGGAAACAAAATAAAAAAATCGCAAAACCTCGATCGCGGTTAATACTTTGGTTAGAACATGTACCTCTAATGTCCTACTATCCTAGGGGCTTAAAGCTTGTACATTTATTTATTTATTATAAAGTTTTACACTCTCTTTAACACCTTATCATTTCAAGATCCTATAGCCATCTCCACTTCTCTCTATTTTCAATTCTCTCTCCTTTAAACCTCTTTCTTCCATTTTAGTTTTGATCTTCCTCCCAATATTCTTCTTATCGTATTGTGTGCCGGTTCGCTCAGGGTAGAATATTATAACTCAGGGATGTTTATATTATTTATGTAATTATAAATAATTTTTAACTTATTACTCAAGTTTATTGAATAATTTTGCCCTAATAATGTATAGAGAATTACAATCGTTTTATATCTCACTAATATACGGAGTGGAGCTGATTAGTTTATTTAAGTCCACGTGTATTTAATATCACTTAAAATTCTGAATTACTAATTATCTTGGATTTTAAAATACTTAAGATTTAAAATTTACTAAAGGTCGCGGACGGTTGCTGTAGGACTTGTTTCTTGTAGAACATATGAGTCTGAGAGAGTTTTCACACGCGTCCTCGCCTTATAAGGGTTATGACTCCTCCCATAACGTCACCATCCCACTCCAAATACACATGCTATTTATTATACCTTAGAAGGGTAGGTACCATTCGTTTGGGGTACCTATGTTGGTAACAGACTCATGCGCACGTCTGTGCGCCTTCCAGTTATTACTATTAATCGAATTAATTATATTTTAGTATTTAGAGTCGATTAATTCTTCCTATCTTATTGCAGTGCAAATATTTTTTTTTATTTTAATACTAGTAAAATTCATATCAAATTCCCTTGAAGTGAATAGTAATAAAATTAAAATTAAAATATACCTGATAGCAGGTGCTCTTGTCCTCAACTGTGTTAAAATATTATATTAAAATGTTAACTGGAAGTATTTCGGAAGTTAACTTCCATCATCAGCAGTCCCAAAAATCACTCAAGACTATCCATTAGAATTGGGAGTTAACTGAAATCCGAAATTCAAAGATCGCTCTTTGTTTTTACTGCAGTATGACATATTTAAATAACTGACATGAAAAATCAGCGTTTCGCCAATTTAATATTTTTAAAAATTACCACCGCTGTGGTCTCGAGGTAGCGTGCTGCCTTGTCACGCAGCGGGCCCGGGTTCGATCCCGGTCGGGGTAGTTTTTCTGGGTGAGGTTTTTATCGGGGTTTTTCCTCACCTGTAAGACAAATGTCAGGAAAACTGTAAGGCCCAAACGGTCCCCGAAATCATATGGCCATCATCATCATCATCATCATCCTTATTATCACCATCATCTTCATCATCCTTCACATGTGTGGAAAGCAACGGGAAGCTACCACACCTACAAATCCCTAGTGAAGCTGCAAGCTTAGCGTGAAAATGCTATGGTTGCAGTGAAGGACCTGCCATCGGGCAGAATTACTATGGATGAATGGATATAAATCGTAAACCAGGAAAATCGGACCATAATTTCGATTTCCTGATAAATTCATATAATTTTCTCAGTTTCTGCGTGATGAACTTCTTTCCAGCAACAAGATGAAACATGTACCGTATGGTACAGAAGAGAATGTGAACCCTAGGAAAGCATTAATTGTTTATAAATAAACATTATAATTTAGTTATCGTCCAATGAACGTCAGTGGGCAGTGAAATGTTATTGGAAAGTGGAGAATGATGTCGAGATTCTTCAGCACCGCCCGCCATTTGAACTTCTTGCACTGTTCCGTCGACTTCAAACTTGTCTCGGATTCTTGTGATTGTTGCCTTTTTGGTGGTGTATCAAATTCGACTCTACAACGTCATTCAAACTAACTCTCCAATTTCCAATAATATTTCTGTACCGACTTACGTCCATCGAACGATAAATGTACCACTATGTTTATTACAATCAGATGAACTTTTTCTGTAGGTTTTCCATCTCTTCTAAAATTTACACAGCAAAAACTGAATTTCTGTGTAATTTTGTTAATGTTAATGGGAAATAGTGTTCCATTGAGCGAATATATCATTTTTTTCACACATAATGTGTACATAAATGAATGTAAATTCCAAATCAATGGAATTGAACATTAAAATACATGTAATATATTACACCATTATAAATAATAAATAAGTAAAATTAGTCGTCCTATTCAATTTTAAGCAAACTTCTTAGAATTTAAAACATAACAGAAAATACTATTAAGTAACATTTTGCACCGTTGAGGTTATTGTTAAATATTTCCGATTGAGGGTCTTTCCACTTTTCAGCGGTTGCCCTTTTACCAGCCGGCTGCTAGCCCTTCACATCTACATGTGTCAATCACAGAGGTAGATGATCAACAGCCAGTGTAGGGGGTGACATGTGGTTAGCATGTCCAGTCCCCCAGCTGTTATAGCTGGTTCCTCAACCTGGAGCCGCTACTAATTGTAGCTACCCAATTGCCTCACGATGCTGGGTGGGCACCGGTCCCATACTGGCCGAAATACCATGAGAAAATTTCTTCCCCCATGGAGACTCGAACCAGCGCAAGTCCCGTAGCTCTGCGCCAAGGCTTCCTACCTTAACCGCTCGGCTATATATTTAAAAGAATAAAATTTGTTCACGTTGTGGCAGTCGTCCTCAATAAATTAGATTTGTATAAATATTCAGCTAGGCCTTTCGGAAACCGGTTCCATTTTCAAAGCTGTTCATTAGGTACTGGTTATATTTAACGAATATGTATATATATATATTCAATATACAACATATTCTTTAAACATAACTAGTACGTAAACAACAGCTTTGAAAATGGAACCGGTTCCCAAAGGCCTAGCTGAATATTTTTACAAATATAATTTGTTGAGGACGATTGCCACAACGTGAAGAAATTATATTTATATAAATATATAAAATATTATGTTAATATAGGCCTATATGTTAAATATATAACAGAAAATATCCATGAAGTAAATGATGATGATAGTTATAGGTATTTTTCTTTTGATGATCAGAGTACTTCGTCCTTAAGATAACTTTTTTTTTCGGGACACGCTTTAGTGTCCGTAACGTAGTACTGTGCATATAATACGAAACATACTCAACATGAAAGGGTCTTATCTGGACAAGAGACTGCAGAAAATAAAATATATGCACGCTTCACTGCAGAGACAAGTGTGAGTGAGACAAGCCCATTCAGCTCCTTTATTGTTGGAAACCACTGTGGCATTATAAATGGACTTTGTGTTTCCACAACGCTAGTGACGAAGAACTATTAACTGACCCTGGGGAATCGTTAGAAACATCTTTAGCTTCTCACACTCAAAGGGTAGTCTGTGCAACAAATCTCATTCTCCTTAAACACTGATAATTGAGAGGTAACACAATGAACGTATAATTGCTTTCATATGTAGTCTACTGAACTAGGGACAATAATAATATAATAATAATAATAACAATAATTATAATAATAATAATAACAATAATAACAATAATAATAATAATAATAATAATAATATAATAATAATAATACAATAATTATAATAATAATACAATAATACAAATAGTAATGATATTATTATTATTACTAATATTATTAATATTAATATTATTATTATCTTTATTATTATTGTATTACTATTATTATAATTATTATAATTATTATTATTATTATTATTTATTATTATTATTATTATTATTATTACTATACACTATTATTATTATTATTATTATTATATGGGAAGGACCCATAAAGTAAAATCTTTCTCCAGAATAAAATTTTAGAAAGATCTAATCAATTTAAATATCTTGGATATTATCTCTCGTCCCGAGCGGTTAAGGTAGGAAGCCTTGGCGCAGAGCAACGGGACTTGCGCTGGTTCGAGTCTCCATGGGGGAAGAAATTTTCTCATGGTATTTCGGCCAGTATGGGACCGGTGCCCACCCAGCATCGTGAGGCAATTGGGTAGCTACAATAAGTAGCGGCTCCAGGTTGAGGAACCAGCTATAACGGCGGGGGGACTCGACATGCTAACCACATGTCACCCCTACACTGGCTGTTGATCATCTACCTCTGTGATTGACACATGTGGATGTGAAGGGCCAGCAGCCGGCTGGTAAATGGGCAACCGCTGAAAAGTGGAAAGACCCTCAATTGGAATCGGATATTATCTCTCTATCTGGGATGAAAAGGATATCCCTGAAAAAATTACTAATTATAATAAAAGTTTGGAAATTATTAATCAAGTTATGAAAGCATCCCTTGTACAAAAAAAACACCAGATTACGTTTATGTAACACTTTGGCTAGACCAGTGTTGGTCTATGATAGTGAAGCATGGACACTAAAAAGACAACATGAAAGCAGATTAACTGCTTGTGAAATGAAATTCATGCTCAGAACAACGGGTTACACCAGATGGGATCGGAAAAGGAACACCGATATCTTAAAAGAATTGAAGACTACGCCAATTTTGGAATATATTAAACAGTACCAACTAAATTTGAAACACCATCTAGAAAGAATGAGTTCAATTCGGATCCCCAGAGCTGTTTATAATTATATACCAAGAGGACGAAGATCACTGGGCCCTCCTATGAAACGCTGGATTGAAAATTTTCGATAGGATCATAACAGGCCTTGGACTAATACTCGGAAGGAAGAAGATTATTATTATTATTATTATTATTATTATTACTATTAATACAGATTTTCAATATTTATACATCTTTCTGCACCTACGTTTTACTTTCCTTCTCCACTCGTCCCTATCCATCCACTCCATGTCCTCCAGTCCTCTTCTTCTCATTTCAGTTCTTATTCCTTGCATCCGTAAGTTTCATGGCCTTCCTTTTTTTCTTATTTCAGATGGACACAATTCCAATGTTTTTCTGGGTAACATTTCTTCTTGTATTCGTCGTAAGTGTCCATAACAATTTAATTGCTTATAGGTTATACAATATAATATTGAACACTTATTATTCATGTGTTCTCGTATGACTTTATATATATATTGAACATCTAGCTGCTCGTCTCAAGAGATCCGTTTCCATCGACATAAGTTTTTGTCACAAGTTTCTGTTGTATTTACATGCTTGAACCCCATATATGACAATACTAATATTACTACTACTAATAATGATTTAAAATGACACAAAAAAATTAACGAGATATAGAGCCTACTAATAATCGACAAAATAAATATCAAGGCAAGGTATTTTAATGATAGCGGTACAGAGAGGGCAATGGGTGATTTTATCAATTAATTATGTTTTTCTTAATTGGTAAAGTACACCCTTCGGACCACTCTTCCATGGTAACCATTTCTCTTAGGAAACAAATTACGAACTATGGAATCACTATAATTATTTATGATACTGATTGTCATTTATTATGTAACTGAACATAATCCTTCTGATGTTGTTCCTTTTCCTCTCAGAGCAATTTAACTGTTTCATGCATTCTACACAACGACACTACTTCATTTAAGGTTGTCCTGTTTCTTTTCCTTTTTTGTAGACATGTAACTGGGTAGTGTATTCTGCACAACTGTGCTGGTTAAAATGCTAGTACTGTGTACATTGTGAAGTCATCATAAGAGAAAGGAATGACATTGTGCACTCAGTATTTACTCGTAGAGTAATGACAACACTTCCATATTTGCTTATTTCCATGCCTCATATAGCAATAACAATGTAACTACTTTTGTATATTGATATTACCGTACCAAGAAGTACATAAAAACTACATTATAGGATCGATTGGCAATATATTGGACTTTTAGTAAAACGTTTAACTGTACGAACATTTGTTACCCTGGCTTTAGTTATCCTTATTTTATACAAAAACGGTTTACAGAAATACATTATCTCGAAATGGAACCATTTGTTCAAATTAAAATGTAAAAAATCATAAATATGCCTGAAATTCTAGGCTCTACAGATGATATAACGAAGACACTTTATTTTAGATATTGACTTACATAATCACGGATAAATTCGCTTACAGAAGACAGTTATTAATTATTAATATTTGTCATACTGTATGGTAATGATAATGAAATATCTCATATTTAAACAAGACGTACAAAATCAAAGAACCAGAAACTGTTTTCCTATAACGAGGTTTAACAGAATGTGGTTTGCAATATTGGAATAATAATAATAATAATTAGTATTATTATAAAAGTCCGCCACTGAGGCCAACTGTAAATTTGTTTCTTCAGACGTAGCGGCCCGGGTTCCATCCTCGGTAGGGAAAAATTATTTTTGCCCCCCAACAGTAAAATAAAGTCAAGACACTTTAAGGCACAATTAGTTTCCAAACACCTACTGGCCGTTGCAATAATTCATATCACAGTTGCCTTGTTCAGTATGAATGCATGAGTGAATTATGTGTCTTGTACAAAAATAAAACAAACTTTTAAAATAAGTGATTATTATCATATACAGTACAAATAGCTATAATATATTATTCTATCTTTAATAAATACATAAACAAATAATTATATTTAACAAATCATCATAAATTAAAAGAGTCTATAAAGTTAATTTTAATTAAATCAAGTTCTATTGAATCTCACAATAAGATCTTAAATGTAAATTAAAATTCTAACTTCTAGTCTAAAATGTACGTGCTGTTTCGGAGGTGACCTAGCATTGAGTTAATAATAATAATAATAATAATAATAATAATAATAATAATAATAATAATAATAATAATAATACTTTATTTATTCTGGCAGAGTTAAGGCCATAAGGCCCTCTCTTCCACTCAACCACTTATACGGGGAGGCCCTTCGTGTTCTTGCGTGGTCACAAAAATGTAGGCTATGTTATCCAGAGTTAAAAATTATTTCTCGACAGGTCGTGTTCTTGTAAGGTCCGGGTGCCAAAAGTATCCTACAATGGGAGAGGTCAAGCTACTGAAAATGTAGATGATGATGATGATAATATAATAATAATAATAATAATAATAATAATAATAATAATAATAATAATAATAATAATAATAATAATATGTCGATTTTCCTTTCGGGCTAAACCCCATAAGCCCAAAGGATAAAATGCCATTGCTGAATACATTGTAAATTATTTAAGACTTTAAAAATGTTATTTATATAGGCATATATATATATATATATATGTAGAAAAGTATATTATACAAGGCATTGAAGAAATCCAATTACGATGGTATGGGCATAGGCCTATATCGAGAAGAAGCGACACAGAAACAAGCAAAGAAGTATTAAAATGGATACCTCTTGGAAAAGGAACGTGGTAGACCAAAGCGGACGTAGATAAGGGGAATTCAGACAACATAAGAAGAGAAAAATGAAAGAAGCAGACACACAAGATCGGTAAGTATGGAAGAAAAGAATTGTATATTTTGGTTCAGTATACCTGTGTAGTCCACCGCTATGGTCTCGAGGTAACGTGCTGCCTTGTCACGCAGCGGGCCCGGGTTCGATCCCCGGTCGGGGCAGTTTTTCTGGGTGAGGTTTTCATCGGGGTTTTTCCTCACCTGTAAGACAAATGTCAGGAAAACTTTAAGGCCCAAACGGTCCCCGAAATCATATGGCCATCATCATTATCATCATCACCATCATCCTTCACCGGTGTGGAAAGCAACGGGAAGCTACCACACCTACAATTCCCTAGTAAAGCTGCAAGCATAGCATGAAAATGCTATGATTGCAGTGAAGGACCTGCCTTCGGGCAGAGTTACTATGGATGGATGGACATCTGTGTAAATAACAGAAACGATCCAGAATAATAAAAGTATATATTTATTTATTTTTACTATCCCATCATCTTTATAAATTCATTTCATTTCATTAGGCCTTCTTTATATTTTCTTACAGTCACATTTAGTCAATTATTTAAGATAGGAGTGTTATGGGTCGCATTAATAAAAGCGGTAAATATACAAAAAAAAAACTCGTCACTGTTTTAATTTTGTGAAAAATAAATATAACACTCTTTAGAGTTAATGTAAAAATTAATGATAATAATAACAATATTTATTTTAGCTGGCAGAGTTAAGGCCATAAGGCCTTCTCTTCCACTCAACCAGCGAATAGTAAAATTATACAAAAATTACTTACAAATTACAATTTAAGATATTATTAAAATACAGACTAAACTAAATACAATGACGATGTAATCTAATACTAGCTAATACTAACAAAAACATAGAATATAATAAAATTAAAGTGATATAAAATAAAGTAAGTAGCTTCCTAGATGATTATTAATGGAATGCTCTCTATAGTTGTTACGCAGTTAATGTTTTCATTGTATCGAACTAGGTAACATAATGATAGAATATAATAGAAGGAAAGATTGCCACGGTTGAATAAACAGATGAATTAGAACAACTAGAGAGAGTTTCTCTGCCCAAATGGACGACATAACCTTGTTAGCTCAAGTGCAATCTTATTACAGGGATTGTTAACTTTGCTGCATTTAATTACGTGACCATTCTCAAGTTAGTGTTAGTTCACGGCTCTTAGTCGTCAACCTTGTGAACTCTGTCTTCAGTGTCGCCTTCCCAAGCATGACCCTTTCTCAGCTACTGTAGAAACCATCTCAAACTTCCTTGCACTGAATAGGGTAATGTATGTAACTGAATAACGGTATCCAAGTAACGTGTCTAAATTAACTCAAGATATAATTTAAACCTGTAGATGATGTTTCGAAAATAATACCTATTCTCATAAAAGAGATTATCACATACCAGATAAAAAGCAAGATAAATCCTCCATTTCTCTCTAATATATAAAAATAAATCCCGCGCCGTAGCCGAGTGGGTAAGGCAGGCAGCCTTGGCGCAAAGGTACGGGACTTGCGCTGGTTCGAGTCTCCATGAGGGAAGAAATTTTCTCATGGTATTTCGGCCAGTATGGGACCGGTGCCCACCCAGTATCGTGAGGCATTTGGGTAGCTACAATAAATAGCGGCTCCAGGTTGAGAAAACTAGCTATAAGGGCTGGGGGACTCAATATGTTGACAACATGTCGCCCCTACATTGACTGATGATTGACATATGTGGATGTGAGGCCAGCAGCCGGATAGTAGGCTAAGGGCCTTCTAGGCCTGTCGCGCCAGGAGAGAGAATATAACAATGAATGTTTGTTTGTTTTTATTCTATGCGCAGCAATGCCATTGATCTGATTGTAATGGGTTTTTTTGCTAAATGTTCAGGAGATTCCCGGGATGAACATGAACTATAAGAGAGTGGAGATACTCAACTCCTACATCCCTAAAAAACACATTTTATAGTGAAGAACGTGAAAAAGTCATTTTTTACCCTTAAATGACTTACGCTGGCTAATTCATAACAAATACACAATATTTGGATATCTCAAGAAACTCTACAAAAACGTCCGCGACAGGATATGCTTATTTTAAGAATAACTCACAACCATTTTTTTTGTCTTTCATTGATGGCAAGAAGATGGGGATAAGTAGATTCCCGAGCAAGCGTAGCAGCGCACGGCGAGTATTCTTTTATGGATAACTCAAAATAACGAATTTTGTCTTTCAGCTCATTTATGCCAAGTACACCGTGATGCGTTGATTCCCGGGCAACGCCAAGTAATCAGCACAGGGTATTTAAAAATAATGACGATATAAAATAATTTTTTTTTCTTTTACATATTAAACTAAATGCAAAAAAAAACACATTATCGTGTATTTAGGTATAGCAGCGCACACCGGGTATTAGCTAGTATTCAATACTAAATACGGCATTTTACTTTATTACTTTATTTTCTTTGCTTCTTTATACATGAAATTGGACATATACCTCGTATCTTCGGGGAAAAATTGTTTTATTAACATTTTTCAGAATACTTTCGGAATTCGCAGTGGGTTCAAGAAAGGATATACACTATCTCCTCTAATATTCAAATGGGACCACAGCATGCCATCAAAACTTTGGATGAATCTATTCTATAGTATTCTGCACTGCGGCAGGTCCTTCACTGCAATCATAGCATTTCCATGCTATTTTTGCAGCTTTTTTATAGGTAGCTCTCCGTTGCTTTACAAACCGGGGATGATAATAATGATGATGATGATGATGGTCTGATGATGTTCGGGGACCTTTTGGATCTCAAAGCTTCCTGACATTTGTCTTACAGGTGAGGAAAAACTCCGAATAAAACCTCACTCAGGAAGCTTGTCCCGATCGGGAAATGAACCAGGGCCTGCTGCGTGACAAGGGAGTACGCTACCTCAAGACCACAGCGATGGAATCTTTGGAGGATAAAGAAGGTTATAAACCTCAATGGTATAATAAGATGTTGATGTAGTATTATTTGGTGAGTTGTGAAAGTATAACAAAAATATAACCTTAACCTCCTACTACCCCAATAATGCCTTTAGAACACACAGTGGGTGGGATCACTTTATCTAAGGATCTGTTTGCTGCGTTTGTGTATGATCTACATTTGGCTTTGATGTTTGGATCTGTGCGTGTTGTGGTTAAGTATATATGGTAGTTCGAATATGTTAGGTAGGTGTGCTGTGGGTGTGTATCTTTTGTGTAGGTGATAATGCGGGCTGACTTGTTTTGGACAATTTACAACGGCTTTATACATGTTGGGAATGCCTATCTCCAGGCTGGAATAATGCAGCTATAGTACGAGGTGTAATTAATGTTTTGTAAGTAATGATTTTATGTGTGCGTGTTAATTCTGTTTTAATTGCTGGGTATTTTTTTTTATTCTGTGTAGTAGGCCTACTTTGTTTTTAAATATTTAATGTGCTGTTGGAATGTGACTCGTATATATTTGACTGAGTTCTTGTATTGGCGTGTTTGTTGTGTATTGTGAGTGATTATGGTCGCGGTTTACTGCTTGTTTATATGTGGCTCTCTTTTGCCTGTGTTTAAACATGATGAATTATGTGGACTATTTAACTCATGCCCCCAAATCGGATTCAATTACCAATCACATTTCAATGATTTTTGTATTACAACCAATCACAGTCGTGTATCAACCTCGAATTTATCAAACGAGTTTATCAAACATGAAGAAAGCTACTCCTTTTTAACATTCTGAAGAGGTCATAGCATTATTTTGCAGTGACACACCCCTTAAGAAGTACGGCGTATATATAGTGCACGAATGTCAGCTGATAATGCTTGCAGGAGATAATATAAAAACATTTGTAGCAATTGATTATACAAAAAAAAGAAGAAACCACTGTTTGCATTTTCTTAAACGAATTATTTCCCAGGAAATAACGTTGTAGAAAAATATAAGTGACATATTTACATCATAGGACATCAGAAATTAATTAATACCTATATAGGTATAAATTTCTCGACTAGGGTGCATTCTTACAACATTGCGATTCTTTGGCAATAACTAATATGATCTGGTTGCAGTGATGAACAAGCGTAACAATCGTTTCTCATTTGTTTTCAAACATCGCCGTTTACATTAAATAAATATTTTAAAATAACTATATTTTAATACTGATTTGTGAGTAAACAGCTTAATCTTATTCGTTAAATAATCCTAACAAATGCCACTCTTGATTTTCAAATTCTTTAGATAAATTGGAATGTTAAACAAGTAGAAACAAAAAAAAGTATATTTAGGTATAAGTTTTAAAAATAACTATTATATATTATATTACCATTATAAATTTTCGAGTTGTTCAGTAAATAATCCAATATCATTGTATTTTCAAAACATAATTTAGAAGACTGATGTATTTGTAACAGAGAGTGTAGTACCTTCCACTTTACTAGCTGCCTGTACCTGCTAGTAGAGTGAGTGAAGGGAGGATCTCTATCAACTGGTTTGAAATAGAGAATAGAAATAAAACACGGTATTCTCATGAGCAGATTGATTGAGTTGATGACGAGATGCGGCTACATAGAGCAATTATGGGGCTATTACCGAGCTTCTTTAGCAGAGCACTGTTCTTGTAAACCAGGAGTCTTTAATCAAACTCACACGAGGTAATTTTTTCATATTATTATTTGATATTGAAATCATGACCTTGTTCATGTGGTTAAATGCTGGTTTGTCATTTCACAAATCCCATTTGAAATCTCGTTCATATCTGTTATAAACGTCTGTCGCTATGGCATTATTCAATATTGAGACCCTGTCTTCCACTCCGGCTACCAGAGTTCCATCCCGTCTTTGTTGGAGATATTAAGTCTCCACAGTAGATCTGGGAGCGAGTCCTCAGCTTGTGTGAAAACACGAAAAGAGCAACAATAATAAAACTAATAAGGAAATAGTAAACTGAGGAATATAAACAATAAAATCAGTAACGAATAAGCTATAGCGTACCATAACCAAAACAGAGTTAATAATGGGAAAAATGTCCCGAAAATATATTTTATGCAAATAAAAAATAATAGAGTTAATGTGAGTTTTTTCGACATATTTATACCTTGACCAACCTCATGGTCTTGTAGTTACAGATTTTGATTCAATTCGTGAGATCTTGGGTTCGATTCCCGGTCAGATCACAGGAATGTTTCCTTAAAGGTCGCCCACAGTCTGTAATTTAGGTGACGTTTAGATTTAAAGACTCTCCTGTTGATTCATTAGCATTTATCATAAGATAAAAGTTAAAAATTAAATGTACCTGTTGGCAGGTGCCGTCGTCTTCAAGTTCGTTAAAATGACAGGATAAAATAAGAAATGAATTCCTTTGGACAGAAATGAATGTCACCACATCTGTTGTTAAGAGGATTGAAAATCAAACGCTTAAAGTGGTATGGCCATGTACAAAGAATGGAAAATGAAAGATGACCAAAGAAATATATATCAATGGCCACCCCCTGGAAGAAATAAACGTAGCAGACCAAGATGGGAATGAAAAACCTACGTCAGAACTAATATAATGGATGATAGGAATTTGGAAGAGGGAGATTGGAATGATAGAGCTAAATGGAAACTGAAGACGGCAAACCTATAAATGGGGGAAAGCCGAAGAGGAAGAAGAAGAACATTTATCACTCTTCATGTCACCAGTGTAACATAACTTCACCTTATAGAAATGGGTTACAGTTCCGCCAATCCAGGAGTGAACTCCATAAATGTGGTAAGACAATTTGGAAGCACTGAAGAAAATATGACTATTCTATATGCCACCGGGAACCAGTGAATATCCGATCGGAGAACAATTGACTTTAACATCTTGTTGGTCAATGTGATAACACATGTTCACGCTAGAGTCAATTGCCAACATGTTTACTCACTTATAAAGGGACTCTATCCCAAGAGTCCACTACATTAATGTGATAGTTAGGGTGTAAAAATGGACAGGTTAGTGCTAGATGGGCATGTTGGCATTAGTTTGAGCAAATTAGAGCGAGAAAATGAGCGAGATATATCAGATTAGTTTAGCGTTCACTTATTTGTTTGCGGATTTTTATGATACGTTGGCTATATTGTCTGAGCAATGACCAATACACATTTTACATTGCAAATATGCTGATTTTAGGTTACTTTGAGCTCAACTTCTCACTTTATTTTAAGACATTTTTCACTTTTTTAGAAGAAAAAAACAAATATTTCACCTAGCTAATAACTCACGTACTGCAAAAGTAAATTGTGTGTTTTTCAGTTTTTTATTTCAATTTATGTTGGTGGTATGGTGGCATAGAATCCCCGAAAATAGTATTTATTACAGCAAAGCATGAGAAGTTACACAATATCTAACATACCTAGAACTACACTTTCTGAAGTTGAAAGGGAATTCAAGTTGCTTGAAGTGTTTAACTGAAACCGATACAGACTAGAGGTCAAGTATAGTTACGTATTTTGCCTGCAGGTATTTATAAATAGTTACATCTACAAATTTCCCCAAGTCTATAGACTGTACGAAGGAATGAAAAGGCACTATACAGATTCAATGCAGTGTAAACGAATGAACTGCAACTTGAAGTATGTTCAATATATTCTGTATGATCTCTATAGTGGTCAGTCAGGCGCAATAGTTGCAAGTTGCAATTAAAACTTGTGTCCAATCCAATTCCTATGTAAGCTAGCAATCTACTTTCTGAATTCTAACTTTACAAATATTAATACACTTAACACACATATACCGTATGAAACACTTCAGAATTCAAAACTGTAAGTACATGAGCGTCAGGGATGTAGTAAATCAGAAACTGCAAGAGTAACAAGGTATTCTGTAGACTGAACAAATATAGCCGTATTCTGGTAAAAGTTCATATTCTATAATTAATGATTTCACTATTAAAATAATGCTAATTATTATTACTACTATTGCTGTTATTATTATAACTGATTATTATTGTTGTTATTGAATAAAATTTTACTTTTAAACTAATTTCAACTGAAATTACTTTTTAGATTATCGACGTGTTTAAATTTGGAAAAATAATGAAAAATTTCAACAGAAAAAGATTAACATTAAAAATTAATATAAAAGGAATTGGTAAAGTACATGAAAATGAAAGAATACAGATTACTTATAAATATGTTAGAAGAAAGAAAACTTGAAAATCAAGGATCAAAGAGATAAATATAGGAATAACAGAGAAGTCAAGACGATATGAAATAGATGGATAGGGATGAGTGGAGAAGAAAAATAAAACTATAGGGAGTAAAAGACGTGTAAACATCTGGAAGCTAATAGGGACCTATAAATAAATAATTTGTTATTAAACTATTAGATAATAATAATAATAATATTAAAACTCTGCAATTAAGATGGTATGGGCATGTCCAGCGAATGGAAGAGGATCGGCTACCAAAATCTCTTTTGGAATGGAAACTTGAGGGAAGACGAGGCATAGGAAGACCTAAAATCTCCTGGAGTCAGGGAATATATTTATACATGATGGACAAACATTTACAACCAGGAGATTGGATGGACCTACAAAATTGGCTATCGCGAATCGGACGATGTCAAAAACATTAATCAAAAACGATGATCTATCTATATATAATAATATATCATAATAATAATAATTATTATTATTATTATTATTAGTAGTAGTAGTAGTAGTAGTAGTAGTAGTAGTAGTAGTATTAGAACTATAATGAGAACAAGAGGACTGGAGGATATGGAGCGGATAGATAAGGACGAGAGGAGAAGAAAAATAAAACTTTAGGCACAGAAATATGTGTAAACATTAACAATCTGTATATAAATAAATAAATAAAATTATTATTATTATTATTATTATTATTATTATTATTATTATTATTATTATTATTATTATTTCAAATGGTATGGACACTTCATAAAAATGGAAGGAGAGAGAATACCAAAGAAGAACCTTAATTGGAAAGCTGGAAGTAGTGGAAGAGGCAGACCTAGAGAACGTTTGATAGATGGAGAGAGAAGTATGGAAGCTAGAGATTTGAGAGGATAAGATGCGTTAGGCAGGATCCTTTGGCGACAAATCACTTTGGGTTGAAGGAGAAAAACTATATTGTGGAATATTCCTAATAAAATATATTATTATTATTATTATTATTATTATTATTATTATTAGGCCTATTATTAATATTATTAGCTATTGTTACATACGTATTGTTAGTGTCGGCAGAGGAAATGTTCTTTCTCTAGAACATACAGGTAATTAATTTAGGTTTATTCAAAATTAAATAACGGAGATTTACAATAAAGTAAGAATAGTAAAGTCTCTATTTGTGTCCGGCGAAAAGAAGAGATGGTGGTTTCTGAGATACACGGATGTCGGCTGACCACGTCCATAATATCATTCATCAATTACATGTAACGAAACGAATGATATGAGTTTGGAAAAATTGTGGAAATAAGTTTTTGGAAAGAGAAAGCGGGAGAAATTTGATAAAATCCTTAACCTGGTTCCAAATCTTCCACTACGAACACCATACGGATTGATCAAAACGTTAACAATTGGATCCCAGATTAGATCTACTTGCGTCACGGAGCTGCCAAATTTATAGTATTTTTGTAAAATTCCTTGACTACATCATATACTGAATGACGGGTTTATAGTCATCTTGAATTTTAATTAAATAACTCGCTGGCTCTATTCAACCTGAGCTAATGTGTTCTAATCATCCCCAGTATAATCTAATTCCATGCTCCTCTTTCCCATTTGTGCCACATGTCCTGACAATTGCAGTCTACATGAGTTAACTGTTCTTATTATATATGGTTTCCTAAGAAAGATTATGTAGCTCACTGTTATGTAGTCTTCTCCATTCACCTGAATGTTCATCTCTGTTTGATCCAAATAATTTCCAAAGAAATTTATTTTGAAATACTCGTAAATGTTTCCCATTGCTTAAAGTAAGAGTCCACGTTTCACATCTATGTAATAGAACTGGGAGACTAAGAGTTTTATATATTTTCAGTTTAACTTTTTTATAAAGAAGAATTTTAATTAAGCAACAAAATTATACTGGGTGTATTTGTTGTTGCTATTTTTCGCAATGTAAACACTGAATTTATAGGGTTATATTGACACTCAGGGAATATAGGTAATGATTCCGTGCAACATTAGGGACTAACAGTTACACATTTCTGGAGTACACGCATATTTATAGCTAGATGGTTACTGTAGATAAAGCGGTAGGTTTCTAAATGAACGATATACATTGGAATCCAATTTTGGGCGGATTATATTTTTTTATACATTTAGATTTAGATTTATTTTATTTAGATTTATTTATTTAGCCTGGTGGAGTTAAGGCCATGTGGCCTTCTCTTCCACTCACCAGGGCAAACATATATTACATCAGAATATAACAATCACAATGAACTCTAATATGAAATACTAAATAAAAATTTGATCAAAAAGATAATATCTATTATATTACGATCTAAAATGCAACTAGTTAATGTTAGTTAAAATTAAGACTAAAACTAATAATAAAATGTACACAATCAAGACATATTAAATTGTCCCTGTCTAATGTAGGCCTATATAAAAACAAAGAAAAATAATGAGATATAGAAAACTATTTTTACGTTTGTACAATATACAAAACAAAACAAAAGAAAATATTTGTTAATCTTAATATTATTTTCATAGATAATTAAATTTATTAATTGTTAAAAGAATACTATCAGTGAGGTGTATAAGTTAGTTTGTTATTAAATAATTCTTTAATTTGTTTTTTAAGGATGTTATAGTTTGACAGTCTCTGACATAGGGCAGAAGGGAATTCCATGTTTTGGTAAGCGAGACCGTAAAATATAATGAATAATATACTGTGTGATGAGGAGGGATATAAAGGACAATGTGCTGATGGGATCGAGTGTCAAGACTATGTGTGTCGGATAGTCTGATGAAGCGGCGTGATAAATAATTAGGTGATGATGTGTGAAGGATTTTATAGAGAAGGGATAGTGAATGGACAGTTCTACGATCTCTTAGACGAAGCCACGATAATTGTTCCAGGGACGGTGCAACATGGTCAAATTTGCGAATACCAAAATAAAACGTGCGCAAGAATTATGAACACTTTGAAGTCTTTGAGTGTAAATAATATTTAAGTCTGTAAAAAGAGTGTCACAATAATCAAAATGGGGCATTGCAAGTGTTTCTACTAACATTTTCCTTAGAGCGAATGGCAGACAATTTCTTACGCGATTTAATGAATGTATTATTGAGAAGACTGTTTTGCATGTATGGTTTATTTGTGTATTCCAATTTAAGTTGTCAATAAATACTCCTAGAATTTTTACTGTCTCACTATAAGGCATTTGAACTCCATTTAGTGACACATGCGAGTCTGTGTTTAGCTTAATTGTAGATAATAGTCTCTGGTGACCCATAATGATTGATTGTGACTTTCTAGGATTTAATTGAAGTCCATATTTAACTGTCCAAGTCATTAGTGAGTCAAGATCCTCGTTAATTTTGGCAACAGCGTCATTTAGAGAATATTTGTCTGTATGGATGTAGATTTGCATGTCGTCTGCAAATAAATTATGTTTGCAAGCTTTAGGGAGTTAGATATGTCATTTATGTAGATTGAAAAAAGTAAAGGTCCAAGCACCGAACCCTGTGGAAACCCCAGCTTTACAGAAGGACCAAGAAGACCATAATGCATGATTTCCTACAACAGATTGCTGGCGCTCATGAAGGTAGGAATTGAACCATTGCGTGGCACTGTCAGAGAGTAAGAGGTTTTTAAGTTTATGCAACAATAAGTCCGAGTCTACCGCGTCGAATGCTTTACTAAAATCCAGAATGTAAGAATGGTAAGTTTCGATTATCAGCAGCTTCGCGTATGTCTTCGCAAATATTTAGTAGAGCAGTATTGTATTGTGTCCTGTCCTGAAGCCTGACTGAAATTGATCTAGAAGGTTGTGTTCATTTAGGTAGTCAGTCAGTTGTTTATGGACTAATCGTTCCCGAGTTTTTGAAATGGTAGGTAAAATGCTAATGGGTCGAAAGTCGTTCGGAGTTAAGGGCATTTTAACTTTAGGCAGTGGGCGTACGAGGGCTTGTTTCCACAATGAGGGATATGTAGAAGTTTGTAGTGAGGAGTTAAAAATATGAGTTATAGTAGGTAGGTATAGCGTCGATTATTTTATTCAGTAAAGTAATATTTATACGGTCAGTTCATTCTGCTTTGGTTTTTATTCTCATAATGGCTTTCTTTACGTCGTAATCTGTAACATATGAGAAGTGGAAATGTTCTCTGTCGGGTTGATTTGTCAGTGATAATTCATTTATTGTTTGTTCTTTATCCTTTGGAGTAATAGTTATACCTGTGAAGTGATTATTGAGTCTGTCCAGAGAAACAGGTAATTTGTCTACCTGCGTGTCTTTTCTCCCTATTCCCATTCTATTCAAGTTTTTCCAGATTTCTGAAGTATTGGTATCTGTTAGGCTGTATAAATGTCTAAGTTTGGCGTTTCTTATAGCTTGATTTGTCTTGTTACGTAACTGTTTATATTGATTGAGATTTGTGTCTGTTTTGTCGAGTCTATATTTCTTATATGCTGCGTCTCTATCAGCCATCAGGCGTGTCTGTTGTATAATTGTAGTATAAAGTCATTTAGTGCTTCAACTTTTTCATCTACAGAATGCAGCGTCCATAATGAATGCCACGGCATCTGCATAGCTTCTTCAATTAGGGCTGCATTGTCTATATATTTTAAGTCTCTATACGTAATTGTCTTTCGAGTCGTTTTAGGGCAGTGCAGCGAATATGATAAGAATATAATATCATGTGCTGATATTCCGGGGGCTGGCAGTTGCCCATGAGTAAGTACTCTGTCTGGATTATTAGTTGCAATTAAGTCAAGTAACGTCTCAGAGTGATGAGTGTGATGTGTAGGCCGTAGGTGAAGGAGAGTCATATCACAAGCCTGGAACGTAGCCATCAGTAGTTGTGTATGTCTGTTATCAGTGTCTAGTATATTTATATTAAAGTCGCCCATAACGATAACGTGTTCATATTGTATTCTCGCGTTTTGTAAAGTGGACTCTATTTCAGCGGTAGCTTTTATTTTAGGAGGTTGGTATACTACACAGAGAAGACATTTTTTGAAACTCACAAAGATTTCTATGAACATAATTTCAGAAGATGGTTCGTTATTAGATAAATATACAATTTTAGGAGTAAGGTCCGTTCTAACGAAGGCTCTAATACCGCCCCCGCGACTGTAAACACGATCATGTCTAAGAAAAGTATAACCATCCATGTCAATTAAAGAAGAGGTAATGTTGGGATTTAGCCACGTTTCAGATATGAGAAGAGCATGGATATTCAAAGAGAAGAAAATTGTTCTGATTTCATCTATATGTGCAGTAATACTTTGAGCATTGAAATGGGCTACCTGCAAGGAGGTAGGGTATGGGTATAAAGCTGTTTCTAAAACATTACTTGAAGTAGTGGGGGCGACAAGGGGTGTGGGAAGGTTATTGTCCTGTAGCTTGTCAGAGACTGTCAATAGAAAATCATTATTTAAACGAAAAATGGTCGTAAAATATTTCAACAAAATTACAAACTAAACTTGGTAACACGTCACTAAATATATCTTAATTTTATATACTATTAATAAAATGTTAAAAATGATAACTTTCTGATATTCACTGGCCGTGTTCGCACAATTATATATTTGATGCCCGGGAAATGATACGTTTGTTGTCTCCTTCTTTAACATGGATTGCACCGTCAATTGTCCACACATTTGTTACACCATATTTGGAGATGCATTCTTTTAATAGTTTATATCTCATTTGAGTTAAGTCTTCCCTTATTGTAACACCACTGCCTTTCAGCTGTTTTTTGTTCTGGAAAACTTCTCTCCTTTTCCCTATAGCTTACGAATTTGAAGATAACTGGCCGAGGCCGGTCCGCCTTTCTCCCCACACGATGGCTCCTATCAATATCATTTGTTTCTAATTTAATACCTATTTTAGACGCCACATCGATAGCTATTTTGTCTGTAACTTCAGCGTCCATCTGAGGGATGCCAAAGATACGTAAACATTGGCGGCGTTGGTAGTGTTCAAGGGATAAGTTTTTTCGCACAACAGTTGTTCCAATTTTATTATTTTTGCGTCTCTTTCCTGTAACGACAGCTCCAACTGTCTAATGACCTCGGTGTTCCGATCTATGGTTGTTTTCAACTCGCATACTATCGCCTCACGCACCGAGTCCTTTAGTAGCTGCAATATGGCAGGGTCCCTCAAACATTCCAGCATCGCACGCTTTGTCAATTCTTCTTTATTCTCGTCGGAATTCTTTGTTTTGCGTGGCGCAATTATTACAGAATAAATGTACACACAAATAAATTCGAAATATCCGATACTACCTGTAAAACACAAACAATCACCTGCTGAAAACTGTGCAAAAACACGAGCGACCAGTATATCCACTACTCACTGTCCGCCATGACACTTTATTATTTTGTCTATTAACTGCAAGCCAAACTGAAGGTTATACTCAAAGACATTAATACTGCTTGATAATATAATCAGAAAATGATTATGCAGCTGCAAGTTCGCTATTTGCTTGTATGTTTTCTGGTAAATCCTGAACTAGCTATTCTCTGATGAAGTTCTACCAGTATTTAAACAGAGATCTTGATGAAAAAACTGGAAAAAGTGCCGATCAATGTTATGAAAACGTAAATGGATAAACAAATTGATTATTCGTTATATGACAAAATATTTCGTTACTACATAAATTATGTTGAACTAAATTACAAAGAATTACACGTACAAAAAATAATAACAAAAATGGTTCATTTTACCTGACGGGTTTAATACCGTAACGTTTTCTCTTCTACTTCACCAGGGATAGGCTAAATTATACAGTATTGTCTTTTAAGAATTATCTACAGCTAAATGAATAATATATAGTAGCAATACTCGGTATACAGATGGATAGGAAACTTAAAAAAATATTAAATATTACTACTAGGCGAATCCGTGGCGCAAGCAATTAGACGCTCGTCTCTCACCGCTGGGGTCGTGATATCGAGTCTCGATCACTCCATGTGTGTTTCGTGGTGGATGAAACGGACATTAGGCAGGTTTTTGTCGGGGTTTTCTCCCGTTTTACCCTGCCACAATTTCATTCCACCATCTCATCCATTTCGTTAATCGACACGGGTTGAGGATACTTATTTTATTTTATATTACTGCTACTACTGCTACTACTATTACTAAAATGTGCAATCTATCAAATTGCAAATTATATATATTGCTATTCAAATTTGAAACGGAAATTAATCCCCTATTATACATGTTATTATTAAAATTAAATTAAAAGAATATTTATAGTCAACAAAAAGGAGAATTCCAGTAATTACTTGTCTCGTGACAAAAATTTGGAAGTAGGCCTATAGGCCTATATGGGAATTGTAAGCTCGTGGACCCCCAAAGGATATAAGCAATTAGCTGCAATTCCTACAGTCTATTGGGATAGTCACGTAGAAGCCATAAAACTCAGTAGTTAGAAAAGGTGGAAGATACGTTGGATAATAAAACCTTCTTTACAAATCAACATCTTACAACACTGCCGCCTGTACAGATGTTGAGATGTCCAGAAAAAGTCGCTTGTAAACAAGATCAATGAACTCGGGAAGAAACATGGACCCAAGGTGTGTGAAATTTGTAGGCGTAAATGTTTTTAGCCAATAAGAGTATATATTTTATATTACTTACTTACTTACTTACTCACTGGCACTATCGAACCCGTAGGTTCATGGCCGCGCGGACATAAGCTCTCCATACATCCCTATCCTGAGCTAATGCTTTCCAATCATTTCCTGTATAATATATATTTTATATTATTATTATAATATATTAACCAATTGAATGTGCGATGGTAATAATGTTACCACCCTTAATATTCTCAAAAGGTTGGGCTTCGAAAGGAGTCTAGAACGGAGTTGGCCGACACTCTCGCTCCTGCATTGGGCAGGGTAAGTTCATTTGCTCGCCTCCCCATCCCCAAGAGCGGGCGCGAAATTAATATTGTTCTAAGATTTTACAACGACCGCAACTTAGTGCGAATATTAGAGGTCACTAAGTAATTTTTATAGTTAGGAGGGTAGATTTCCGATTGATTAAGCGTGTGCTATATAAGTCAAATATAGGGATCGCGAGAAATAAAGGGTCCTAATAGAAAGTCATATTCCCGTAAATAGAATGCGAATAACATAAAAGTGCCTTGAGAATCTTAAGGGTTGATAGTTGTCAGATTAGTTCTGTCAAATATTAATTCATAAAATATGAAAATAATGGAAAGTGTATCAAGATTTTCTTTGCATTTGAATAAAGTAATAAATAATAAAAAAATAATAATTCTGAGATTATCTTCATTATCATAGTGATCGTGATTGTCCCCTGAACCTCATTGCTCACCGACACACATCTCACCCGAGCTAGACCGTAGCAAATGCTACCTACTACTTCTACTACTACTACTACTACTACTACTACTACTACTACTACTATTACTACTACTAATAATATTAATAATAATTTTATCCACTTCTTGGATTATGCTAACGTCATCAAAGCGCAGAATCTCCTTCCATCTCCATCTTGGTCTCCCCACGTCTCTTTTTCTCTTTAATATCAAATTGGTAAGCTATTTTTGGCAGTCTGGTATCTTCCATCCTTCAAACATGTTCACACCATCTTGTTCTGTAGCCATCCATTCTTGAGTTGATAGTTGCCACTTCTAATTATTTTCTTATTTCTTCATTTATATTTTAGTTTCCTCTTGTACATCCATTTGTTTCCTCAAAAATCTCATTTCACAACTTTGTATTGTTCTTTATGTAGGTACCCGGCTTTCATATCCGTAAAGTGACGTACGAATTGCCTAGTATTACAAAATTTCATTATTTTTTCAGGTCTTGGTTTAATCTTAAAGATCTTCTGTATTGTTCCACTAATTGTTTGAAATCTCATTAATTTTATCTGACTTTATCTTTGTCAGTACTAATTTCACATCCTAAATAATTTAAGGAGGAGACTTGTTCAAGTATTTTATCATCAACGACTATTTTCGACGTTATTGGCATTTTCCCCAGTTTGCCATTATTTTTACTTCTCTTTTGATATTTCGATATTATAACTTTTGCATATTTGGTTAAGGTGATATATTGAACGTTGTAGATCGTCTTCTGTTTCTTGTATTGTTACTAAATCGTCAGCGTACAATAATACATTTAAAGCTTTTCCTTGCGCTATTTTATGCCTACATCAATCTTTCGTCTCCAATCCTGGATTATATGATTAATATAGATATTAAAAAGTGTCGATGACATTGTGCAACCTTGCCTCACTACTTTATTAATTAAAATTTCTTTTGATTTCTCTGACTTAAATTTTCAAAATATATTTTTTCCTCGTAAAAACATTTCACTGCCTTTACCAAATGTCTAAGGTAGTCTTGTTCTTTCATTATGATCCACAGCTATTTTCGGTCTACATGATCAAAACCCATTACTAATAATAATAACAATAACAATAATAATAATAACAATAACAATAATAATAATAACAATAATAATAATATAATCTGAACCTTGATAAATTACTGGCTAGGTAATTAAACGGTCCTTCTTTTGTCATGTTTACAAGTCTAGGGCGACACAAGATCCAATAACTTAAAGTGCCTAAGTGTACAATTTACTAGAATATTTTTAATTACCGTTATTCTGTCACTTTTTTAAAAATAAACACATTTTTATTGTTTGTTTTAAATTGATCTATTTTAGACAGAGTTCTATTCAACAGCGTATCTATTTGATAAACTGGAATTAATTATTGTGTAAAACTGACATTGCCTTTTGTAACATTTTTCTAGATACTTCTTTCCGTTAATTTAATTTGGTACTTCAATTTAATAATAATTATTATTTCCGCCAAAATAATAAAAAGGAATTTACTGAAAATAGTTTGAAATTACGAATTCTGCATATCACTAGACACATATCTAGCTATAGTGCGTGAGATCTTGGTAGGCTGGGCAACTTACAGTTTAAAAGTAGGGGTATAATTGTTATGTACTAAAAGCTAAGATTGCAACACAGTATAAATGAGAAGTTAGATTATGACTCTTTTGTTTCGCACACAAAACAGTTGAATAGTTTAATGAGAGGTTAGACTTCTGACTGTCTTTTGATTTCACACACAAACAGTTGAATAATATATACTAACTGCATTGCAACCTTATATTTTATTACATAAAAATCCTAGCCTTACTTGTAAATATTTGGCTCGTAAACAAAAACCGATCATTAACCAATTCAAGGGACTTACGACTAAATTTTGACATCATTTTTGGACATTGAAAGCAAGATAGAGTCAGTGAGATTTGTAATAAATGTCAATCACATACTTAAATATTACACACTACTCTAATAACTGAACAGTTAAAAAACTTTGCAGTGATCTGAAATCCAATACACTTTCTCGTGAACTCAAGACAAGCGCTTTATCCCAGCTCTTGGTGATTTTGATAAACTGAATACTCTGGAAATAAAGGATATTTGGACTTATAATAGTCCAATATGTGATAATTAATTAGGATCTGCGTTGTCATAGCAATACATTACACTTTGTCAACAGCCATTACAAACTCAATCATTTCCGTAAAATATTTGAAATGACGTCTGTTGTCCAAAATACGACCATGTGATTTTAGTTCGGATTTTGTTCGTTGTGTTTGGTTTTCATTCACGTTGCAAATATTGGCATTCAGTTAATTAGTACCCCTGCTATAATTGTGAATGATTTTGCCTACTTTTCCTATACATAGCGAGATGTTGTCACGTCTAGATTATAAATTATTCTTTAGATCAAGTTGTGCTCTAGCTGTCAGAAGTCGAAAAATCTGTCATTCCACTGAAGTTGATAGTAATCACGAAACCATAGCCGCAAGTGATACGCATACCGGCTCAGGGAACACAGATTCATCTTCATCCCCTTGAATGTGAATGTAAGGGCTTATACAAATACAAAGAATAGTGGCAATAATTACACCATGCACAATGCTTGGATATAGCCTCTTGTTAAAAAATAAACGAAGAGTTTACGTAATATAATTTGAAGCTGACCAATTCACGAATTATACAGTATGTCCTACATTCCATATTATACAATACAGATTTTCATTTCTTGTGACGATTTTTATATGAAAAGAAATAATTTTATCTTCCTCCATTCTTAGGACTTAACACACCTCTAGGTAACTTACAAGGTATATATATATATATATATATATATATATATGATATGAAAAGAAAAATGAATGCTTGAGTCGGGATTTGAACTCGAGTCTCTAAAGGCTGTACCTTTAGCGCTCTAACCAGCTGAGCTACCCAAGAATTCCAACACAAACATACAATGTTCTTATACATGTAGTATTCTCAATTCACACAAGAGGTAGCGGAAATTTGTTCCAACTGACATCTGGTGGCTAACATAACAGTTAAGCCAAATAATATATATATATATATATATATATATATATATAAGTATGTATGTATGTGTGTATGTATGTGGGAGTCTGCGTGAGTATATGTTCTTTTATGCTTCTTTTATTGAATACATTTTATTTTCACGAACCACACTCACATTGCAATGACATATTACATAGGGAGGGCCATTAATGAGAGAGGAGGGGTAGAAAAATGTTATACCTTTATATCCATCCATCCATAGTAATTCTGCCCGAGGGAAGGTTTTTCACTGCAATCATAGCATGTTCATGCTATATGCTTTGCAGCTTTACTAGGGAATTATAGGTGTGGTAGCTTCCCATAGCTTTCCACACAGGTGAAGGATGGCGATGATGGTATTGATAAAGATGATGATGATGGCCGGATGATTTTCGAAGACCGTTGGGCACTGAGCTACCTGACATTTATCTTACAGATGAAGAAAACCCCCGAAAAAAACCTCACCCAGGAGCCTGTCCCGACCCTGAATCGAACCGTACATTCATATAAATATATATATATATATATATATATATATATATATATATATATATATATATAATGTGTGTGTAAATGTATATTATCTGTGTATACATACACAGTATACTAGTCTTTAATCGTAGAACACGAATGGCTTTGACACTGTTATTATTAAATATAGGCTTATATTTGTATTTTTTTTGAGAAAACAATATTTTAATAAACTGCACTACGTCTACTACACTATTACTAGTACCACCAAAATTGCCACTTCTACCATTACAATTACAAATATTTTATTAAACCATTTTATTTAAGTTTGGTTCACATTTTATTCAAGTTTGCATTAATTCATAAATATTTCTTGTCTTGTATCTTGTAAGCCCATGTTTTCCTTAACAAAGATTTAGGCGCTCCCCCCTACAGGGAAGAATTTGAACCATACTAATTTAGTTACACTTGTTTTCGTATAGATGCCATTTTTCAGTGATCCGTGGTCAACGTTCCGCCTCATACTGACATCTAGGAAACCAAGGCAGTACTAGGACGGGAAAATTCGGTAAATTTTGCTTAGAGGCCTTTTCATTCAGGCTTAAGGATTTTTTACGAGCCTGAAAATCTTCAGACTCGGGACCCACGGCTTAAAGTCCCTCCCGGAGGACTTGCTCCTTGGATTTTTCCATCCTAAAAAAAATCCATCGACCCCGGCCGGGTTTGAACCCGCGACCCTCGGGACCTGAGGCAAGGAGCATAACCACTAGTCCACCGCGGCCTATTCATAAATACTTGAAAATGGAAAAAAAATGAATGTTCTACGATCAGTAAATATACTTTCACTCTTTACATATGTGACAAATTAAAATATACAAAATCGTTATTGATCCACTAATATGGATGAGGAACATGGTCTATTACTTTAAGGGAGGAGAAAAGATCAAGAATATTTGGGAATAAATTCCTTAGGAAAATGTTTGGACCAAACAGAAGTGATCAGACCTGTAATTGGAGATGACTACGAAATATTGAGCTACATTATCTTCATGGGAAAACAGATGTCTCTTAGACTGCGATGAACAGGACATGTGGCATTTATGAGGAATGACAGAGGGACATGTAAATTCTTTATAGGATAACGGTGATTTGAGGGACGTAAATTATACAGGGAATTATTATAAAATAGTATCTCATGATAGGAATATAAGGAGAGATTTTGTCGCGTGGCCATGAACCTGCGGATTCTATAGTGTCAGTGACTTAGTCATCATCATAATCGACCTCAAGGTCTAGGCCTTTTGGCCTGTTCCATCTTAAAACTAGTCACGTCATCTCTTCATTGGTCAGGTAACAGTTCTTTTTCCTATAGGATTATAGTTCAGGACGGCTTTTGCTATTCTAGTTGGTGACATGCGTTCAACACGATCTCTTCAATGAGTCCTACATTTATCAAAATTGGTTGTATATTCAGTTAATTTCTGATGTCTACGTTCCTCCTAGGATCTAACAACGTACAATCTGCCACAATTCGAATAAATATAATTTCTGAAGTCTCTATATGCAGTCAATGTCGAGTTCTCACTACCGTATAGAAGCAGTGGCAATGCAATTTCTTTATAGAATTTCAGTAATGTATATTTTATGCTTTATATTTCAATGTTCTCTGTATTGTTCCGCAGAAGTGTCGAAATTTATTTCATTTCAATTAAACGTTATCAATATTAATAACATTCATATCAAATTCCTTTGAGGTGAATAGTCATAAGACAAAAGTTAAAAATTAAAATATATCTGTTGGCAGATGCCGTCGCCCTCAACTTTGTTAAAATTATGTATATAAAATATTAACTGGAGGCCTTTCGGAAGTTAACGTCTATCATCATATCAACATCAGGATGAGCTTCTGCTACTATTTTTTGTTGTTTACGACGATGTAGACTCCCAAGTGTCTGTAGCAGCAACTGATGATGGAAGTTAACTTCCGAAAGGCCTCCAGTTAATATTATATATACATCATTTTAACAAAGTTGAGGACGACGGCACCTGCCAACAGGTACATTTTAATGTTTTACTTTTATCTTATACACGTTATTCGTTTTCCTCTAACCTATATTATATCCTAAAATTCAAACTTGTTTTTTTTTGTTCAATTAAATTCCCATAGATAACATTTCTTTCTCTTGTGGGTTGCGTCCCCTGAAAAGTCATTACTTTAGTTTTATCCGTTCATATTTTCATCCCATAATTTTATCAGCAACCTGGATTAAGGTATATACTGCCTTTTATATTTCATTCTATGATCTTCCTATGATTATCTGCTCATCAGAAAAAATCAATGTGGTAAAATTTACAATATTAATAATTAAAGTATTCTGTAAAATCGTTAACATTTTCTAAATATATTGTAATATAAACATTAAAAGGAATGGGTGAAAAGGGGCACCCTTCTCTTACTCGTTGATTGATGATTGCTGATTTATTTTCAATGATTAAGGTTTTTATTCCTATTTTCTTATTCCTATACACTGACTGGATTACTGTATTTAGATCTATTGGTATTCCAATATATTTTAATATACCCCATAGTACTTTTATTTTCACTCTATCAAAGGCTTTCTCAAAATCCATACATATATGGCCTGTAAGTTGGTAATCTGAATTCTTTTCTCTTCTCTGTTTCTCTGTTATTTGCGTTAGTGCAAATATGCAATCTGAGCAAGATCTGCCTTTACTGAATCCATGTTGTGCCTCTGATATAATTGTTTCAGCAACAGGTATTAATCTTTTTGGATTATTTTAGCATATAATTTATAGGATGAGTTTAGGAGATTTATTCCTCTATAATTTGGACATTGATATTTATGTCCCTTTTTATATATACGGTATATTAGTACTTCATTCCATTCTTCGGCTACATATCCACTTAACCAAAGACTTTAATAAAGTTTAGAAATCTCTTTATAAATGTATATGATGCGTAGGCCTATATATGTTATCTGTCCCTGGATATTTTATTTTTAATTTCTATTATGGAATCGATTAGTTCATGTATTGTAATTAAATCTATAGAATCTTCTTCATTACTATTTTTAAAATAATTTAGCCATTCCATTTGTGAGATTGTTTTCTACTTCACTGTATATTTCTCTTGTCTATTTAAATATGCATAATTTTTATGATTTGTATGTATATTAGTTAGGTATATTATGTGAATTGGTGTAAAAATTTAAATTTTCATATAAGTTTTAATTATATTTTTTTAAAAAGCGAACATCATTAAATGACCTTGTAATGAAATTCCGACTTTTATGACTGACGAAAACCGTGAAAAACCCTTAGTGGTTTTGTCGACACGAGCGTTTGAATTCGGGAGGTTCCGAGTTCAAAGATTGTACCGACCAATCTGACTGAAGTCTTTCTTAGTGTTCTGCAGTCGTCAAGGCAAATCATCATTGGCTTGATGGTCCTTTTAGTTTGACCTTATCCTTCCTCGTCACAACCATCCATTCTCTTTGGTCAGTGGCCTTATTTCTCCAATTTGTTTTGCCAATCTTCCGTAGGTCCGCCTGTACATCGTCCATCCATCGTAACCTAGGCCTCCCAACTTTTCCCCTTCCATTCAGCTTAGCGTTTGATATCATCCTGGGTAAACGTGTCTCGTTCATTCTGCAAATATAGGCCAACCATTCGATACGTCTAACTTTAATATCTATAACTATATCATTATCTTTATATAGGTAATATATTTCCTGGTTAGTTCTTATTCTCTAGGTACCCTTATCCTTAATTGGACCATATATTTTCCTTAAGATCGTTCTCTCCCAGATGGCAAGTCTTGTGGTAGTTCTTTGTGATATGGTCCAGGATTCACTGTCATACATTAACAGGTTTAATAATTGTTACATACTATATTATTACTTTAATGTTCATAGATATATTTAGATTGTATAATTTTGTACAAAGATCTTAAACATCGGTTACCGTCAAGGCAAATGCTGGATTTCAATATCATTAACAGGGCCTATTTCACTATATTCGCCATATAATAATATCATAAATAAATAAATTTGATGACGATAAATAATATTGAAGCGTCAAAAATATGAATGAAACAAAAAACAGTGATAAAAGCACAAAATAATAAAAGAAGTTCATAAAATACCGTCTCCAAGGAACCATAAAAGATTGCCAACCAAAAATACAATTTAGTTAAATTACTCAACACTTTATGAAATGATGGGGATTCGCATTCATAACTTTTTAAAAATAAAAATACCCTTTTATTGGAAAAGTGACGTATTTATGGAAGGAGATGTATAAACTTTATGATCGCATTGAATTTTTCAACCTCATATTCTTGCCACTAAGATGTGTGAAGAAAATATAACTTCATGGCATTTTTGGGTTGCAAAATAAAACTATTAATAGGACAATAAATTATACCATATTATTTTTACTGTTTTATCAATTCTGAAGTCACCTCACATAACAACACTTTATTAGCGTATTCATAAAATCTCAGAAAAGATTTAAACCACTTCTACAATATCATGATCTTTATTGAATTCTTTACAACTATAAAACTGAAAAGTCATGGCTGTGGATTTATTTAATCAATCCAATAATCCGAACTATTTCCATCACTTTATTACTGTCTACTTACGTAAATAACAAAGGAATAAAATATTACGATGCGAGGTTGGAAAGTGGTTTTTACAGAAGCGAGGAAATGTATAAAAACCTAGCTATGGCTCGGTTTTTAATTTACGAAATTCTATTAAACACTTCATAAATGTGCGTTGTACATTATTTTTTGCGTGATGGTGTTTTCAAAATAATAAATAATAGTAAAAACATACATCTTTTTTGGAAATATTTCCGTTCATAAGTGACAACTGCCTACCGTTAACAGCGTGGGCAAAGATTATTAGTTGAGAATACAGCAGACCGTGACACCAATCAGTCATGAAATGGCGGCAAGTATGTATTTATTGTTTTATATTGTTTCAAATAAAGTTTAGTTAATTTAAAATGCAGTGATTTGTTTCGTATAATGTATATTAACACTACATTTTGGATATATTTTTGTATATATATTGTACGTAATATACATAAAGGGCAGTGGTTTTACTTCCCACATCTAGGCCCTGCCGTCCACCCCTTGGGATACCTCGGTCGTCATGACCATACTCCCAAGTCCTAGTTCTAGTCCTCCCTATCCTAACTTCGCGTCCACATTCAAGTTCTCGGTCTTTAAACCAACACCCCTGGGAGAGAGTGTTGGAGTTCGCAGTTCTGGGCAATTGCTGAGCTACATAGTACATCAGGTCGCTCAATCCTGATGACCCCACAGTTGGTCCACGGGCTCCATGAGCCTAGCCGGGAGGACTGCTGTCGTCAGATCCACCGACCATTCCCCTGTTCTGCCTCCAGGGACGTGTCCTGCAGCCGTTGTGAGACCGGCCAGAGCTACAAGCCCAACAGTGTGAGACTTTTAGTACATCCAGGTGCTCATCTCCTGGCGACCCCACAGTTTGTCGACGGGCCCGTAGGCCAAGCAGGAACCAGTACAGTAGCTCCCCGCTGGACTGGTCCGAGCCGAGCCCTGGTGTGCCCCCAGGGACGCCTTCTGCAGCTGTTGTGGGCCAGCACGGAGCTCGCAAGATCCAACAGATGAGCAACTAGTACGACAAGGCGCTCAACTCTTGCCGACCCCACTAATGGTTCACGAGTCCCTTGGACTTAACCGGGAGGACTGTCTAGCAGATCCACCGATCTTTCCCCCAGTGCACCAGCTGGGGACGTGTTTGGTTGCTGAAGTGGGTCCAGCCTGAGCTATAGTACGTCAGGTCGCTCAACTCCTGACGACCTCACAGATTGTCCTTGGGTCACTCGGTTCCAGAGTCAGCGCTAAGTCCGAGATCCTGAAGACCGCGCTTACTCCTTTCCCGAGCTTATCGACCTGGTGGTAATTCCCAGCATTACGCCCGGAATTGTCCCAACCAGCCCGTTCGCAAGACTAAGCCTAGTCGTGCCGCTGCTGTGAGTCAGCCCACTGAGCAATGTAGGCATCCAGGGAGCTCATCGCCCATGGTGCCCCCACAAAGGTCCTCGGGATAAACCAAGAGAAGGGAGCTGCTGATCTCCACAATCTCCTACCGCCTCGCCACGACGGCCGCTGCCCCAGTTGTGGGCCGGGGCATTTGAGCTTTAGTACAACAGGGCGCTCGTCTCCTGTGACCCCACTTATGGTCCGCGAGTCCATCGGACTTGGAAGGGAGGACTGACTAGCAGATCCACCGACCGTTTCCCCACTACGCCACCGAGGGGACGCGATTTGCTGCTGAAGTGGGCGCAGCACGAGCTATGTAGTGCATCAGGTCGCTCGAGTCCTGACGACCTCACAAATGGCCCGCGGGTCCGGTCTGGACCTAGCCGGGAGGAGTGCAAGCAAACCACCGACCGTTCCCCTATCCGCCGCCCGGGGACGCGCCCTGTTGCTGTTGTGAGCACAGCTGGGGCCCGATAAACGGACCCCCAGGGGGTTTTACTTCCCACACGAGATTTGTAATATGTAATATTACAGTATAGTTATTTAGGTTGGCAACCCCGAAATGTAGGAAGTTGAATTTTCAATCATAATCGCCATTGCTGTAAGTACGACAAAATGCACTATCGCGCAAAAAAAATATTTTTATAATCTGTTATATGACAGGTCGGCCGCCGTGGACTAATGGTTATGCTCCTTGCCTCTAGTCCCAAGGGTCGCGGGTTCAAACTCGGCCGCGGTCGTTAATTTTTTTTAGGATGGAAAAATTCAAGGAGAAAGTCTTCCGGAGGGACTTTAAGTTATGGGTCCCGAGTCTCGAACATACTAGTAATACCTTAATTGCCTGCTAGGTGTCCCATTGAGTCGGTGTGTTGAAGATCTTTTGGCGAATAAGGCAACTAAAATGAACTTGGTCTATTAACTCCAGACATAGGAGAGGCTAGGGCATGACAATGGAATATGCCATTAATCACTCCCCCCTTGACATGACAGCCCTTTGAGCGAAATCCGATTGAAATTATTCACTTTACTAGCTAGTACGTATATTACATTAGACGGAGTAGCGCGATTAGAATGACGCAATAACACTGTTTTACTTTTAATTTTCTTAACCGGATTTATCTGTTTCTCAACTGAAATGAATTCTCAAATTATCTATATGTGACTCTGAATCCCGTTTCAGATTATATGTGTAGAGAAAAAATATCCCTAAGTGGCTGAATTCAAATACTTAGGAACTTACTTACTCACTGGCACTATCGAACCCGCCGGTTCATGGCCGCGCGGACATAAGCTCTCCATACATACCTATCCTGAGCTAATGTTTTACAATCATTTCCTGTATAATCTATTACCCTCAAATCATAGTTAATGTTATTCTCCCATCTCATTCTTGGTCTACCAACTGGGCGTTTTCCCTCCGCCTTTCCTACAAGAAGCTTCCATGCATGCCTTAAATTCCCCATACGTGCAATATGTCCTGCCCATCGCAGTCTCCGAGTCTTATCTGTTTCTTATTATATCTGAAATACTTAGTAACAATAATTACAAATAGAAATGAGATGCACAAAAAAAAATCAAACATAGGCTCAATTCTGTAAATGCATGCTATTATGCATATCAGGGACTCTTGTCGTCCCAAATCTTAAAAAAAAAGGTAAATTGAAAATGAATAAAATTGTTATTCTCCTAGTTATATTATATGAATGCGAAACACGGACTCTTATTTTAAGGGAGGAAAGGGAATTACCAGTAAAATAATAATATAATATACTCAACTCGTGTCTAACTCAAGGTCAGGTCAAGGGATGCAATGGGATGAAGTCCCTTATATAGAGATCTGTGAATGACAAGGGTGCCAGCCAAACACATCTGACGCATCAACAAGTGCACCAACAAGTGACAGATGAAAGAAATGAAACTAAATGGATGAGAGTATGGAGAAATGGTGGAATTAATTTGTGGCAGGGGAAAACGGGAGAAAACCCCGAGGAAAACCAGCCCAAGCTCCGTTTCTTCCACCACGAAACACACATGAAGTGGCCGAGACTCGATCTTGGGACCTCAGCGGTGGAAATTACAAGTATTTGGGAATAGAGTTCTAGAAACATTTTTTGGACCAAAGAGAGATGAACAGACAGGTGAATGGAAAAGACTATATATAGCAGTGAGTTGCATAACATTTATAGGAAACAAGATATTAATAAGAACAGTTAAATCTCGTAGACTGCGATGGGCAGGACAATGTTCCACGAATATGGAATGAAAGAATGGCATGGAAACTTCTTGTAGGAAAACTAGAAGGAAAGCTCTCAATTGGTAGACCAAGAATGAGATGGAAGAGTAACATTAACCATGATTTTGAGGAAGTATACAGGCCTGATAACAGGCCCTGATTGGTAAAAAAATAGCTTAGTATAGGGATGTGTAGAGAGCTTATGTCCGAGTAGAAATGAACCTACGGGTTCGGTAATGCCAGTGAATTAGTATATTCATTAGAGAAAAAAGTTAAGGTAATTGGTAATCGAAAGGATACCCCTGAGATACTAGGAAAATATCAGAATGCAGGCCGATAATTTAAAATACTTTTAAATATTATTAGAACTATTTACTCATGCCCTAAAAGGTTAGTCAATGACCAACCACATTTCAATGAATTTTGTTTTACATCAATGACAGTAGTGTTTCGGTTCGTTCTTTATCGATTACTCGTTATCAGATCCTGTTTTGTGATAACGAAATCTCCTCCTTTTTAGATTTTCTAAACAGCTCAGAGTATTATTTTTCTCCAACAAATACATTGAACATAGCAATAATGAACAGACTTTCGTGATTTAACGGCGTTTGTTTTACTAAAAACATAAGCAATAACCTCATAATGTTTATTAGGGCCTATAATATACAGTTTGATGTGGTTTCATTATTTTTCCTCGAGGGTACATTCTTACAATTATGCGATGCTATTTGGCAATAATAAATATATGATCAAGTTGCAGTGAATATTCATAACCTCACATTTCTGATTTGTTTTCAGACATCGCCGTTTACACTAAATATATAAATATGTTCAAATACCGTTAACTATATTTTAAATAATAATTTCTGAGTAAACAGCTTAAATTTTATTCGTTAAATAGTCATAACAAATTCCACTATCGATTTCCAATTCCTCTAGATAAATTCACGAGTCACGAAGTGACGATGATTTGGAAATCGTTCGTGATATTATTTATGACTATTTAACTCATGCCCCAAATGGGAGTCAATGACCAATCACGGTACACAATGATTTTTGATTTACAATCAATCACAGTCGTGTTTCACTCGTTCTTTTATCGAGTTTCTCTTTATCAGCTCCTGCTATTGTGATAAAGAAAGCTCCTCCTTTTTAATGTTCTCAGCAGGTCAAAGCATTATTTTTCTCCACAAATACATTGAATATAGCAAATAATGAAAATATTCCTTGATTTTACTGAGTTGTTTACTAAAAAAATAAATGAATAACCCGTAATGTTGATTATGATATATAGTTCGATGTGTTTATTATTTCTCCACTTGGGTGCACTCTTACAATATTTCGATCTTATTTGGCAATAAATAATATGATCAAGGTGCAGAGAATGAACATAACCTCACATTTATGATTTGTTTTCAAACATCGCCGTTTACATTAAAATATAAATATTTTAAAATAACTATAGTTAAACAATGATTTGTGAGTAAACTGTTTAATTTTATTCGTTAAATAGTCCTAACAAACGCCACTCTTGATTTCCAAATTCTCTAGAAAAATTCACTCCTCACTTCGTGAGTCGTGAATTTATCGATAATTTGGAAATCACTTGTGGCATTCCTTATGACTATTTAACTCATGCCCCAAATTGGAGTCAATGACCAATCACGTTTCAATGATTTCTGTTTTACAACCAATCAGAGTAGTGTTTCACGAAATATTTATCAGTGTTATAATTACCATATTAAAGAAAGCTCCTCCTATTTAATATACTGAACAGGTCTGACCATTATTTTGCAGTAACTGAGTCAACAGTAAAGCCGCCATATTTGAATGTTCAAAATGGCAGAAACAAGATTTGGCTGTGCTTCAAATTAAGTTATAGACGAAATACAAATTTGACAATTGTGTGTTCAATAATTGTGTTTTTAAATAATTATATTACCGAGTTCTTTTAGATAATTCTGTGTTCTATAATTGTGTTTTTAAATAATGATTTTACCGAGTTGTTTACTAAAAAATAAATTAAAAACCTATAATTTTGGTTATAATATACAGTTTGTGATGTTTTGAACCGAAAGTGCCTTTCTGCGGTTCAGTATGGTATCTTTGTTCTCCTCCCTACTACAGAACATTTATGAAATATCCAATGTCCTTCCCTTTTCATCACTTTCTCTTCTGGCCGCGCATCTCTACAGCGCATATCCCCTCTACTTGCGAACCTTTATATGCATTGTACTCTTAACCGAACATCATCCATTCGATCAGGCCTAGCAAGCGGCGATTAGTTATTTGTAAAAGTGAGATTCCAAAAGTGGAATCCAATTCTAAGCTCACCATGCGCTGGGCAGTTAATATGGTGGTCTATATATAGACAATTTGATTGAGACCGAGAATAGGTCGATTTGGAGTAGTCCAAGCAATGTAACGGAAGAAGTGATTCCTAAAAGCTTGGACATCTGTGTAAGTGTGGCATTGTCTATGGTCCGTTATTTATTCAGTTATTTCTAAAGCTATGCTGATTGTTTGAATCAAGAATCATCTTTTGGTAATATAATTTATTATTTATTTTAAAAACCACACTTGTTTATATTAAAAGGTTATATTTTATACACGCCCCTTTGTTATTATTCAAGTATAGTAGTTGCTCACTATCCTGGTAACAACAAATCACTCACTGTACGCATTTAAAATCAGTATCTTATTTGTATGTATGTTTCATCAGGGAAAGAAAGATGAATTATAGCTAGCTGCCTTTCAAAAAAATGGGCCCGGCAGGACCGGCTTTCTTACTGATAAACATCTTTGAATATATCACGATCACATTCAATAAATACAGCATTAACAAAACTCGATCCCGGACAAGTGTTACGCTGAGCGTGGTTTGCTTTTCTCACGTCATAAATGCTAGCAGTAGTGTGGGTTACTTACCCACAAAAGGTAGCTTGCAGGGTGGTTGTGTTCTTTTACTTAGCACAAATGGTAGCAGAGCGTGGTTTTGTATCTTTCACTTTGAAAGATATGCTGTATTTTATTAACTGTGGTTCTAGTAGTATCGATTTAAAATTTTCTATTTCAAGTTTCGGAGTTTTGGTTTCAAGTGCCAAGACTATGGAAAAGCTCAATAGACAATTTTACTGGCCTCATATGGGTGATGAGGTGCGTAAAATAATTTTGAATGCGTTGATTGTCAGCGAGCTAAAGCCCGCTTCTAATACTAAAGTAGGTCTCATTCAGCGGAAGCCCTCCACAGCTCCCATGCAAAGACTCTTTATTGATTTCTTTGGTCCCTTAGTTCGCTCTAAACGAGGAAATGTTGGGGTTCTAGCAGTTGTCGACGGGTTCTCTAATACGTCGTGACTTCATCCCGTGAGATCCTTGAAATCATCTAGTGCTGTCGTAGAATTTTCTTCACTAAGAACCTTCTTTCCCGAACTTTGGTGGCATGGAATCCATTGTTTCGGATAATGCAAAAGCCTTTACTTCCCATATGTTTAAGAATATGTGTTTCGATTGGGGTGTCCATCGTATTACAACTTCTCCCTATTATCCAAAGCCTAACCTTGTGAGAGGTTTTTTCGCCTCGTTGAAAACAGGTCTCACCATTTTTCATAATGTTAAGCAAAATGTTTGGGATCAACATTTGCCGTTGTTTGCTTTGGGTTGTAATGATGCAGTCCATGAATCAACAAAAACTACCCCTGCCGAATTGTTTTTGGGTAGACGTATTATGCATCCCTTGGAATTAAATTGGCACATTACGGATGCTGACTTAAGTGATTTGAAACAACCAACAAAGTTCAGAAATGGGAGGAAGATTCAAGAATCTTAAGGTCGCTAAAGAGAACGTAGCTAATAGGTATAATAAGGATAGGAAGGACGTCTCTTTAAAGTTGGCGATCGAGTACGTTATCGCCTTTATCCACTCAGTAATCGTGGGGAGCAACGTATGGGAAAGCTTATGTTTAAAATGGTCTGAACCTTACATTGTGAAACGCTTTCTGACACCAGTTACCCTCGAGTTAGAAAACGTCGATGGCCACATTATAAAACAACATGTCAGTCAAGTTAAACTATGTTTGCTATGGAGTAAATCCAAGCATGTTTTGTATTAAAAATATCTGTATGTTAAACTAGATTGTTGGTTACAAAAAAACATTTTGTATTGATGGCACATGTTTAAACTAGTATGTCTGTGGTTCCGTTTTCCGTTTCCTGTCTTCGCATGTTCTTTTGTTTCAGTTGACCCTTCCTTAACATTGGACATTACGACGCAGCCTGGAATGTTTGGCATTCGAGGCGCTTGGAGGATCCGGCCGACCCCCGAGTGCCCAGCTGACCGACATAGTGGGCTCTAGAACTACAGATTCCTGGAAAGCGGTGGAGCGGGATTGCGATCCGGCAATCCAATTATGGTATCGTCACCCTGTTCTTCACCTGGAACACCGCAGAGTTGCACTATGGCGACTGAGTCCAGATGGATTTAATTTTCAGCGCCTGGATAGTCAGCATGGAAGCGAGTGTGGTGATTGTGATTTAGGGGACGATGGAAGATTTGTATTGAAGTTACCGCTGGAATCTGATAGTGTTGATGTGCCCCTCCCAACGTGGGATTCTTCTAACGGACGTTACTTTGAAGTTTATGGACTGTTTTCTTTTACCCGGAGGGCGCAGGGGGAGTTATTGAACCGAAAGTGCCTTTCTGCGGTTCAGTATGGTATCTTTGTTCTCCTCCCTACTACAGAACATTTATGAAATATGCCAATGTCCTCTTTTCCGTGTGGCTACCCCTTCCCTTTTCATCCTTTCTGCCGCGCATCTCTACAGCGCATATCCCCTCTACTTGCGAACCTTTATATGCATTGTACTCTTACCGAACATCATCATTCGATCAGCCTAGCAAGCGGCGTTTAGTTATTTAAAAGTGGATTCAAAAGTGGAATCCAATTCTAGCTCACCATGCAGCTGGGAAGTTAATATGATGGTCTATATATAGACAAGTTGATTGAGACCGAGAAGAGGTCGATTTTGAGTTAGTCCAGCAATGTACGGAAGAAGTGATTCCTAAAAGCTTGGACATCTGTGTGAGTGTGGCATTGTCTATGGTACGTTATTTATTCAGTTATTTCTAAAGCTATGCTTGATTGTTTGATCAAGAATCATCTTTTGTTATTAATTTATTATTTATTTTAAAAACCAACTTGTTTATATTAAAAGGTTATCTTTTATACAACGCCCCTTTGTTATTATTCAAGTATAGTAGTTGCTCACTATCCTGTAACAAAATCACTCACTGTACGCATTTAATAATCAGTATCTATATTTGTATGTATGTTCTCAGGGAAAGAAAGATGAATTAATAGCTGCCTTTCATGGGCCCGAGGCAGGCTGCTTTCTTACTGATAACATCTTTGAATATCACGATCACATTAATAAATACAGCATTAACAAAACTCGATCCCGGACAAGTGTTACGCTGAGCGTGGTTTGCTTTTCTAACGTCATAAATGGTAGCAGTAGTGTGGTTTACTTAACCACAAAAGGTAGCTTGCAGCGTGGTTGTGTTCTTTTACTTAGCACAGTTTAATTTTTTCTCCACTAGGATGCATTCTTATAATATTGCGATGATATTTCAAGTTTCCCACGCCAGATGGCAATATATAACATTATATGATCTTGCTGCAGTGGATGGAGAAACGAAACATAACGTTTCTCATTTGTTTTCAAACATCGCCGTTTACATTAAATAAATAAATATTTAAAGTAACTATATTTAAATAATGATTTGTGAGTAAATAGCCTAATTTTATTCGTTAAATAGTCATAACAAATGCCACTCTTGATTTCCAAATTCTCTAGATAAATTCACTCCTCACTTCGTGAGTCGTGAATTTATCGATAATTTGGAAATCACTCGTGGCATTACTTATGACAAACTGCAGGGACTGATTCCTGACTGTAAATGGAGGAAAAAAATACCCTATGAATAAGTGTCCATAAATGCATCGTTGCCATTGTAGGTGGCACTGACGAATGACATTATTCTCTCGGCCCTGTTGCATGGCCTGCTAGATCACTGGACTTAAACCCCCTGGGGGCATCTGTAAAGTACGAGTATGCTGAAGCAGATCCTGATGTGCTTACTCTTCAACAGCGTGTCCACGTCGCCTGTGACGCTATTCGGAGAGAGGCCGGAATATTTGAAAGGGTGAGGCAATCCATGATACGACGTGTGAACGCGTGCATTGGATTCCATGAAGGCCACGTTGTGACGTGGATGCGATTATGTTATTTAGTGAGTGGCGGGACGATTTGTTGTTCTACGCGCATCATTCATTTCCGGACACATATTTTTAGGGCCTTTTTCCTTCATTTCCAGTCACGAATCAGTACCTGTTGTTTGTCGGTGTATTTACCGTTCACCCGGTATATTCCCACAACTGAGACCATGTTTTGATTCTTTCGGCATCTCATTCCTGTTTGTAATTATTGTCACAAGTATGCTAATTCGTAAATATCAATAAAACTAAATATATGGTCACACATACAAATACGTTATATAAATGGAAATGGAGAGCTAATGACAAATGAGGGAAATTTTGAGGAAGTGGCTGAATTCAAATACCTAGGAACAATAATCACAAACAGGAACGAGATGCACAAGAAAATTAAACATAGGCTCAATTCTGGAAATGCATGTTATTATGCATTAGAGAGACTCTTGACTTCGCAACTCCTTTCAAAAAACGTTAAACTGATAATATATAAAACTATTATTCCACCAGTTATATTATATGGATGCGAAACATAGACTCTTACTTTAAGGGAGGAAAGGAGATAACGAGTATTTGAGAATAAAGTTTTTAGGAAAATTTTTGGACCAAAGAGACATGAACAGTCAGGTGAATGAAGAAGACTTGCATAACAGTGAATTACATGGTCTTTATAGGAAGCCAGATATAATGAGAACAGCTAAGTCTCGTAGACTGCGATGGCAGGGAACATGTGGCACGAATGTGGAATGAAAGACGTGCATGGAAGCTTCTTGTAGGAAAACCAGAGGGAAAACGCCCAGTTGGTAGACCAAGAACGAGGTGGGAGAATAACATTAACTATGATTTGAGAGAAGTAGATTATACAGGGGATGATTGGAAAACATTGGCTCAGGATAGGGATATATGGAGAGCTTATGTCCGTGCGGCCATGAACCTACGCGTTCGATAGTGCCACTGAGTTAGTATGTTAATTCAGTCACTTCTTCCAAATTTCCCTAATTTGTTTTAACTAACTATTTCCATTTTAATACGAATTTCTGTGTCTGGCCATTTATTTATTTTTATTTATATTTATTTCCAGGCCCAAGTCGTTAGTGTTACTCAATAGAATGTGTGAGTTTCTCCTCGCTATCGCTTTATAATACATCATTAACTTATAACAACTTATTTACACCGTTGAATTTATACGCCTTCTTTATCCGCTAAACATTTTATTGCACCTTTATTTTATTGCACGGATAACGGGGTAGATAGAGCATCTCCTTGGTTATAAACCATTGTGAATATCACAAAAGTATCGCACCCTACTATTTGTGCCTTTAGACACATTCGAATAAGGTAACTATTTGGGATTTCCGAAGTTTATCAGGATAATATACAACTTTTCCTTCTTAATTGAACCGTATGCTTTTTTGACGTCTATATACAGTTAATGTATAGTTAATTCCCTAGCAAAGCATAGCATGTAAATGCTATGATTGTAGTGAAAGACCTGACCTCAGGCAGAATTACTATGGATGAATGGATGTAGAGTTAATTATAAATATTCTCATATTAAAAATCTGATCTACTCTAGATCTATTTCTTCTAAATCCACATTGATGATCTCCTGTGACGTCGTTAATGTAGGGAATAAGTTCGGATACTAGCTAATATACTTGTTATAATTTTGTATGAGGGACACGCCGTAGCGTAGTGGTTAAGGCGCTGCGCTACAATTCGGAAGGTCGAGGTTTCAAGTCCCGGTAGGGTGAGGATTTTTAAAAACTGACCCAAACCTTCTGGCGGCAATATGGCCCTGGGATCGACTCAGCTTCTAACGAAAATGAGTACCAGACGCTTGTTCTGGGGTAAAGGCCGCCGTCACGCAGGGCTGACAACCCGGCTGACATCAAGTGCCGATTGTCCAGAAAAAGTGGGAGCCTTAACCTCTTACTACCCCAAGGGCCTGCTGAGGCCTGTAGTGGGATCAATATATATAATTTTGTATGAGTTGAAAGTAATGATATGACCCTGTAGTTGCTGCAAACAGTTGTAACTTCTTTCTTATTGATTGGTATGATAATCGATTTTTTCAGTAGCTTTGGAAGATTTTTTTTTAATTATACTAGGCATCCAATGTACATTTTCCTTCAATTTTCTCCTCTTCATCCCCCCCCGAATTTGTCAGTTATGCCCATCTGCACGATTCCGCTATTTTAACAGAGTGAAGTTGGAAGAATGAAGTTATGCATAGACGAATTGATTATTTACAACTCTATTCGAAGACCACAAAACAAAGGTAAAAACAAGAAATATCACAAAAATCTATTAAAAAAACTTAAATTTAATTTCTGAACAATCGTTATTTTCCCATAGCATAGCAAAATGTCAACCGTTAATTTCACTGCGACATTCTCTTTTTTTTAATTATTATTACTGCTAATTTAAAAAGGTCGAATTTTTTTACGAAATGTCAGGATTATATATTTTTCGTTATTTTGTGACTCCCAGGTTTATCCTCTGCGGTCTTTATTTTTTAACACATTCGAATTTAAAGACAGACAACATGGACATGTTTATCCAACATTCAGTATGCACCTTACAAGAAATCATTTTCATACAGTTATAGAAAGTGTTTTTATTGACTATTTGTATTTCCTGAATCAATAAACAAATTATATATTTCTCAATATTTACTTATATGCTGTAGCATATTTTCGACTAAACACAGGACATGACCGTCTTGCAGCTCATCTACATCGGATTGGAACCTATAGAAGTCCTCATTGCCCACTGTGCTCCACGAACACCAACATGGACAGAAACCACCTGCTACAGTATCAGGCACTTTACTCTGCTACGCTGAAGGATAGATACTGGGAAGCAAGAGCCAAACTTTCTGTTTTGCTATAATGTTCTATTGTTTTAATTTATTGTATATAATTTTGTTTTCTCATAATTATGGACAATGACTTCTGTCAAATTCCCTGCATTTGTATAAAATAAATAAATATTTACTTCGTATACAGGAATGTTTATTAAATATGCATTAAAACTGCTACGTAACTCATTCGAATTCTAGCATTATTAAGTCAAGTGACAATAGAACTAGTCTAGCAACTTACTGAAAAATATACGTTAAATGTTATTCTGATGCCATTATGCTGGCATCCAATCAGAACCCAATGTTTTACTGCTCTTAGCCGAGGTAGCAGATGTGGTTATTTGTGCTCTAATAACGCGGTGAATAACATATGTATCAGGAAACTTTGCATTATACTACGGGGGTGCAGAAAGACCTGCATTTGGAACGGGTTTTTTAGTCAGAAGGAGGATCCTATCCGCTATCCGAGATATTAAGTTTGTTAGTGATAGGATATCATACATAATTCTAAAGGGAAACAACATGATTTTATAATTGTAAATGTACATGCCCCCACAGAAGATAAAGATGACAAGATCAAGGATGAGTTCTATGAAGAATTAGAATGCGTATTTGATAGCCTTTCACGATATCATATGAAAATTGTCTTAGGAGATTTTAATGCAAAATTGGGGCGGGAAGATATATTCAAACCAACAATAGGCAAATTCAGTCTTCATGAAGATAGTAATGACAACGGGGTTAGATTAGTCACATTTGCCACATCAAAGAATCTCATTGTTAAGAGCACAACATTTCAGCATAAGGATATACATAAATACACTTGGACGTCCCCAGATGGAGAAACTCGTAACCAGATAGATCATGTATTAGTGGATAAACGCTGGCACAGTAGCATCATAGATGTTAGATAAGTTAGAGGGACTGACTGCAATTCGGATCATCATCTGGTCAGAGTGAAAATCAGACAACGGCTATCGCTTATGAGAGGAACAAACGCTAAAGATGATTCTGTAAAATTTGAATTAAAAAACTTTAAAAATGATGAAATGCGGCAAGAATACCAAATCAAAATTGCTAATAGATTTGAACTACTGGGATCTTCCGATGACAATGTGGCAAGCGAAGAAGAAACTGATATAAATAAAGAATGGGAGGCTATAAGAGATACTATTAAATTGTCAGCATCAGAAAGCATTGGTTGTTTAAAAAAGAGGCAAAACAAGAAATGGTTTGATGAGGAATGTGCCGACATTGTAAAGAAAAGAAGCTAGCAAAATGAAATGGTTACACGAGCCAAATGAGGTAAATTTAGAGCAATTGGGTAGTATTAGACGGGAAACCACCAAGCTACTAAGAGTAAAAAGAGGGAATATTTGAGAGAGAAGATTAATGATCTTGAAATTAATGCAAAAAATAGAAACATTAGAGAATTATATCAGGGAATTAGTATAGAGAAGAAAGGGTTTCAGGCTAGAACAAACATAATTCGGAATGAAAATGGGGATATGATTGCAGATTCCAGGACTATATTAAATAGATGGAAAAGTTACTTTAATCAGCTATTAAATGTACATACAGAACAGGACATTGAGGAGGATAATTTACAGATAGCAGAAATGCTAGTCGCAGAGCCAAGTGCATTAGAGGTTGAAATGACGATTGAAAAATTGAAGATGTATAAAGCATCAGGTTCAGATGAGATCCCAGCAGAACTGATAAAATCAGGGGGACAAAAATTGATGGACAAGGTACGATGGTTGCTTAGCATGATTTGGGAAAAAGAAGCTCTTCCAGATGAATGGAAGGAGTCAATTATCGTACCAATTTATAAGAAAGGAGATAAAACTGATTGCAACAACTACAGGCGCATCTCATTACTTTCAACTTCGTACAAAATTCTAACAAATATATTAGTAAGCAGACTTACTCCCTATATTGATGCCATTCTAGGAGATCATCACTGTGCATTTAGAAGAAACAAGTCTACAACAGATCAGATTTTTAGTGTAAGACAGATTTTAGAAAAGAAGTGGGAATATAATGGCACTGTACATCAACTGTATGTAGACTTCAAAAAAGCATATGATTCAATTAAGAGGGAGAAGTTATATAGTATCCTGCTGGAGTTCGGAATTCCTAAAAAGTTAGTTAGACTTATACGAATGTGTCTAAATGGCACAAAGAGTAGGGTGCGTGTAGGCAAACAGTTTTCGGACACTTTTGAAATCCAGAATGGGTTGAAGCAAGGAGATGCACTATCTCCTCTACTATTTAATTTTGTACTAGAGCATGCCATTAAGTCTTTAGAGAATGAGGAAGGATTACAACTCAATGGTATTAATAAGCTGTTAGTTTATGCTGATGATGTAGTATTGTTGGCCGATAGCGAGGAGATACTAAAGAACAACACACACACACTATTGAGTAGTACTAAGAAATTAGGAATGGAAGTAAATATCAATAAAACTAAATATATGGTCACACGTAGAAATTCATTATATAATGGAAATGGACAGCTAATGACAAATGAGGGAAATTTTGAGGAAGTGGCTGAATTCAAATACCTAGGAACAATGATCACAAATAGGAATGAGATGCACAAAGAAATTAAACATAGGCTCAATTCTGGAAATGCATGCTATTATGCATTGCAGAGACTCTTGAAGTCCCAACTCTTTTCAAAAAACGTTAAACTGAAAATATATAAAACTATTATTCTACCAGTTATATTATATGGGTGCGAAACATGGACTCTTACTTTAAGAGAGGAAAGGAGATTACAAGTATTTGAGAATAAAGTACTTAGGAACATTTTTGGACCAAAGATAGATGAACAGACAGGTGAATGGAGAAGACTACATAACAATGAACTACATGGTCTTTATAGGAAGCCAGATATAATAAGAACAGTTAAGTCTCGTAGACTGCGATGGGCAGGACATGTTGCACGCATGGGGAATGGGAGACGTGCATGTAAGCTTCTTGTAGGAAAGCCAGAGAGAAAACGCCTAGTTGGTAGACCAAGAATGAGGTGGGAGAACAACATTAGCTATGATTTGAGGGAAGTAGATTATACAGGGAATGATTGGAAAGCATTAGGATAGGGATGTATGAAGAGCTTATGTCCGTGCGGCCGTGAACCTACGGGTTCGATAGTGCCAGTGAGTAAGTAAGTAAGTAAGTATTATTTTAACAACTTAATGGTTAAGGCACTAAGCTACAAGCCGGAGGGTCGAGGGTTCAAGTCCCGTTGGGGTCAGGATTTTTAAACTGACCCAAACCCTCTGGCGGCACTGTGGCCCTGGGGTCGACTCAGCCTCTAACGGAAATGAGTAACGGACGCTTGTTCTGGGGGTAAAGCGGCCGTCACGCAGGGCTGACAACCCGGCTGACGTAAAGTGCCGATTGTCTAGAAAAAGTGGGAAGTGGGAGCCTTAACTTCCTACTACCCCAAGGGTCTCCGGGCCTGTTGTGGGATTACTTTACTTTACTTTTTAATTATGGCTACCAGATTACGATTTACAATTGTCGATGATATGGTTCTTAGGGAAGTGTTTTCAAGTAATTCGCAAAAAGATAGCATTTGATGGAATGATATTCAAAATAAAGTCTGCTAAGGAACGGGAATTGATTTCTGTCTTGGGACAATTTCGGTCTTTCGTTGAATTATGAGATAAAAGAAGACAAAGCTAATCTGAGGAATTAAGTATGTACTCTTTTCTTCACAATTTAATAAAATATGAAGAGAAGAGAATTTAGTGAAACATGACTAGACCTACTCACACAAAAGACCATACATTTTCATAACATATTTTAAATATATCGACATAATATGTGGAACAAAATGGAGACCAAAAGAGAGCGAACATTTCCGAATGGATCGGAAGAATACGGTATGATTACTTCGCGGATAAACTGTTTTGGAGTCTTCGCTTTAACTACGTCATAGACACGTCGTAATTTTAGGCATGTAACGATTAAAGAAATGGTGACGTGTCAATGACGTATTTAGAGTTAATGCGATGACTCAAAAACAGTTATCGTACCATGTAAACCACGCTTTATTCTTTGTGTGCACTCGGAAATATTCGCTCTCCTTCGCCTCCATCTTGTTCGACATATTGTATCCATACATTTAAAAAAAATAAGGTTATGTTTTATGTTAAACTACTGACTTATTCAAGCTATAATTTGTATTATTATTTTTGCTTTATGCCTAATTTTTTTCTGAGCAGGCTTAATCATGTCTCACTAAATAGTCTTCTGTTGATATTTTATAAAATTGTAAAAAATATTATATGTTATACTTACTTCCTCAGATTTCCCTTGTTTTCTTTTAGCCATAATTGAATGGGATGTTGTACGTGGTCTTTCATTGTGCGAAGACAGAAATCTTCTCCGGTTTCTTCGAGGACTTTATTTTGAATATGATTCTATCTAAAGCTGTCTTCATAGGGATTACTTTAATAACATTCCTCTAACAATACATACCATCCATAATTATTGTAAATCGAATTCTGGTAGCCATAATTACATTTTATTTTAAATAACACACTCACGTTATTCATCGCGTTATTTAAGCACAATTAACCACACCTGTTCTTACGGATAAGCACTCCGATATCAAGGCTGTAAAACGTGTTGGCTTCTGATTGGATGTCAGAATAATGACGTCAGAATTACGTTTAACGCAGACTTTCCAGTAGAGTGCGAAAGCTCTCTATTGAGGATTGAAAGGCTACCCACACATAATGGTTCTGCAATACGTATTAAGACGTATCAAAGCATTCCGATGGAAATATGTTACTGACTTCGACTATTTCAATCGAAATCAAGGGACTACGTTATTGGTAATAAAAGCTGCGGTTTTGTGATCATATATTCAATTTCAAATTACCTTAATATTTCGTTTGATATGTATTGCTTCACTTGTATTAGTAACCGCAATATATTATATAAAATACGGTAGAATATTATATAAATGATTGCATGTTTATATACATAATTGGAGATAAACTAACTAACTATTGAAACCTTAGGTTCATGGCCACGCGGACATAAACTCTCAATACATCCCTATCCTGAGTTATTGTTTTCAATACATTCCCTGTGTAATCTATTTCCCTCAAATCATAGTTAATGTTATTCTCCCACCTCATTCTTGGTATAAAGTCCTAACATTCCACGTTCCTAGGAACATGTCCCTGTGTTTGAGCCTTTGGCATGGGTTTCCTGAAGTAGCCCCCGCCCGGAGAACCAAATGGGGAAAATTTTATCTCAATGAAATCCATGTCCGCATTTCTTGGCGGCTGTATTTTTACGGTAAAAGATCGTCACTCTTTCGACTAAGGTAATTTTTTCGTCTGGCTTATCACCTTCGACCAGCCCGGCATGGTAACCCTATTGGCAGCAATACTACCGCCAGCATAGCTCCCACGATCATTTAAGCGCGCACGTCACTCCACCACGACAAGGTAAAGACTGTAATTATAATATTTTACAAGTTTTTCGGGGATAATGGCTAAATTATATAAGTAAAGACTCGTAGTTCAGGCATTAAAATGACAGACGGCAGGCAAAATTCACTTAATATGTGTAATGTAGCTAATAAAAAAGGCACTTATAGGCCTGTAGACCTATTTAAAAAACAACATTATTTACAAGGAAGAACAACAAAAATATTAGACTTGCAATTTAATACTATTTTTAATTTGCTGGGTTTACCTACAAGGAATTTCTCCAGAGAGATTCCGCTTTGAACAAGTTTTACTGTATTAATCACGATTTGAGAGAATTCAATTATACTGGGAACGACTGCGAAAACATACACCGAGAGCGGGACCATAAAACTCCGGGTATAAAAGTGATAGTCAGTTAGATATTTTGCAATAATAATAATATAATAATAATAATATAATAATAAAAATAATAATAATAATAATAATAAAAGTAATAATAATATCAATTCACGTTAACACAACTCCAGAGCGCCAAGGCTGACTGAACTCGGTACTGTCACTGCAAGCAGGTGGCAACATACATATTTATTTGGCACAAGTCTCAACCTTAATTTCAGTTTGTTAACCTCATTTATTTAGTTTTCATAACAAGAAATTACCTAATTGTCAACACCGTTCTCTATGAACTCCATTCCAGATCATATGCATTTTTTGTTCTTTTGTTTTTTTTTATTTTTCCTTTTCGTTTACACTGTTTTGGCTTCTTGTTGTTACCTTTTTGTTTTACCTTTTTGTTAACTTTCTGTTATTCTCACATATAGAGAGAAGGTGGAGACTAAAATACGCTATCCCGCCGGGAATCGAACCCGGGTCGCCGGAGTGGAAGGTAGGGACTCTACCGACTACGCCACGGCAACGGACTGCATAAAGCAATAATGTATGTCATACTTCTGCATCGAACCCGGGACCCCTACGAAATTATTCAGACGTGCCATCCGTTACGAATTACCACAGAGGATATTTAAGATACTGAAATACAAGAAGGAAAAAGAAGTAGAATAGAAAAATGATATCATAACATAGTCAGGTATTTGGAACGATGCTAATTCTTTCCGTTCACAAGCATTTCTGAAAACTGCTATTTCAAAGGCCATTTTTGATTTTTGTATCCTTGATAGACAGCTTTTAGGAAATATATTATTATTAATAATAATAATAATAATAAATAATAATAATAATAATAATAATAATAATAATAATAATAATAATAATAATAATAATTATCATCCGGTATCATGGCAGCTGCTGCCGTCTTCCGGAAACCAAACGCCATTCCTCTCTGTCCATCCATTGTTCTTCCTCCATTCCTCTGATATTCATAGCTGCTTGTACCCCTTCTATCCAAGTTTTCTTCGGTCTTCCTCCTTTCCATTGGCACCCATTCCATAACAATTTTTGGCAATCTTTGCTCTGGCATTCTTGTGACATGACCATACCACTGCAATCTTTTCTTTTCTATAATGTCTATGATGTTGGGCTCCTCTTGTACACCCATAACTTCCCTTATTTCTTTATTTCGTATGCTATCCATTTTAGATTTTCCAGCTGATCGTCTTAAAACATCCATTTCTGTACTTATAATTATTTTCATTTCCCTGGTAGGAATTTACCGGACTTCAGCACCATACGTTAAAATGCTCTGAATTATGGTTAGATATTAATAATAATAATAATAATAATAATAATAATAATAATAATAATAATAATAATAATGAATATGATAAAAAGGAATAGAAGTGATATTAACTTATGTAAAATGATCTAGGGGAATGCTTCAATATTTACAGAGGACGATAAAACAAGCCAGGATCTTCTTGTAAACTTTGATATTAAACTTAACATCTTCTAAGTTATCGTCATTTTTTCTATCATTATCAATTTGTGTTGTATAAAAGATGTACATTACGCGTAAAGCCAGAGAACGAGGGTAAATCGTTAAACTAAAAACAAATGAGAGTACAGCAGTGTTAGAACAAATCGTGCTCCAATTGAGCAATACAACATTCGAAAGTAATTTACCTGACTGATAGAGAAATACTTCATTGATCAGAATAACAAATTGACTATTCTTGTGTTTAGTTTAGTTTTAACAAACAATGGCCTTACATGCTGCATAATAGTAACAAATGAATACAACATGGTGCGCTAGTTAACTGAGAGCTTTTGAAACGCTTTGGGGGAGTAGTCATAAAGTGAAGAGAATGTTATAGAGCCGATCGTAAATATTGCAACTTGTAAAGCTACCCCATATGAGTTCTAGAATTCTACACCTCTGAACAAAGGATGGGTCTGCAGATTGGAGTGTGGCGATTATGAAATAGATAAAAATATAGTTTACGAAAAACGTGTTGTCCTTATTGGTGGATGCTTCAAATGCAATATGAGGAGGAAGAGGAATGCATAGAAGTTTAACCGTCAGTCAAGCTTTTGATATCCGGCGCCCAATTGTACAATGTTTCCTCTTTTGTTTCTTGCCTAATTTCTCGTAGGAAAAGATACACCGCTCTTAAAAAATAACATAACTCGGAATAGGCTGTATTATTTCTAGAAATAATGGTTATACACGCTTTTATTTTTGTTTTGTCGAATACTGCCTCTTCTAAGTAAATATAGAAGTGCTGCCCCTTTTTTTAGAACACCTTGTACGAACAGAAGATGATATACTAATAGTAATAATATTAATAATAAATAATTCCACCCGTAGGTTCCTGGCGCGTGGACATAATCTCTCCATATATCCCTATCCTAAACTAATGTTTTCCAATCATCTACTTCCCTCAAATTACTCCTCATTCTTTGTCAAACAATTAGGCGTTTTCCTTCTGGTTTCCCTAGAACAAGCCTCCATGAACCTCTTTCATTTCCAATTCGTGCCACATGTCAAGCCCATAGCAGTCTACGAACTTAAGTGTTCTATTATATGTGGCTTCCTATACATACCATGTAGCTTACTAGTATTTAGTTTTCTCCACTCACCTGTCTGTTCATCTCTTTTTGACCCAAAAATTTTCCTGAAAACTTTATTCTCAAAATACTCATAATCTTCTTTCCTCCCTTAAAATAAGAGTCCATGTTTCGCATCCACACGGTATAACTGGAGAATAATAGTTGTGTATATTTTCAGTATAACTTTTCTTGAAAGGAGTTGGGACGACAAGAGACCCTGTGATCCATAATAGCATACATTTCCAGAATTGAGCCTACGTTAAATTTCTTTGTGCGTCTCATTCCTAATTGTGATTGTTGTTCCTAGGTATTTGAATTCAGCCACTTCTTTATAATTTCCCTAATTTTCATAATGTGATCCATAATAGCATACATTTCCAGAATTGAACCTACGTTAATTTCTTTGTGCGTCTCATTCCTACTTGTGATTGTTGTTCCTAGGTATTTGAATTCAGCCACTTCTTTATAATTTCCCTAATTTTCATTAGTTGTCGATTTCCATTATATAATGCATTTCTATGCATGAACATACAGGCCCATTTAGTTTCATTGGTGTTTACTTCAAGTCCCAATTTCTTAATGTTATTCAATAGAGTGTTCGTGTTGGCCCTTAGTTTCTCTTCGCTATCGCCCAATAATACTACATCATCAGTATAAAGTAACAGCCTATTAATACCATTGAGCTGTAGTACTTCTTCATTCCCTAAAGGTGTGATGGCATGCTCTAGTACAAAACTCAATAGTAGAGGATGTAGTGTTTGTTTTAACCCATTGTATGAACAGATAACACTTGTCAACATGATTTTTGTCTCATGAGTACCAATAGTTGTACTTAATGCAGTTTTTTATAGTGTTTTCAAATATGTATTCGGAATTTCTCCATCACCCAGTTTTTTATTTCAATTTCAATTAATTGATTTAAATAATTATTTTATAATAAACGTTTTTTCGTCCATTTGTCCATTGTAAAATAAAACCAAATTACCTAACTCAGGAGATTTCAGCTATGGAAAAGAGATATCAAGGCAAATGGAATTCTAATATGCTGGCCGATTATTGTTGGACCGTCAAGAGGGATGCTCCACAGGCAAAATATAGCAGAAAAACATCCTTTCTTACTTTCTAGGTGAGTCAGAATGTTCGAATATTGTGTAGTTACGAATGTAGAAAATATTAAAGTATTTGTTATTATAAATTCCTGTCTTTTGGAAACCTTGCGTGATGGAGAAGAACCGATATCATATTTGAATTGAGATGAACAAATACGAGTACTATCAGAATCACATGTTTTTCTTTCTGAGACAAAACAAGTTTATTTTTTGTTGCTCAGTGTAATCTACTTTAATATAACTATGTATTCTCTAAATCAAGTGTCATTGGAGTGTAAGTCCAGTTCAACTGCAGAAGAGTAAAGTATAGTTTCCATCAGTTGAACTAGAGTTTTAAGTAGATGTTGAGCTAAGTTATTACGTAGCGACAATTCAAATTTGTATCGAGTGGTTAGAAAGATTAATGAGAGTTCAATTTGATATGGTAAGAAATTAATGGATGTATGATGATTAATACTGTCTCTAGAGTTGAAGCTGTAATTCCACTTGTCATTAGTTAGTTGGTTGGAAAGTGGTTTGTTGAAAACAAATTTGTAACTTGTCAGTAGTAGTCAATATGTCTTTCTCATTTTGTGAAATGCAAATAAGTTAATTGTTTCAAATTCAAGCTGTAAGCGCATAAGGCTAATTTTCGCAATTGAAGATTTACTGTAACATTTTTCTTCTCATGATCTCATAACGATCAATATTCACGAGCCACGCGTCCTTAGTGTTCATTGCTTCGCTGAACCTCCTGTACAAACGAAATTAATTAAAAAATAGTTAATAGTTGTGATTGTGAATTAATACAATCAATCGAGGTTCGAAATCGATAATTAAAAATAAATAAATATTAAATCCATTCAAAATTGTTATCTGGTAATTTCTAAATTAATTTTTTGATTTGTATCAAGAGTGATTTTTATTTTGTGAGCAACAGCTGAAAAAATCATAATATGATCATTATTTCTGTGCAAAACCTTTTCGGTGAATAATAATGACTATTTAACTCATGCCCCAAGTGGGAGTCAATGACCAATCACGTTGCAATGAATTTTGTTTTACAACCCATGACAGTCGCGTTTCACATCGCTCTTTATCGATTTTTTTTTCCAGCTCCTGCTTTTGTGATATAAAAATTTTCTCTTTTTTAATATTCAGAATAGGTCAGAACATCATTTTGCAGTGACTGACTCTATAACAAATACACTGAATACAACAAATAATGAACATATTCTTTCGAACTACACATTTGGTAATTATGTATTCAATAATTGTGTTTTTAAATAATGGTTTTACTGAACTGTTTAACAAAAAAACATAACACAGAAATAAGACAACAACTACAAATAGAGGAATTAAACTCAACAATAGAGAAATACAGAACAAACTGGAAAGAACACTTGGCAAGGATGACTGAGAATAGAATACCAAAAACAGCATACATCTATTCGCCACGAGGAAGAAGAGGCTTGGGAAGACCAAGGAAAAGATGGAAAGAGCAGCAATTTGCAGCCGGAACAGGCTAGTAAAAAATAAGCCTAAACCGTGAAGTAGAAGAAGAGGACTGAACTGTTTACTAAAAATAAATTAATAAACTATGATATTGGTTATAATATACAGATTGAAGTGTTTCATTTTCTCTCCACTAGGCTGTATTCTTACAATATTGGGATCCTATTTGACAGTAAATAATATGATCAAGTTGCAGGAAATAAACAAATGAAACATAACTACACATTTCTGACTTGGTTTCAAACATAGCCGTTTACATTAAATATAGGCTATAAATATCTTAAAATACCGATAATTATATTAAAATAATGATTTCTGAGTTAACAGCTTAATTTTATTCGTTGCATATTCCTAACAAATGCCACTCTTGATTTCCAAATCCTCTAGATATTCGATGATTTGGAAATAACTCGTGGTATTACTTCTGATAATTTGGGAGCAATTTTTCTTAAAATCTAAGATATACTATGTGACTGACAAAATTTACGTTTACTCACTGGTTGTAATTTTTTTTGCGATTTTCCTTCCCTAGACAAACTTAACAATGTGGCGTTTCATGTTACACTTAAAGACACCTGTAAGATGTTTTAGAATTTCTGCACTTACTTGTGTTTTCTTGAGAATTTGAGTAAAAGGATTCACCGATACACGAGTTTTGATTTCACCCAATTTCTTCAACTGTTGATTATAAATTATGTAAACGCACTGGCAAAGAGGAAAAACTGTTTGCTGAATTGTTTACATGATTGGGGATTTGTTAGCTGTCTACTAGTTAGACCAAAGACGAGGCTTGATTTAATCTTCAGACGGGTGGTGAAGGAATATATGAAATGCAATATTTACTTTTTTTCCATTACTCAACTTTCATGTTAACCGGTATCTGTAATTGCTATTACTTTGGGTCAAGAATCAATTGTAATCGAAAGCACCAATTACAATCATAGTGATTGAAAGGTGTAATTGTATTTACTTAACACAATTACATTGTGTAATTCAGTGTGTAATTAAGTACTCGTGCAATTAAGTACTCTCCAACTCTGATATTAGTTTACATGGAAAGAGACCGAGTAAAACCAAATGTTTACCCGAAAAGAGAACCGGCCTATGAAAATAAATAATAGTTAAAAAAACTAAAACAACACGCTTTATTAGAAAACCGAACTAAAAAATGAAAAATAATTTTAATTTCCAACACGCTTGGGACAAATTTAAAGTGGTCAACAAAAAAATCATCTCTAACCCATATAGAATAAAACTAGAGTTATCAACAAAAAGAAAAAAAAAGAAAAAAGTTACCATCAAAAGCGTGGGGTGCTCTATATAAATTACCGGTAATATATTTGATAATAAACAGATATTGGTAAAAGTAAAGTCTCTAAGAAGAAAATGTAAAAATCATAAAAAGCACCCCACGCTTTGATGGTAACTTTTTCTTTTTTTTTCTTTTTGTTGATAACTCTAGTTTTATTCTATATGGGTTAGAGATGATTTTTTTGTTGACCACTTTAAATTTGTCCCAATTGTGTTGGAAATTAAAATTATTTTTCATTTTTTAGTTCGGTTTTCTAATAAAGCGTGTTGTTTTAGTTTTTTTAAACTATTATTTATTTTTTAGTTTTAATATTTTACAGAATAAGATAAAATGTAAATATAATTAAATTCGATACTATTGTAGTATGAGCTAAAAGTAATACTCTTCTAAAAAATCATCCCAGCCGGATTTGAACCAGCGACCTATTGATTTCTGAAATTATATACCACTAGAGTTCACCGCTCTACCAACTTAGCTCCAGTTTTAATTTTTTTAATTTTCTGATGATTCTGGCCAGGATGTTAGAAACAAAATATAAAATTATTGTATTGTCACGGGTCCTTTATAAGTATACAAAGTTTCAAGTCGATCCAATGTTTCTAAGTGGACGAAAATCGTGTTCAAAGATTCCGTTACATAGATACAAAGACACTTTATTTTGATTTTCTGATGATTCTGGCCGGGATTTTAGAAACAAATATGAAATTATTGTAGTGTCACTGGTCCTTTACAAGTATACAAAGTTTCAAGTCGATCCAATGTTTCTAAGTGGACGAAAATCGTGTTCAAAGATTCCGTTACATAGATACAAAGACACTTTGTTTTGATTTTCTGATGATTCTAGCCGGGATTTTAGAAACAAATATGAAATTATTGTATTGTCACTGGTCCTTTACAAGTATACAAAGTTTCAAGTCGATACAATGTTTCTAAGTGGATGAAAATCGTGTTCAAAGATTCCGTTACATAGATACAAAGACACTTTCTTTATTTTCTGATGATTCTGGCCAGGATTTTAGAAACAAATATGAAAATATTGTATTGTCAAGGGTTGTTTACAAGTATACAAAGTTTCAAGTCGATCCAATGATTTTAAGTGGGTGAAAATCGCGTTGAAAAATTCCGTTACATAGATAGATAGATACAGGTCAAGCTAATATAAAGCGTGTAAAAATATGAACTACTAAAAGAATAACCTATGCCAAATCGTTTACTGACTTTACAAACTCTTAAATTTGACTGATTACAAAAACTAAAACTACAATTTTTTTTCACCAATTCTCCGGGTTATCATTTTTTACATTTCTGGTGTTCTCTCCTGGCATTGACTTAATTGTAGAGTTCTTAACTAAACTTAACCTAAATTTCAGACCTTGTGCAACCACAGATATGATTCCCTTTAAGGAACATTTCCTACGGTCTGACCGGGAATCGATCCCGGGACCTCACGAAAACTACAAATAGTATCTACATTAGTTTTAACTACGTTAATTAGATGTCCATCCATCCGTAGTAATTCTGCCCGAAAGCAGGTCCTTCACTGCAATCATAGCATCTTCATGCTATGCTTGCAGCTTTACTAGGGAATTGTAGGTGTGGTAGCTTCCCGTTGTTTCCACACCGGTGAAGGATGATGATGATGATAATGATAAGGATAATTATGTCCATATGATTTCGGGGACCGTTTGGGCCTTAAAGTTTTCCTGACGTTTGTCTTACAGGTGAGGAAAAACCCCGATAAAAACCTCACCCAGAAAAACTGCCCCGACCGGGGATCGAACCCGGGCCCGCTGCGTGACAAAGCAGCACCCTACCTCAAGACCACAGCGGTGGACAATTAGATGTAATTAACTTCTTATTTGTAAATGTAAGCCAAATATTAAGTAGACTACATCAATTATATGTAATGAGCTATATAATATTTGAATATTATAATGTATTATTACAAATGTGAACTATATTAATTAGAAAAAATTGATCATTTTATGTTCCATTCATTTTCAACATAGTTTAACCTGTCGCCTTATAGGTACCTTTACGTGCCACACGCCATCCAGGCCTTACAGTGACACGACCTGTAGGGAGAGGGAGTCTATAAACTATGTTTCACATACATAATTTTTTTTGACCACAGAGGGTCTTCCCGAATGAGTAATCAGCTCAATATCTGGGCCTCCTTCATGGTAACACAACTTTACGACGAAACACGCCATCCACACACACACACACACCACACACACACACACACACACACATATATATATATATATATATATATATATGTTATAATTAAATCTTTAACATGAGCAATGCAAGCTTAATATGGTATGATAAGAAAAATAAATGCCTGGACGGGATTCGAACCGGATCTCTGAGTCTGTACCTCAGCGTGATATCCATTACACTACCAGGCGAATCCAATTCAAATACTTATTTTTCTTATATATGTATTATATAATGGAGAGTATAATACATATATAAGAAAAATAAGTGTTTGAATTGGATTCGCCTGGTAGTGTGATGGATATCACGCTGAGGTACAGACTCAGAGATCCGGGTTCGAATCCCGTCCAGGCATTTATTTTTCTTATCATACCATATATATATATATATATATATATATATATATATATATATACATTCATATAAACTTGGCGGATATGATAAGGGCGAGGAAAAACCCCGAACAATAACATCAACTTGTTCCGAATGGGATCGAACCCGGCTGCTGCGTACCAGTCAGCTACGTTATCCCGAGATCACAGAGGTGGACAACCTTCTTACGTTACAGTGAAAATTAATTAAGCTACGTTAATTAAATGTGAATAACTATATTACTTTAGAATATTTTAATTAATTGTATTTTTTTTTTCAAATGCCGCTGGTTGTCATTTCGACATTCCTGGCGGTCTCCTCTGCCATGGCGTACTTGTAACCCACCTCTGAGGTTAGGGTGCCTGGAAGGCGGGGTTACGCTACCCCGATGATAGTCCTATTTGACTTGATGATGGTGATAATGATGCACCAGGAGGGGCCTTAAACTAAACTTAAGCTAATTAGGCGAATATGATATTGATGATAATGATGTTCGGGGAAAGTTTGGACCTTAAACGTTCCTGACATTTATCTTACAGGCGAGGAAAAAAACCGAAAATAATCACCCAGGAAACTTGACCCGATCGAGGATCGAAACCGGGCCTGCTGCGTGACAAGGCAGCATGCTTCCTCGAGACCACAGCGGTGATCTTACTTGTAAATATTAATTACATTATTGGCTACAATTAACCTTTTTACCCTAGAATAATATAATGTAACTGTAAATCCATATGTACTTTATAACCAATAGAGGAATTGTAATATGCATTTACTATAACTCCAAGTAATGGAAAACGTACTAGGGCTATAAATAAATCCATATATATTAATCTGATGGGAAACATTAAAAATTCATCTAGCGGACTCCATTTCTGGTTATTTTAACTAAACTCGGAACATGCCACTAAAATGAAACGTGAAAGGTATTCTCAAAATATCAGAAAAATCCAAACAATATGAGTGGGGTATCATCTGAAAGCCGAAATTTAAAAATCGTTCCAGTAGAAACCATATTATTTTTTTCTCGCAATGATATATATTATTTAATTAACAATAAAGATATATATTGCGATAACCAGTAAAAATAAGACTTTAAATTGAACTTTCTGGGGAATTAGTTAATTTACACGGTTCCTGCGTGACGGATATTTTTTTTTGTTATTTGAGCAACTGTATCGGTTACTGTGCGTATGCCAGAAAATAAAAGCATTCGCTCATTTGCTGGAACGTCACAACTAAAAAATCACGATATTTTAGTTAATATCACAGGGAGACTTTGAATTACAGTATTTAAAACTTGAAATGCTTCTCCTTAAAATGGTGAATTTCGAGTTATGTCGTTGTTGCAGCAAATGATCGATATATTAAGATAGAATATTAACGACATTGTTGACCTTGCATCAATAAATGAAATGTATCGAAAGAAAATTTTATTTTTCGGCTCTGTTGTAAACAACTTTCATAAAACTAACTAACATACTCTCTCATTTACTATCAATTCCGAAAGTTCATGGAGACCCGGACGTAATCTCTCAATACATCCCAAATCTGAGCCAATATTTTTCGGTCATATCCTGTATAATTCGCCTCCTTCAAATTATTGTTAATAATATTCTCTCGCCTCATTCTTGGCCTACCTACTGGACGATTTCCTTCTATTATTCTTACAAGAAATTTCCGTGCCCCTCTTTTTTCCCCATTCGTGCCACTGTGCCCTCCTTGACCCTTCTAGGAGACAATCTTTTTATTATATTGTATTTCCAATAAATATCATTGATAGTCACTGTTCTATAGTTTCCTGCATTAATTTGTGTGTTCATCTCTCTTTGGTCAAGTATTTTCTTCAGCTATTTATTCCTATAGTATATTACGATGCGAGGATATGTTTAAAAACCGAGCGAAAGCGAGGTTTAAAATTTCCGAGATTCTGTAAAAGATTTCACAAACTTGTGTTGTACATCATTTTTTGCGCGATGGTGTTTTCAAAATAATAAATAATAGTAAAATAATAACATTCATGTTGGAAATATTTGCGTTCATTATAAAAAAACTCATAACAGAGATGTTATTATTTTACCATTATTTATTATTTTGAAAACACCATTGCGCAAAAAAAAAAAAATTACAAAGCACGTTTGTGAAGTGTTTACAGAATCTTGGAAATTAAAAACCTCGCTATCGTTCGATTTTTAAACTTTCCTCGCTTCTGTAAAAACCACTTCCCAATCTCGCATCATAATATACTATTAAGGTATGTAAAAGTATAAATAAATAATTTTCAGCTTTTTGCTAAGTTTATCTCTATGATATTCTCTACAAAAATATGAAAATTATATTTTCCAGTAAAGAAAATATTCTTTCATTCATTCAATCATCCATCCATTAATTGAATTATATTTCAGACGATTTACTGTAGGATGTGTTACCCTTAATTCACGAACCATGAGCTGTGTTTCCTAGTGAGAATCATTATCCTAGCGTACAGAGAGACTGAGAACACCTTGATTGATGTGAAGAGAAAAGAAGAACGCCACAAAAGAGAAATTAATTTTCCCCAGCATGGTAACACAAAGACGCTAACGTCCCACAAGAGCAATATTACCGCCTCGCTAAACTTGACATTCAATCAGACCCGTCGTTTCCTGCCAACTGTTTCCTCAGCAACTAAATCAAGTTTGTCTATAAGTTGTATTATTCAATAAACTTAACATCCTCGCATGGCATGTTTGTTTACACACTCTCATCAAAGATTAACATGTCATTTGATGATGCTAAAAGCTAAGTGCCACAAATACTATCAATAATAACGATAATAATTTATTTTTTGCGCAATAGTGCTATTTGTCGTACTTATACCAATGGCAACCATGATTGAAAGTTCAACTTCCTACATTTCGGGGTTGCCAATCTAATTAACTATACTTTAATAAAATAACTATATTGTAATAGTACATATTACAAGATGCGTGTGGGAAGTAAAACCACTGCCCTCTATGTTATACTACATAAAATGCACATACAACAAAAATATCCAAAAGGTAGTGTTAATATACATTAAACGAAACAAATCATTGCATTTTAGATGAACTGAACTTTATTTGAAACAATATGAAACAATAAATACGTACTTGCCGCCATTTTATCAGTAACTGGTCTCACGGCCTCCTGTTATTTTATCACTAATTAGTATTACGGCCTCCTGTTGTTTCAACTAATAAACATTTCACACACTGTTAACGTTAGTCAATTGTTTATAATGAACGCAAATATTTCCAACAACGATGTTATTATTTTACCATTAATTATTATTTTGAAAACACCATCGCGCAAAAAACAATGTACAACGCACGTTTGTGAAGTGTTTTACAGAATCTCGGAAATTAAAAACCGAGCGATTTTCCTCGATTCTGTAAAAACCACTTCCCAATCCCGCATCTATACTATGTTTTATTAAGCAGGTTTCGGAATGTTTCACATCTCCTTGCGGTGGACTAATGGTTATGCTCCTTGCCTCCACTTCCGAGGTTCGCGGGTTCAAACCCAGCCGGGGTCGATGCATTTTTTTTAGGATGGAAAAATCCAAGGAGCAAGTCCTCCGGGAGAGACTTTAAGCCGTGAGTCCCGAGTCTGAAGATTTTCAGGCTCGTTGAAGATTCTTAAGCCTGACTAAAGAAACCTCTAAATAAAATTTATTGACATCAACGTACTAGTAATAATACCTTAGTTGTCTGTTAGATGTCTTACCGGGTCGGTGCGTTGACTGCATGACATCCATGACATCTACGAGCAAATAAGGTAACTAAACATTAACTTAATCTAGTAACTCCTTACAAAGGAGAGACTATGGCTCAACAATGGGCTACGCCATTATAGACAGATTTAGCACGTTTGAAAATGTTTCACAACTTCTTTCGCGCCCGATTAATCTACTGTCATTCTCCTCTATATCTCCCTGCCATTAAAGTTCCATCGTCCAATCTATTATCCCTCACACTGCTCAAAAACACAATCATCCACGTTATTTTGGCCGCCCTCTTTTTCTTCTACCAAGTGGCACCCATTCTAGTATTTTTCATGGAAATTTATCTTCTGTTATTTTTTTAACATGACGATACGATTGTCTTCTTCTTCTTCTTCCTTTCCAGAATTAGGTCAAATGCGGCCTGTTCCGGTCTCAAGTACATCGTTTCCTTGGCCGTTTGTAATTTTTTTTATGAAACCCTATATTGAAGTTTGAGTATTAATAATTTATAGCGACTATGATTGAAAGTCCAACTTCCTACATTTCTGTATTGATAACCTAAATTACTACACTGTAATAAAATAACTATATTGTAATATTACATTTTATAAGATGCGTGTGGGAAGTAAACCACTATCCTCTATGTATACTACATACAATGTACGTACAAAAAATATCCAAATGTAGTGTTAATATACATTATACGAAACAAATCACTGCATTTTAAATTAAATGAACTTTATTTGAATACGTACTTACCGCCATTTTGTTACTAATATTGTCTCAAGGCCTCCTGTAGTTTCAACAAATAAACGTTGCCCACACTGTTAATGTCAGTCAATTGTTTACAATGAAAGCATTTCCAACAAGGATGTTATTATTTTACTATTATTTATTATTTTGAAAACACCATCGCGCAAAAAATAATGTAAAACGCACGTTTGTGAAGTGGTTTACAGAATCTCAGAAATTGAAAACCTCGCTGTCGCTTGGTTTTTAAACATTTTCCTCCATTCTGTAAAAACCTCTTCCCAACCTCGCACCGTAATATACTATTGTTTAATTACAGTATGATAATAATAGTACAGTAATATTAATAGTAACAATAATAGCTGCATTACCATTTTTATTAATCAAAGTGTATTAGAAGAAATAGGTCTCTACAATTATCAGACTTTCAGTATTTGTCTTAGAAGAGAAGTGGGAACATTTGTGCATCAACTATATGTAGACTTAAAAAAAATACGATTAAATTAAGAGAGAGAAGTTATATAATATTGTGCTGAAATTCGGAATTCCTAAAAAGTTAGTTAACTTGTTGAAATGTGTCTAAATGGCACAAAGAATACAATTTTCGGATACTCTTGAAATTCACAATCGGTTAAAACAAGGATAAGCACTATCTCCTATTCAATTTGGTACTAGAGGCATGCCATCAAATCTTTAGAAGACGAAGAAGGTCTACAACTCAATGGTATTAATTATTATAAGTTGTTTATTCTGATAACGTATTATTACCCGTATTAGGATATATCGAGGAGATAACTAAGGATCAGCATGCACACTTTATTGAATAACACTATGAAATTGATGCTGGAAGTAAACATCAATAAAACTAAATAAATGGTCACATATTATAATGGAATAATGCAAATAGACAGTTAATTACAAATGAGGGAAATGTTGAATTCAAAAATCTATGAACGATAATTACAATTAGGAATGAAATGCACAAAGAAATTAAACATAGACTAAATTCTGGAAATATAGGGTCTCTTGTCGTCCCAACTTCTCTAAAAAAAAGAGTTAAGCTGAAAGTATGTGAAATTGTTATTCTACCAGTTACATTATATGGCTGCGAAACAATGTTCGCATATTTTACAGGAGGAGAAAATATTACGTAAATCTGAGAATAAAAGTCTTTGGAAAAATTTTTGACCAAAGAGAGATAAGCAGACAGGCGAATGGAGAAGACTACATTATCTTTATTGGAAACTACACAAACAGTTAACTACATTAGCTTTATAGGAAACCAGATACAATAAGAACAGTTAAGACTCGTATATTGTGATGGGCAAGACATGTGGGACAAATGGGGATTGAAAAGAGGGACGTGGAAACTTATAGCAGAAAATCGGAAGGAAAACGCCCAGTTGGTAGACAAAAAGTGAGGTGGGAGAATAACATTAACCATGATTTGAGGAAAGTAGATTATACAGACGTAAATTGACAAAATTAAGCTCAGGATAGGGAAGTTCGGATTGATTATGTCCGCGCTGCCATGAACCTACGAGTTCGATACTGCCAGTGAGAGAGTTATTATTATCCATAGCGCGACTAGTCCACAAAACCATTTATCTGCTCTTTTCTCGCATCTGCAACTGTCAATCACAGAGAGTAGACAATCATCCAGCCAGATTTGGAGTGATATGCGGCCAGTATGTTGAATTTACCAGTTTTATACTTATTTTATTCATCTGAACGGGATTCTTGTCGTAACTGCCAATTTTTTACGAATGTGGGTGGGCACATGTCCGTAAAACTTTTCAATAATACACTTTTGCACCAAGACAAGATGTCTGCTTTTTATTTATTTATTTCTATCTTTGTTTCAACCAGTTTACATTTTTTTTCATATTACTTATCTTTTCAATTTATAACGTTTTACAAACTCATATGGACACACACATTATTTACGAGCATAAATGTATCAGATCCAGATGCAATGGGTACAATAGCCTTTATCGTTAAAAATCCGCATATGAACCAAGTTCTCTCATTCTGTAGCCAACACAATAACATGTGTGAGACAGCTCGGCTAGGGTGGAAAAAAATATTAACAATAACTTACCTGACTATCGAACACGTTGGTTCATGACCGCATAGACGTAACTCTCCATACACCCCTTTCCTGAACTAATGTTTTTCAATCATCCCCTGAATAAAAATTCAACTCTTCCACAATATGGTTGTCAATGTATTCTCTCACCTCAATCTTCGCCTACTTACTAGGCGCTATCCCTCTGGTTTTCCCCACAAGAAGTTTCCATGCCCCTCTTTCAATCCCCATTCGTGCCACATGCCCTGCTCTTCGCAGTTTACGATACTTAAATGTTCCTATTACACCTGACTTCCCATGAAGATCAAGTAGCTCACTGTTAAGTAATCTTCATAATTAAACTGTCTGTTCGTCTCTCTTTGGTCTAAAAAATTCCCAAGAACTTCTTCTTCTGCTTCTACTACAAGGTTTAGGCTATGCAGCCTGTTCCGGCGAAGTTAAAAGTGGAGTCCATCTTCTGCGTGGTCGGCCAATATCTCTTGTTCCTCTGGGATTATACAGGAAGGTTCTTTTTGGTATTCTTTCGTTGTTCATTCTCATTAAGTGTTCTGTCCATTTCTTATTATTTTCGCTGATTTTATCTTCAATTTTATATATATTTAATTCTTCTCGTATAGTTTCATTCCTTATTCTATCCGCTCTTGTGCATCCTTTCACATTACGTAAAAACAGCATTTCCGCAGTCTGTACCCTGCTTTTATCCCTTGATTTCATTATCCAATTTTCACTTCCATACAACAACAAAGGAACAGCCATTGTTTTATATAGTTTAAGAACTTTATTTTCAATATTCGTAATCTTCTCTCCTTCTTCAAGTAAGAGTTTCTGTTTCACATACATTATATCAGCTAAATCAGGTATTTTTGGCAAGGGCCCCCCGTCATATTTGTCGTCTTTAAAACATAGAACTTTTTCCGCTATTCAATTATTTCTGATATTTATACTACAGTTGAAACCAGACACTAAATAACAGCACGACACTCTTCATGTGAGTCACCAGTTTCATATAGCCTACCTTTTTTTTTTTTCTAAAATACACTATTTTAGGCATAATAGTAATGCTATTTTTTATTTCTAAACTTTTACTAGAAGTAAACACCAATGAAACTAAGTATATTGCCACACATTGAAATACATTTTATAATGAATACGTGGACACTTAAAAAATGAGAAAATATTTGAAGAAGTGGGCATAACTTAGACATAATATGGAAACTAGCTCAACTCTGGAAACGCATCCTATTATGCATTACAGGGACACTTTTGTCATCCCAATTTCTCTCAAAATAAGTTAAATTAAAATATATAAAACTTTTATTATTCTTACAGTTATATTATATGGATGCGAATCATAATTTCTTACTTTAAAGAGGGGAAAATATTAAGATTATTTGATAATACATTTCATAATATATTTTTGGTTCAAAGAGTGACGAACAAACAAGTGAATGGAGACAACTTCACAAAAGTTAGCTGCATGATTTTTATGGGAAACCAAATGTAATAAGAACAGTTAAGTCTTATAGAAAGCGATGAGAGTAATGTGATGAGAATGGGGAAGAAAAAGATACATATTTCTTTAAAAAAGTAGAGATAAGGCGCCCAGAAAGTAGGCTAGGAACCAGGTGGGTGAATAACTTTAACATGATTTACTATTCACTTTTCCACCGCTGTGGTCTCGAGGTAGCGTGCTGACTTGTCACGCAGCGGGCCCGGGTTAGTTTTTCTGGGTGAGTTTTTATCTGGCTTTTTTGTCACCTATAAGACAAATGTCAGGAAAACGTTAAGGCCCAAACGGTCCCCATAATCATATGGCCATCATCATCATCCTTTTCATTATCATCATCATCATCCTTCACCGGTGTGGAAAGGAACGGGAAGCTACCATACCTACAATTCCCTAGTAAAGCTGCAAGCATAGCATGAAAATGCTATGATTGCAGTAAAAGACCTGCCCTCGGGCAGAATTACTATGGATGGACTATTCACTTTATGGGAAACCAGATATAACAAGAGCAGTTAAGTTACGTACACTGCGATGGACAGGACATGTGGCACGAATGGGTAATGCAAGAATAGCATGGAAGCTTATTATAGAAAAACCAGTTGGAAAACGCCCACTTGGTAGACAACGATTGAGGTGGAAGAATAACCCATTAATCGCTATTTGAAGGAAGCAGATTATACAGGAGATGATTGGAGAACATTAGCTGAAGATAGGGATGTATGGAGAGCTTATGTCCGCGGGCCATGAACGGGTTGGATAGTGCTAGTGAATTAGTTAGCTTAATAATAATAATATTAATAATGCTTCATTAACCTGGTGAAATTTGGCCATAAGCCCTTATCTTCCACTCCACCAGTGTATAATAAAATCATACAAAAATTACATACTTATTCCAATTTGAAAATAATATTAAAATATAGACTAAATAAAAGAAAATGGGGATGTGGTCTAATATTAGGTAATATTTAGAAAACATGGAATAAAATATAATATGAAATAATGTAAATAAATCTTCCTGGATGAATAATTAAAAACAAAATCCTGAATATAGTTTCTATGCAGTTAATATTTCATCATGTGGAACTTAAGATATTAGTTAATTTGGATTCAAAAACTGATAGTTAAATATTGAAAGGATATGACTGTATGTCGGCACGGCCGAGAATATCCGGGTTTGAACGTACCAATGAGTATTTAATGTTCTTTAAAATTCGAACACTTCAAATAAAACTTGTACAAGTGTTTAGTATAATCAAAACAATGCATGTGGGAGATATAAATGGAAATAGGACTTTATGCGAAGTGACAACTAGCTCCAATGGGAAGAGATCCTGCTGGGTTAAATCCAGCTGGCACTACAGTCCGTACTTCGCTCTTTACCAATTCAAAACTACTGACTGTGCTGGAAGTGATTCCAGTCTGAGAGTTAAGAGGTCGCCTTACAACACCAATATATCAAACTCTCTCAAACTGTCTGCCATCGACATCCACTGCACAGCTCAGCCATTTCTCTGCTCATAAATAACGGTTTATATAATTTCAATAATAACGATATACCTTCTTCTTCTATAACTCAGTTTAACCTCTCACCTTATAGGTACTTTTTACATGTCGACAACTCACCCGGGCCTTACAGTGCATTACCTGTTGGGAGAGGGTTTTTGAACTGTTTCTCTTTCTTTTACTTTTCCGGTGACTGGAAAATAACACTCATTCGTGAATAAATATATATGTTAGCAAAATGTAATATCATTAATTCTTAATAATTCTAAAACCTAATTAATGTAATTGTAATATTATCTAATTGCAATACTATTTTATATGCTATATTATTACCAAATAATATGTTATTGTAACGGACTCTCAATGGCACGTAGCCTACGGCTTACGGCCCGTGCGACACATATTTGTAAATAAAATTGCATATACGGTATCTTAATTTTAGTCTAATAAAGTCCTACTACTACTCAATTACTTTTTGGGCCTCACATGGACATAGAGGTCCTGAGTGGTCAGATCAATTTCAGAGCCATATCCGAGACGACACAACATTAAGACGAAACAAACCATTCGCACATACAATCATTAAATATTAAATGTATCACTTCTCACTCAATGACAAATTAAATTTCAAGAGATAAATATATGCCTAAATCGGGATTTGAACCCAATATCTCTGGTTCTGTACGCCAGTGCTTTAACGATTTAAGCTAATAGACATTTATGTTTAATTCGTGATGCCTAAGAGCTTAAATCGTTGAAGCACTGGTGTACAGAACCAGAAATATTGGGTACAAATCCCGATTTAGGCATATATTTTTCTCTTCAAATTTAATTTGTCATACAATCATACTAAACCAGGGATTTTAATAGGCCTAATATGATAATGAGGATACAGTGCTAATTTAAGCATTAATTAAAAGGTATAGCATACATTGCAAAGAAGTAAATATGGTCGCTCTTAGAGCAATTTTTAAATTAAGATTTCAGATATATCCCACTACTAATGATTCTTTTTCTTCTTCACTTCACGGGCTAGGCAAATTGCCTGTTCGGCCTCACATTTCTTCTGTCCCTCTTTTCACTGGCCTTCCTACATGCTATATACATGATGATTCAAAAGTCTCTTGACTTTTCCTCATATCTTTAATTTATGTATTTTTGTTATAGGTAATTTGAAACTATGCTAAAAACAGAGGAAAGATTAGCTGTCGTTTTCGCTCGTGTGCGAGAATTGACGTACGGGCAGGTTTAAGAAGAATTCACTAGAAAGTTCAGAAAATCAGGTCCTAGCAGGCAAGCTATTAGAGATCTGGTACTGATAATGAAACGGACGGGATCTGTTGTTGATGAGGCACGTAGAGGGAGGCCAGCTACAACAACAGAAGACGTGCAAAACCATACAGGGTGCCATCTCACGTAGTCCCGGTGCAACAACCAGAAGACTCAGTAGAGAGTTGGGAATATCCCAAAGCACTGTATGGCGTACCTAGCACTTCAAACTGAACAAACGTCCTTATCACACCCAGATAATACACAAGCTTGAACCAGAAGACTATGTAGCTTGACAAGCTATGTGTGATGACCAATTAAAGCCATTGAAAATGAAGACCTCATGGAACATATGTTCAGTGATGAGGCAACATTCCACACATGTGGACATGTCAATAGGCATAATTGTAGAATTTGGGCAGGCGAACAACCAAATACCATACAAGAGTTTCAGAGAGAGATACACCAAAGCAAATGAGTGGCTGGGAATAACAAAAACATAAATCTACGGGCCGTTCATGTTTGCGGAAACAACAGCAACTGGAAGTAACTATCTTGACATGTTAGAACAATACCTGGAACAGCAGCTGGCACAGGATGCTGTACAAGATACTGTGGTTTTCCAGCAAGATGGTGCACCACTCAATTTTACCATCATTGTTCGTGAACATCTCAACGAAGTTTTCCCTGGTAGGTGGATCGGTCGTTGTTGACCAATAATTTGGGCGGCCCGCTCTCCAGATCTGACACCACTAGACTTCTGTGTTGGGGTTTCGTTAAGTCCAATGTGTATGAAGTGAAGATCAACTCCTTACAGCAATTGAAAAACCGAATAGCTGCAGCAGTAGCTGCAATCACACCTGCTATGCTGGCAAAAGTGTTTCCCTCTACACAAGAAAGGTGGTATCTGTGTCGTTACTTAGAGGGCCACCACATTCTTTATCCGATCGAATATTGTGCAGTCTTTTGTTCTTCTAAGGAAGTTCATTTACACGCTTTGATTTCTACTTTATAATTTTTTCATTACCCAAGTTTCACTCCCACAAAATAATGCAGGAACTGCCAATGTTTTAAAAAACTTAAATCAACTTCGTTTTGTTTTGTTCTTTAAGGTTTTATGTATAGTTCCGCATATGATCTAAAATTTCGACAGTTTTAAATTTTTGTATCGATAGTAATAATACAACCTAATGATTCGATTTCACTAATTTTTTAAAATACCTTCTTCGTTTATTTTATACTAAGTTTCGTTGCCAAAAAAACTAAAGTTGCGATTAATAGATCGATTTTTAAATTTTAATTTCAGATGAACTCCTACCCCTAATGCTCCGATTTTGCTGGTTAAAGTACTCGATCTTCATTTTATAATTAATTGCTATATGGTCCACCGCTGTGGTCTCGAGGTAGCGTGCTGTCTTGTCACGCAGCGGGTCCGGGTTCGGTCCGCGGTCGGGGCAGTTTTTCTGGGTGAGGTTTTTATCGGGGTTTTTCCTCACCTGTAAGACAAATGTCAGGAAATCGTTAAGGCACAAACGGTCCACGAAATCATAAGGCCATCATCATCATCCTTATCATTATCATCCTTCACTGGTGTGGAAAGCAACGGAAAACTACCACACCTACAATTCCCTAGTAAAGCTGCAAATCATAGCATGATAATGCTTTTATTACAGTGAAAGACCTACCCTAGGGCAAAATTACTATGGATGGAGGGATGACATGTTTGTTTCCGATAAAACAAAAAAGTGTTTTAGCTAGAAAGTTAAACATACAGTCTAATTACCTAACTAACTAATTAACTCTCTGGCACTATCGAAACCATAGATTAATGGCTGAGGGAAAATAAGCTCTCCGTACATCCCTACCCACAGCTGTTTTCCAATTATCTCCTATATAATCTATTTCCCTCAAATCATTATTGTTATTTTCCCACCTCATTCTTGGCCTACCTATTAGGCGCTTTCTCTCTAATTTTTCTACAATAACTTTCCAAAACCCTCTTTAAATCCTCATTCGTGCCACATGTCATGCCCATTGCAGTCAACGATACTTAACTGTTCCTATCATATCTGGTTACATATAAAGATTATGTAGCTCACTGTTAAGTAGTCTTCAGTCGCCTGTCTGTTGTCCTCTGTTTCGTCCAATTTTTTTCATAACAAGCTTATTCTCAAATACGGTACTCCTAATATTTTATCCTCCCTCCCTTTAGGGGGGGGTGATGTGTAAAAAAATTGACCATTTGAGATCAAAATTGGCATTTTTGTTTTTTGTATTAAAAAATAGCTTGTACTCTAATGGATATGTTGGCAACATTTCAGAGGCCTATGACGCTTCTAAGTGCCCTAAAGTGCTGATTAGGCCTGTATGTTACATATTGTATTTAAACTGCATGCAAATCTTTAAACTTGTTTTTCTGCATATTTATTTTCACTGCATTTTTAAATACATTCAACATTGAATGGAATTCACACATTTTGGGTCCTAGAAGGTTCAAATTTTTACATCATGTCCTAAAACCAATGAGTAACAACGTAGTGCATGGGCTTCATAATTAAATTAGTATTTTAAGAAATAAAAAATAAAATGTATAGAATTATTTTTTTGTAATTCCACGCATGAGGTAACTTACAACATTATTTTTTTCTCCCTTTGTATTCACATTAAAACAATTCTAATGCATGATGTTTTTCTAAATATTTGAAGGGTCTTGTATAAAATCAGACATTTTACTAAAAAATTGTGGAACCAATTTAATTATAATATATATGTAATTTTTTTAAATATAATATTTAATAACTCATAAAATAAATGTTTCCCAAGAAGAAACTTAAACACATCATTATATATCATGCAGTCAATATTTGTACGAAAACTCACGTCTCAAGCTCAAAACATGTAGAAAATAGAAATTTCATCCATCACCCCCCTTAAATTAACACTCCATGTTTGCATCCATATAATATATAAAAGGGAGAATAACAGTTATATACATTTTCAGTTCATTTTTTTTTTTAGATAAATGTCTACTGTATTTTTTCATAGTCATTTTCGATGTGTAATAGATAGGATTACTGAAGATGTGTAAAACCAACTTCAACATATTTTCACAAGAACGACCTCAATACCTTCATTCCGTCGGAATTCGCAAAAATGCAGATTAATATAATTGAATTCGGATGACTAAAATACAAAAAATTAAGTTAAATCTGATTCCAAAAACTCTCAGGAATATTTGTTACACTTTTCTATTGTCCACCACTGTGGCCTCGAGGTAGCGTCTGCCTTGTCACGCAGCGGGCCCAGGTTCAATCCCCGATCAGGAAAATTTCCTGGGTCATGGTTTTTTCGGGGTTTTTCCTTACCTATAAGACAAATGTCAGGAAACTTTAAGGCCCAAACGGCCCCCGAACATCATCTGGCCGTCATTATAATATTCATTAAGTTTAGGATTAAGGCCTCTCCTGGCGCATCATTATCACCCCCTATCATATATCATCGGGGCAGTGTAACTCCGCCTTCTAGGCGTCCCAACCTCAGCAGTGGGTTACAATAACATCAGGCCAGGAGGGAATACCAGAATGTCGAAATGAAAAAAATATATTAATTTGTTATAATTATTCGTTTGTTATTATTCATCGTTTACTATTATTTCTCGTTTATTATTATTTGTTAGTCCACCGCTGTGGTCTCCAGGTAGCGTGCTGCCTTGTCACGCAGCGGGCCCGGGTTCGATCCCTGGTCGGGGCAGTTTTTCTGGGGGAGTTTTATCGGGGTTTTTCCTCACCTGTAAGACAAATGTCAGGAAAACTTTAAGGCCCAAATGGTCCCCGAAATCATATGGCCATCATCATCATCCTTATCATTATCATTATCATCATCATCATCATCCTTCACCGGTGTGGAAAGCAACGGAAGCTACCACACCTACAATTCCCTAGTAAAGCTGCAAGTATAGCATGAAAATGCTATGATCGCAGTGAAGGACCTGCCTTCGGGCAGAATTACTAATGGATGGATTATTTGTTAGGAACGTTATAAAATATTACTCTTGTGTATATGTGTGTAAACAGAGATACCGTCACTGAAAGAAAGAGCAAGAGGAATAAAAAAAGTCGTTAATGATCGACTTATCAGCATGACAGGTCACGCGAGAGACAGTTCCATAACACTAGACATTATCAATATGGCATGCTGGGAAATGCATAACCTAAATTTATAATGTCAAAACCTCACTCAAAGTGGTTACATTAACGATATGGGAACATTGAGCTTATTACAGGATAATTATGCATTTCATACGTCCTCCTATTATGAAATATATATAGGATACTACAGGCTATGTAAATACTTATTATTAGAGTCACTAGAGCATATGTTGCTTTACTCATGGGTAACAAATTTTGTTTTCACTCCAATATTAATAATGGTCTAATTCACTGAGCAACAAAAAATAAACTTGTTTTTTGTCTCAGAAAGAAAAATATGTGATTCTGATAGTGCTTTTTCTCCTGAATTCAAATATGATATCGGCTTTTCTCCATCGCGCAAGGTTTCCGAAATATTCCATGCTTTTAGCCGCGAACCAAGCATTTCAGACTGGTTTTGGATAACTTTAAATTTCGTATGAGATCGTTAAGATCTTCTTGAGTCAATAAATGAGGCCCAGATGAACAGCTTTGTTCAAAAGTTGTATCACCAAAAAATCTGTTTCTTCTTCTTCTTCCTTACTTCTATCAGAATCTGAGCTCTCTTCATCTATTGTCACATGTTCTGGAGGTTTTGGTATGGGCAATTCTTCGCAGAGTGGAACTGGTCTCATTGCAGATTGCAAGTCAGGGTACACCACTGTATGTTTTGATTTTGACGTAATCCCTTTAATGTTTATTTTAAAAGACTAATTATTTAAATCCATTAATTGAAATTGAAATAAAAAAAACTGTGGGTGATGGAGAAATTCCGAATACATATTTTAAAAGACGATAAAAAAATTACATTAAGTACAACTATTGGTACTCATGAGACAAAAATCATGTTGACCAGTGTTTATCATTCTGTTTTTAGGGAAGTAAGTTGAATTTACCAGATAGGTCTTGGTATCATTTGACAACAGCATGTAATTGCTCAACTTACTTCCCTAGGGAAGAAAAGTAATTGACTTAATAAATAATAATAATAATAAAATAATAATAATAATAATAATATAATAATAATAATAATAACAATAATAATAATAATATCCTCAACTCGTATCCAACCCAGGGTCGGGGCAAGGGACGAGATGAGATGAGGCCCCTAATATAATAATAATAATAATAATAATAATTATTATTATTATTATTATTATTATTATTATTATTATTATTATGTCTTCATTTTACCTGGCAGAGTTAAGGTCCTAAGGTCTTGTCTGCCACTCAACCAGGTTATAAAAAGTACGAAAAATGGTCTTACATCTAAATTACAATAAACATAAACGATTACATGTTATTCATACAAAGTAAAGTAAAGTGATCCCACAACAGGCCTCAGGAGGCCCTTGGGGTAGTAGGAGGTTAAGGCTCCCACTTTTTCTAGACAATCGGCACTTTATGTCAGCCGGGTTGTCAGCCCTGCGTGACGGCCGCCTTTACCCCAGAACAAGCGTCTGGTACTCATTTTCGTTAGAGGCTGAGTCGACCCCAGGGCCATAGTGCCGCCAGAAGGTTTGGGTCAGTTTAAAAATCCTGCCCCAACGGGATTTGAACCCTCGACCTTCCGGCTTGTAGCGCAGTGCCTTAACCACTACGCTACGGCGTGCCCCCTGTTATTCATACAATACAATTATTATTTATAATGTATTTTGATTTACTCTAAGTTTAACGAATTAAATATAATATGTGCAATATATATAACAAACGAGAAAAAATATGAATGGCATAGTATAAATTTAAATAAATAGAGAAAAGTTAATTATTAGACAAACAGGTAACTGTATAAGCGTGACTTAAAAGTGTCAAGTGTGCGGCAGAGATCTGTGAGTGATAAGTGTGCCGGCCGACCACGGCTGACGAACCATCACAGGGGCGGATGAATGAAATGAAACGAAATGGATGAGATGAGTATAGAGAAATGGTGGAATGAAATTATGGCAGGGGAAAACGGGATAAAACCCCGAGAAAAATCTGCCCAAGCTCCGTTTGGTCCACCACGAAACCCACATGGAGTGACCGAGACTCGATCTCGGGACCCCAGCGCAGCGGTGAGAGGCGAGCGTCTAACCGCTTGTGCCACGGAGCCGCCTTGGCTTAATAAATAATATATTTTAATTCAACGCCACTTGACAACTATATAGAGCATTCCATTAATAATCATGTAGGAAGCTACTTACTTTATTTTATATCATTTTAATTTTATTATATTCTGTTTTTGTTAATATTAGCTAGTATTAGATCACATCATCATTGTATTTTGTTTAGTCTGTATTTTAATATCTTAAAATTGTAGTATGTATGTAATTTTTGTATAATTTTACTATTCGCTGGTTGAGTGGAAGAGAAGGCCTTATGGCCTTAACTCTGCCAGCTAAAATAACATCCTTCAAAAATAAACTAAAGAATTATTTAATAACAAACTAACTTATACGCCTCACTGATAGTATTCTTTTTAGCAATATTAATATACTTAATTATTTATGAAAATAATATTAAGAATAACAAATATTTTTATTTGTTTTGTTTTTAAATATTGTATAATCGTAAAATTAGTTTTCTATATCTCATTATTTTCCTGTTTTTTATAATACACTAGACAGGAATATGCCTTGCTTGCATACATTTTATTATTAGTTTTAGTCTTAATTTTAACTAATATTAACTGGTTGTATTATAGATCGTAATACGTATATTAGATATTATCTTTTGATCAAATTTTTACTTAGTGTTTAATATTAGAGTTAATTAAGATTGTTATATTCTGATGTAATATATGTTTGTCCTGGTGAGTGGAAGAGAAGGCCACATGGCCTTAACTCCACCAGGTTAAATAAATCTAATCTAATCTAAATAAATCTAATCTAATCTAATCTAAAATAAATTATTATTATTATTATTATTATTATTTCGACATTTTGGTATTATCTCCTGACATGGCGTTATTCTAACCCACACCTGAGGTTGGGGCGCCTGGAAGGCGGAGTTACACTGCCCCGATGATATAAGATAAATAATGATGATGATGGTAACGATGCGCCAGGAGAAGCCTTAATCCTAAACTTAATGAATATCTTAATGATGATAATGATGGCCAGATGACGTTCGGGGACTGTTTGGGCCTTAAAGTTTCCTGGCATTTGTCTTACTGTTGAGGAAAAACCCCAAAAATCCCATCATCCAAGAAACTTGTCCCTACGGAGATCGAACCCGGGCCCGCTATGTGGCAAGGCAGCATAATACCAAAAAATATTTTTAATTTACACCAATCTTTAAATATTATGAATACTTTTTCATATATTTTGTCGACTTTGCTGGTAACAGATAATGGACCGCAGCATTCGACGCTTCTCCTACATCACAATTAATCGTATCTGTAAATATTTGTAGTTGATATGCAGTCTGAAACTTATTTAAAATATCTGCCACTAATTCAGTCAAGAATAAACAATTACAGTCGTTTTATCAAAATTCCCTTGCTATCAAACAATTGAACGCTTCGCATGAAGATATAAATTCACACGAAATATAAAAATTATACATAATTATTAGTACGGGAGTGAACTAAATTATATACGCAAGTCGAGAAGTACGTAAGTACATTACTTTTAATATTACCTTTCCAAAC
>JASPKZ010001280.1:0-41639 GCA_030220185.1 Diploptera punctata | reverse complement strand
CCGGCATGTAGCTCAGTGCTTAACCACTACGCTACGGCGTGCCCCCTTTGTTTATATATATATATATATATATATATATATATATATAGATTTAGAGTTACTCTCAATTTCATACAAAATTCTAACAAATACATTAGTATCCAGACTTACTCCCTATGTTGATGATGTAATACGCATAGGTGATCATCAATGTGGATTTAGAAGAAATAGGTCTACAATAGATCAAATTTTTAGTATAAGAAAGTTTTTAGAAATGCAATGGGAATATAATGGAATTGTACATCAACTATATGTAGACTTCAAAAAGGCACAATATTCAATAAAGAGGGAAAATATATAGAGTATCCTGCTGGATTTTGGAATTCCTAAAAAGACTTATTTGAAATGCATCTCTTCATGATGTGAGATATTCCAAAAGTTCCATTAATTCTTTAAAAATTAGTTTAAGGTTCAATTCACCATGTTATAATATAGCTAAGCAAATTTGCAATTGATTCATTTACAAAAAAAATTCTTAAACAGGTATTTTATTTGTTGGTTTAAAGGAAGAATCTAATTTATTATGAATAAAGCATACATCAATTTAAAAATCATATCTCAAATTTAAAAATAAATAGAAACAGAGAAATTGATAGTGGTAATCATTCAATGTTGAATATTTTCTAAACAAAAGATCAATTATGTTATAAACAATCTGGCTAACATTGCTCAGAACATGGAATGCTCACCTAGGATGTGTGCTATTTGTCCAACATGGCTTCCCACAGCTCCTGCTGCTCCACTGACACCACAACTTCACTTTCTTTGGTTGACATATTTCTTTGAAACCAAAGTATGCAGTATTACTGAAATTTACACAATATTAAATTATTGAAATGGAATGTGATTTGATTTGGAGATTCATCGGTCTACCAACAGATGGAGGAAGAACCAGTGCATCACCACGACAAAACAACGGTCATGAAAATACTGAAGATGGAATAAAAGTTATTCCGAAACCAATCTAAATACAGGACTGAGTATAAAGTGAGGTGACAATTAAAAAAAAAATATATATATATTATATAAACCTAATAGTGTTACTCCCTATAAAGTTCAAATGAAAGGGAATTTGAACTATCAACATTAACTCATATAACTTCATCTAGCCCGAGAAGATTTTGTTTCAAGGTCTTGTGTTTGGTTTTGATACAAAATAACAAAATAATAATCAACTTCTGAAAACAAAAATAAATTATATTACTTCTATTGTTTCTTCTTTTAGACTCTAAATGAGGACTTTCAAATTTAAAAGCTACAATTTGATATTAATATTTCTGAAGAAAGCATGGCATATAAAAAGACACATCTAGTGGTTTTTACCCAATTATAACACAGCAAGAGAAAGGGTAAACAATTTAACAGTCTACAGGCCTATAATATATGAATGTATGAATTTATGTATATTTGTAGGGATATTTGATTGCAGCTCAAAAACTACTAGATTCATTGAACTTTTATAAGAAAAAATCACTATTAGGTATAATTTAATACTTACTATATTAATATTGCAAATGAAATTACCAATCAATTCATTTTTACCATAAGAGTGTCAAAGTTTACCTTTTTTAAAACAATATGGCAGCAATGACAAAATAAACTATTATTTGAACTTGAAGAGAAAAAAATATTGGGTATTATTCAATAGATCTTTTAAAATTAAGATGAGGTTTCTTAAACCATTTTGCAGTCCTAATGTTATGTGCACAAATCCAGAGTAGCTCTGAGAAATATGTCAACAAAGTTAGCCTGCATAGATCTTCCTTTCATTTAACTGTGGTCTAGGTCCAAATTAGACTTAGGGCCTTTAATCTGCTCCTTCTCTGGTTCAATTGGGACCCATCTAAATTTGTTTTCAGGTTAGGTTAAGGATTGACGATTTTTATTATTAATTTAACACTTCTCATAGAAGGATAAATTAAATTTGAAGAGAAAAATTTTCGCCTAGACTGAGACTCGAACCCGGGACCCTTGGCTTTCCGGGCCAAGTGCTCTACCAACTGAGCTACCGAGGCGAGTTACGATCTAGACGCAAATTTTTCTCTTATGTACGTTGTAATTCCCTCGTGCCAAATGCTTGAAACCATAGCTTCTATCTTTGCAATCTTTCAAATTTAGGTTAAGGATATTCATTTATATTAAATCTATATGATATGATAAAAAATGCTATAGTATGCGAGTAGAATATTGTGTGCATGTGTGAATGCAGGGGTAAGTCATGTTTTATTTTATAGTTATTTCCCTCATCATGACTGTTGATATAATTATTTATCCCTTCTATGTTATTTATTTATTTGTATAATGTATATTAAATCTTAAATATTTATTTAATTTAGCTTCCTAGTGTGTTCCCTACTTCCTCATATTATGCACTTATTTACTTTTTTCTCCTTGGTTTGAAATTTCATGACTCAAAGATATTAAATTCATAATTAGCCTACCATAGTGCGTAGTTGTTAAAGAGATGATGGTAAAAGTATGATACATGTTGGATTCTATGGTACCAGTATTCAGTATATATGGTAACAGAGTTATGCCTATAGTCTGTTCAACATTCTGTACACTAACTAACTCACTGGCATATCGAACCCATAGGTTCATGGCCACATATATCCGTGACCTGAGCTAATGTTTTCCAATCATCCCCTGCATAATCAAACTCTCAAATCATGGTTAATGTAATTTTCCCACCTCATTCTTGGCCTACTTACTGGGCACTTTTCCTCTGGTTTTACTACATGAAGCCCTTCTTTCATTCTCTATTTGTACCTCTGGAAAATTTTACTCCAGTGAAACTATTGAGCACTTTCCATCTGGTTTTACTACATGGAGTTTGCAAGCCCTTCTTTCATTCCCCATTCATACCTCAGGAAAATTTTACTCCAGTGAAACTCGTGTTTCTTGATGGCTGTAATTGACCAAGGTACTTTTTTTCACCTTCGACCTGTCCAGCATGACAAATCCTTTCGGCAGTAATGCTACCATCGACATAGCTCTCGGGGTCATTTAAGTATGCAAGCCACTCCACCACAACAAAGTAAAGATACCATGAAGGAACATTCTGTATACACTATAGACAAATCCATATTGGTACATTACATAAAAGTGAAAGTTGCTTATTACAGTCATTTTTTTAAGAAGGGGAGACGATTTATTAAGAAACCAAAGAAGTTCTGTGTTTTGTTCATAATAATTATCTTTATGCTTACCCAGGCATTCCTAAAACTCCAAGTGCCAAAGACAATGGAAGATTACCAATATCAGGTACAAGATGGAATGGAAGAAAACTTGAATTCGAAGAATCAGTGACATTTATAATTGAATGTGTCCTCCATCCAAGAAATCCCACCACATACCTTCCAACTGGATAGCTAGGATGATGGCTTTCAATTATCCTGAAGAAAAGAGACTAATCAATAATAAATTGTCAAAATAAATTAGACTAAGGTGAGCTTATACAAGGGTGATACATAAATGTTTGCATAATCACAAGTTTATCAATAACTGTATTGCCAAGTGATGAACTTCATTATTTAAAATGACAACATTTCAAAGTTCCTCAGATAACAGAAGAGCAAGCTCAACTGTTGAACCTCCTTCATGTCATTCCTCTAATTAGATCTTTTGGTCTTTGTGAACCATGCATGCCACTTCCTTCCAAGTTTGCAAGTTCAAACCTGGCCAGAGCCAATAGATTTTTAGAGGCATAAAAATACTATGACTTCCTTCAGAAGAGAAGTAAAGCCTTGGATCACAATCATGTTTCAGTATGTAAAAGAACCTTAAGTCTGAAAAAAGGCAACAGAACAAAATTTATTGGCTCTTTCACATCCAAATTTGAATTGTAATACTAATGACCTGAAATGCTGAAGAGTGCCATTAAATAAAAAAAACAACTAAATAACTGTTACACTGGAAGTTAAGCCCAGCCATAACATAGCATAAAAAGGATCACTAAGGTTTAAGTGGTCTTTGGCCCGAGCGATTGGCCTTGGTTTTTGGTGGGACATCTTCACATATAAATACATTGAGACAAATATTAACATTGTTTATTAAAAATAACAAACGCAAAGAAAAGATTAGACAAAACATATAAGCAAGTGATTAAAACCAGCTAAAATCGCCATGTTGATTTGAGCCGAACAATTATCTTTGTTAATATTCAGAGGGAGAAAACCATTTAAAAAATCAACTTAGGTTATTATTGATCCTTAGGTCTTCTTATAAATGCATATAATTAACAATTAACAAAAATTATTCCAAGTTATATGACCATTTGGTCTTTCAAATTAATTTAAGTTATTTTATGTTTGAAAATGACCATTTAAAAAAAAACATATTCTTTTAGAATTATAATAGTAAAAAAATGCATCTTACGCATGTAGAGCTGCCTCCTCTGACTTTTCTGTCAAAACCGAGCCTTTTTATATTATAATTTCTACCTTTCTCTATTTTCAAAATTAATGGAAACCCTATTTACCCAATCTTTCGTAATATTCCTAGTTCTATCAGGGCCAAGTTGTATAAAATGTTTTCAACTTATATAACGTGTTAGTCAAAAGAGCAAAGTTGTTTGTGTGATTATATAAGCTTTCGTAAGTGTATCCTCATAGTTTGAAAAATATGTTGATTTAAAAACTGTCCTGTTGGGTTGTGACATGCATTTTCCAAGATATTCTAATATTTTATTAATTTTTTCCTCATTTTTTATTACTTAAAACCCTTGTATAAATTTCGGGTGTGACTTCCATCAGCATATTAAAGGTGATTATTTATTCCCTATCTTCTGGTATAATAAACAAGTATCTTGTGTATATGTTTTCTTCGGTTTTTATAGTATTTTATTATTATGACAGTTAGGCCCTAGTGTAGGCACAACAATAACTGTAATGACATCCTATTTTTTGGGCAAATAATTCTGAACATGTAATAGAGTGACCTTATAATCAAGTTCGTGTCTTGACAAATGTGCACAACTTTTATTAGGATTACTTTTAATTATAATTTATGATAAATGCGTTTTATCAATTGTTTGTTTTTGTAATTAGAAAGGTACAAACTTTTTTTATGTCATATTTTAAATTAACACTTCCCAGAATTGGATATAGTTTTTATTTTAGAAAGAAAAATTATGTTCAAACTGGGAGTTGAACCCCAAGATCTCTGACTCTGTATGCCAGTGCGATAACCGTTATGCGCCATTCGAACTTCTGATAGGAATGTCAAATTTCTCTCCATTTATATAATTCTCCTTTCATCCAAAGGTTGATAGCCATTGCTATCAACAATACTATCTGATGACTTCTATTCAAATATTTTTATTGAGAATTTAAACATTATTTTTAGTAAGCTTTACTGCTTAAAAGTAATGTTTAAATTCTCAATAAAAATACTTTGAATAGAAGTCAGCAGGTGGCATTGTTGATAGGAATGGCTATTGGCCTTTGGATGAAAGGAGAATTGTATAAGTGGAAAGAAATTTGACTTCCTATCGAAAGATAAAATCAAATGTTTCATACCTCTACTCATATTAATCTTCTAAGTAGATTGTGATTTCGGGTTCATGGTAGAGGGAAGAAGAATAAGTGGTTCTTCTGATTGGCATAACATCAGTCGGCAAAATGGTACTGAAAATGGGTTTGCCATGAACCCAGAATCGCGATTTACTTAGAAGATTAATATGAGGAGAAGTATGAAACATTTGATTTTATCTTAAATTAAACCTCATAGTGATTTATTCCTATAAAAGTTCCTATCGGAAGTTTGAATGGCATAACGGTTATACACACTGACATACAGAGTCAGAGATCCGGGGATCAACTCCCGGTTCGAACATAATTTTTCTTTCTAAAATAAAAAGATACAAACATGTCCATTACACCATTGGTTATTTAACAAGATTTGATAGAATTGAGACCCTTAAAAGCCAAGGGGTACAAGTTACAAATTGTTAATTTTGGAGTTTAGTATAGAGTTTAGTAATTAAATCCCAATCTGAATGGCCAATGGATACAAGTAAAATCTGTCTGATGCTAAAATCTAGTGGCTAAAAAGAAAACCGGTAAGACAATCACATATGGAGTGCCTTAACTTTGAACATCATTTACTCAAAACTGATCTTTTGTTATTTATATCTCCTGGATTCTAAGGGTCTCAATTAAACAAGCATCAAAGTTACATCTCTAAAGAATTATTTTTATTGCTAAAAAGAATTAAAAAATAAAATTTTTATACAAATTAAACATGAGCTTAAAACATTTAAATTAATAATCATTATAGATTGGATAATAATACCTTTAAAATTGTTATCAAGATAAGTAACATTGATACAATCTTTTATCCTGTAAATAATTTTGTACAGAGATAAAAATATAGATACAAAGTCCAATAGAATTTTTTATCTTGAAAAGTTTTAAACTTGTACCAAAAATATAAATGTCATTGAATAATCAGTCAGAATATGAGATTACTATAAAACAAAGGAGAAAAAAAAACTTAGTAAATAATATAGCTATTCTATTAAAATATATGACGAAGATGACTAAACTTCGTAACATTATCTTGGTTATATAATGTCTACTGCTTATCTTATTCATTCTGATATAAGACATGAAAATTAATAATTCTTATTTTTTGTGATAAGCAACAAAATAAGATGTGTATTATGTCAACTCATTAGACTGCTAGGTATATGTAGCCTATAGTTATTTTGCTCAATCATCTTTTACCTACATTTACAATGAGTTTGCTAAATAGAGAGTTCATACAATACTTTCAAAATCTTCATAAAGATAGAAAATCTCAAAGATTATAAAATATCAAATGAAAATCACATTACTAATAAGGGAACTACCCTACATCTTGGTGCTTGAATTTGCTGAAAACGGATAGTTATGTAAGATTAAAGTTTGATGATTGAAAGATGTTATGTAAGTTACTTCTTTTATTTTTTTCTTATTCAAGAAATATGACTTGACATTTTATGCTATTTGTCATTCTTACACTCAATAGCTCTGAGTCATAGTCCACACGGCAACTTCTCATATTAATATCATAAGATAAAAATATGAATTAGGAACTTTACACCGCACCTCATAAAATATTGTCTCATATGAATATGTATCAAAACCATCATCCCCTTTCTCAAACTAAACTCTGAGAATGGTGTACTGGTCTCCTCACCTAAAAAAATATGATCCTCTCATTTGGACAAGTTTTTGCAGACCATCATTCCATTTTAATAACTAATAAAAAGTGAGTCATGTCTCACCTCATGGAGAAACTGTGGTTCCGTGCTTGAAGAATGCAAAGTAAGAGGTGAGATACAACTCATTTTTATTAGTTATTAACTTGAAAAACTTCATAATGTTATTTCCCATAATTAATTGATGATAGACTTCATCCCAATTCTCAACTAAATTTTTGAGAATGGGGATGATATCTCCCTGAAAGAGTTCAGCTGAGAGGCTCACATTTTATGAGGTGAGATGTAAAATTTCCAATTCATATTTTACCATGGCAATATAGTACATCAACTATATCACCTGCTTAGAACCAGGTTGTTCTAACTTTTTTTTTTTTTTTTTTTCAATTTCTCAGCAGTTTTTGGAACTATTCAATTCACAACCATTGTTTTGAGGAAGGGGTTTAACAATTTCTGGCCATAAAAAGTACAAATGTATGAGTTTATAACATTAAGGATAAAAAAAATCAGTGTTGAGTTAGAATAACCTGGTTCTAAGCAGAAGATATATAGACTTCAAATTAGGCATACAATTCAGTTAAGAAGGTATCATGCTAGGATTTGGAATTCCTAAAAAGTTATACTTATTTGAATATGTCAACATGGCATTTGAGATAGGGTGCAGGTAGATAAATAGTTTTTAAATTAATTTTTGATGAGACAATTTTTTATCCTAACTGGGATTTGAACTCAAGACCTCTAGTCCTATGTACTAGCAATTAACCAACTGTGGTCTCTTGGCATCTTATCTCAGACAGAAATTCTTCTCTCTCTCTTATATAATTCCGGGCACTCACGGCAGTGGACGTTTGTCCAAAATGTCACCTGGATGTTTCTTATTCAAGTAGACTTTGATATGATTTTAACACTAACTCAGTTTTTTTGAATTTAACAAAAATAATTCTTTAGAGATGTAACTTCGATGTATAAGAGAGAGAAAAATTTACATCCAAATTGAGATGCCTAAATAAAGTCTCATAGACTGTGATGGGCAGGACAACGCCCAGTTGGTAGACCAAGAATAAGGTGGGAGAATAACATTAACAACGATTTAAGGGAAGTAGAGTTTTTATCGCGGTTTTTCCTCACCTGTAAGACAAATGTCAGGAGAACTTTAAGGCCCAAACGGTCCCGAAATCATATGTCCATCATCATCATCCTTATCATTATCATCATCATCCTTCACCAGTGTGGAAAGCAACGGGAAGGTACCACACCTACAATTTCCTAGTAAAACTGCAAGCATGCATGAAAATGCTATGATTTCAGTGAAGGACCTGCCTTCGGGCAGAATTACTATGGATGGATGGAGATTATATAGGGGATGATTGGAAAACATTAGCTCAGGATAGGGATGTATGAAGAGCTTATGTCCATGCGGCCATGAACCTTCAGGTTCGATAGAGCTAATGAGTTAGTTTAGATATCTCAATGTTTCAGAGCACTAGTAAGGAAAACCAGAGATCTTTGATTCAAATCCCAGTTTAGGCATACATTTTTCTCTTAAAATATTGATTTGTCCTTCAACGTAACAAATTTAAAATAAAAACATAAAAAATCAAGTGTTACTGTGAGAATAATATTAATGGAGATCATTTATATAAGGAATGATTATAACATTTTAACTCAGGATAGGTATCTATGGAGAGTTCATGTCCATCCAGCCATGAACCATGTAAGCGAGTTAAAATAATTAGTCTATTTTTTATATTTTCTATTAATATAATTTAAAAAAAAATAAAAGATCATTACAAATTCTAATTCAAAGATATGCATGTATTTTCTTTTAATTGAATAGCTGAAGAAAACATTTAATACGATTTATACATACTTAGCAACTTGCTCTCCAAACATTGGAGTACCAACTGGATATCTAGACATGTAGGCACGCATGTATGGGTCCACTGTCCAGTATGCAGCTTCACAAAGTATTTCTGCATAAACACAAATATGTAATATAGTTTTGCTTCCTTTCTTAAAATTAATATTTGATTATTCATGATCTTATGAGTTTAGTGCTTGTTGTTTAGTTTAGTTGACACAGATATTTTCACCAGTAGTTTTCACTTATTAAATTTCTCATTTTATTTTTAATTTTTCAGAGTTAAATTTATTTCATAATTAATAATGAACAATACAAGTACAGTATATCACCATCAGTAAAACAATGTAAATCATATATTAAAGACTATAGAGGAAAACTGAGACCTGGAATTCAGTTTATATCTTCAGTGCACCATAACTTATCACTACAAAAAAATGTAAACTTTTGAAGATGCAAGTTCAGTTTTTATACATTTTTTTTACCGATTTCATATAGAATGACCCTTAAATGTTTTATAAATTTATATTTCAGTAACAATAAAAAATAATAATAATAATAATTAATGTTTATTCATAAAAGAAGGAATTCCTTTGGCTATTGGTAAACATACGGTTTCGTACATGCAATACATTTTTTTTATGTGACACAAACACTGAATGACTTTATCCTTCATATAAACTGCAAGATTCCTGGGACTTCTCATTCTCAAGTTCTTGTTACCACTACATGAGACTCTTGTGACCACACTCTCTTAAAGCTGCTCTCGCTAACGAGAGTAAGACAGAGTTTGACACTTTTAGTATCTAGTCATGTTTTCACTTGATGATGTTCAGTGATTTAATTTCAATTCTATTATGAAATGGTGATTATATAATGACATGGTCCTGATAATAAAATTTTAATCTAGCATTTACTTTGAAGAATGAGAAAAATAAAAAATTAAAAAACTCACGTTGGTCAGCACCAGCATTTAAACCTGGGACCTCCCGAATACTAGTTTAAAATTTATATATTAAATTTGGGAATTTTTAACATTATGAGGTTCAATTAATAATAATTAAATGAATTGTGATTTCTTCTTACCTCATACTTCTATGTTTTTAAAAAAAAACATAGAAGTATGAGGTAAGAAGAAATCATGATTCATTTAATTATTACTAGTTTAAAATCCTGCTCCTTGAGCCAACTTGATTGTGTATCCAGTGTTGTGATTATCAAGATTTCCCATTTCTTATAACACTGACATTATTTACATATCTATATTTCTTGTTGTTTTCACTTTATTATTGAAATAAGGTGGTTTCCAGTAAGTTATGAAAAAGGATAAATAAGAAGAAGAATAAATTTTATTTACAAATAAATGTTATATACAGTATTGACAACCAAATGAGCAAATGCTCGTGCTCGGGCGCAGTTCAGTTACATGAATAGTGCAGATAGAGTATATACATTTAAAGTTAGGGGCCAGTTTCATTTTTACATAAATTGACATGTACAAATACAAAAAAATAATATATTGGGAGTAAAACATATTCTAGCAAAATAATTAATGCAATGGAGAATGATATACATAAAATAATATGAACCATATAATGTGATGGATTAAAACCAATAATACAGAAGAAAGTAATTAGTAATATATTAGGTTATAATAATAAACAAAAATAGATGCTTCATATTTATTATTTTAAAATGTTCAAATGATTTTTTTCACTTAATTAATTAATCAACTTTTATAAGATTCATGATGTGTTCCGCTGAGGTATTATTCAAAATTAATATAAAAGTATGGAATATTCACCTGAAAGGTCCGTCTCCTCAACTTTATTAATTATTTAACTGTCGCATTTTCGGGACTTGTCCCATCATCGGCAGGATTCAAACTAACAGTAATGCACAGAGAAAATAATCCAGCCAATATAAACGTCCTCGAAGAGATGGAAATCATCAAAGCAACTCACAACAACGACAACCGGATAAACGAAAACGAACCCAATACATGTAACCCCCTCTACCAGATCTTCAGTGAAACACCAATTTGAAATGTTTTTATTATTAATTTCATACATCTCAATGATGGATAAATCATATTTAAAGAGAAAAATTATACGCTCAGACCGGGACTTGAACCCGGGACCCTTGGTTACAACGTATATAGAGAAAGATTTGCATTTAGATCGGTACTTGCTCAGGTAGCTCAAATGGTAGAGCACTTGGACTAGAAAACCAAGGGTCCCGGGTTCAAGTCCCGGTCTGAGCGTATAATTTTTCTCTTTAAATATGATTTATCCATCATTGAGATGTATGAAATTAATAATAAAAACATCGAAAATAGCCGTACTGACATTTATAATGTAATGTATAATTCCCAAATATGTCTTCTTAATATAGGAGCCGCCATTTGCAAAGATAGAAGCAAAGGCTTCAAAGCATTTGGTGGGCGGGAATTACAACGTATATAGAGAAAGATTTGCGTTTAGATCGGTATTTGCTCAGGTAGCTCAAATGGTAGAGCACTTGGACCAATTTGAATCCTGCCGATGATGGGACAAGTCACGAAAGCGCTACAGTTAAATAATTAAGTTGAGGAAACGGACTTTTCAGGTGAATATTCCATAATTTTATATTAATTTTAATTAATCAATTAAAATAACTAATTTAATTGCTTTTTTAAAACTAGCTGTGTTTAGTTTACTTAGCTCTGGATTGGATCTAATTAATTCATTATATAATTTGGGTCCTAGATATCTACTGTTTTAATCCAGCTGTTGTATAAAATTTTGGAACATGTAGCAAAGAAGTAGTATTTTGTCTGGTGCTGTAAAAACTTTGATTGTGCTCTTTAAATTAATTTTTAATCTTATGAAAATAAAATCTATAGCTCTTTAAATTCATTTTTAATTTTATGAAAATAAAATCTATAGCAGTAGGAACAGTAATGAAAATTTAATAAGAACTCTAACAAGCAACATTTGATAAATAAAAATATTAAGATGAATTTAAATAAATTAAAATGATTCCACTATAGGACTTAGGAGGTCCTTGGTATAATAGAAGATCTAGGCTTTCTTACTTTCTACACAGTCGCCATGAGATGTCACCCAGGAGTGTCAGTCCTGCATAACACCTGCCTTTACTCCCAGAACATGCATGTTGTACTTATTTCCATTAGAGGCTAAATTGAGTCCAGGGCCTTGGTGCCATCAAAATGTTTAGACTTGTAATATATTGCCTTAAACAATATGCTACAGGGTGCCCCTCTCAAACTCAGAATTAGGATCATTAAGCAATCACTTTATCGCTGCCCTACGAGAGGCAGACATTAAGAAGAATTTATGGAGCTCAAATAATTAAAGTTGCTGAAATGCAAAATACTAAGCAGTAACTAAATATATACATGTATCAAAAAACCTGAAATGGTCTCTACAATTAAGTCAAGATGACATATTCAAAGAATAGATGAAAATAGGTTTGTGGAAATTTTTTTATAGAAAATTTATGGGGATACTATGGAAAAAGCACTGGATGGATGGATGTTGAAAATGATCTGATGGAACTTGGGATAAGAGGTTGGAAGAGAGAGACAGGAGGCAGGACAAATTGACCAAAATTGTTAAAGAGGGCAAGTCTCTTCATGGGTTGTAGCACCATGAAGGAAGGAAGGAAGTAAGTAAGTAGGTAAGTAAGCACTAACTTTCTTAATGTCCAGTTATTAATAAAATTAATACTAAAACATACCTACAACTATAAAAAAATAAGAAACTAATGGATCCATGTGGAAAATAGAATCATTCAGTTTCAAAATTATTAGATATACAATTTAAGGGATTTATTAAGTAATGAAATCGGATTCTTCTTTCTCTTGAAACTATTGATTTTTTTTTAAATGTAAGATATTGTCCTGTGGCATAGCTGAGTGCTCATCATTGCCTTCATGCAAAGCTATGGGAAATGCATTGGTTGGAACCCACATGAGGAAAATATTTTCTCATGGAATTTTGGCCAGTTACGAATTTGCTATAATATTAATTATATTATTTTTGGTCTGGACATCTTACCTCAATATTAATGTTGATTTGTTCTTGGACATGTCCAAGAACAAATCAACATTAATATTGAGGTAAGATGTCCAGACCAAAAATAATATAATTAAAATAACCTCAAAATATAACTTCCTAAAATTAAATATTGCTATAATATATTGCAGCTCCAAGTTGAGAAAACCAGCTATAATGACTGGGGAACCCAACGTGCTAACCATATGTCACCCATATATTGACTGGTTTTAAATGTTATATGTGGATGTGAGGGGAGCAGTCAACTGAAATGCTAAGCTTCTATCCCAGGGTTGCACCAAGATATTACTGCATTTGTTAATGTGTAAGACATATTTTTGTCTTAAAAATATGAAGATAATGTATGTTGAAGACCATGGCAATAAATCAGTATAACATAATTTTGGACCTACATAAAAAGGAAAAAAAGAGTGTATGGCTTTAGCAGTCTCAGAAGAATATTTTATGTTCACAAACCAAAGAATAGTGCCCAATATGGAAAAAAGCAAAAAAGACCAGAATTATAGAGTGTGATAATGAAATGAGTGCAATAAAATTATGAAAACAGATATGCTATTTCAACAAAAATATTATATATATATATATATATATATACATGCAATAAAATTAGCCTGCAAGTACAATATTTCAATATTGAGAGGGCATTTATATTCAATTATGTTTTTGTCTTAGATTGTTTATAAAATTTCCTTTATTATAGTAATTTTTGGTATGCATCTTATACACCAACAAATATATGGTATGTTAATGTCATAAATACAGAATGTGGCATAAGTTAGTTAACCACTGCACATGGTTGCAAGGAAAAACTCAGATTGGTTGAAACTGGGTTAACTGACATGTCTCCCTGTATATTCATTTGGAAAAGTACTTGTAAGAAACTTAAGATATTTCATGGAGATAGTCTGTGGAAAAATATTTACTGTATGTTTTATTAACCCGTCATTACTTACCATCTTTCTTCAATGGAGGCAATTCTTCTTCTACCAATTGTATATCACTTACTTTAGGTAGTCCATCAAACTGCTTTCTTAGAACATATTTTTTAGTCTTTACCATTTTTATCAATCTGTAAAAGCAAAAGAAAAATGTGATGTTATTATTGTATTTAACTATGCTCTTCAACATAAGCATTACAATTAAAATTTAGGAGTGAAAGGGCCGATATATTCTGCTGAGGTATCTTTTATTTGGAAACCCATACTCAGGATTTTTACCCTGAAAAATCCATTGATTTTGGCTGGGTTTGGACCAGAGGCAACCATGGTAATCACTTGTCCACATGGACAACAACAAAAAAAATATATACACCGTGTCCCATTCAAACCTCCCACATTTTAATTAATCATAAATCTCAAAGTATGCAGAATTATGAAATGAGGTTGGTATTAAAAGAAAGAGAAATTCAAAGAATTTTTGTTTTCATTGTTGCAGTTAATTCATCTGTCACATGTTGGACAATAATGACATAAAACAAAATCACTCCACTGGACTTCTTTCTCTGGGGGTATGTAAAAGACCGTGTGTTTGCGACTCCAGTACAAGATCTTCATGATTTACGAACCCGTATCCTTGACACAATTGCAACAGTACCAATGGACATGTTGGACAGAACGTGACAAGAAATCGAATACAGACTTGATATTGTTCGTGCTACTAATGGTGCACATATAGAGGTGTTTTAATGTGTGGCAATGAAAATTCTTCGAGTTTCTGTTTCGTTTACTACTGGCCTCATTTCATAATTCTGCATACTTTGTTAGTTATGATTAATTAAAATGTGGGAGGTTTGAATGGAACACACTGTATATGTATATATATATATATATATAAAATAGGAAAATATAGATGATGTTACAGAATAAATATTATTTTTGTATCAATAGCATCACAACTCAAAACTAGGTATGGAAGGGCTGATAAATTGTGGCAAGAGATTCCTTATTTTAGGTTTGTGGTTCTTTTACAAGACTCATCACATTATTTACCTTCCAAAGAAAGCCATATTCAGGATTTTCATGCCTTTAAAAATCCATTGACTCTAGTTAGGTTTGAACCCATGAATCAGAGGCAAGTTCAGTAACCAGTATCAACTAGTAAAAAGGATTCATTCATTAATTTTATTATAGACAATCAATTTCATAATTAAATAATAACATAAGGTTAGGGTCCACTTGGAAAAGTGGTACCAAATTAGGATAATGACAGTTATAATTAAAAACTAGAAACTAAATTATTTTATTCTTTCTTGTAACTTACAGTGACACAATAATTTTACTATTAAATAGGAAATATTTTGTAAGATAAAAATTAACAATAGTAAGCCAAAGACAAAAAAAAAAAAGCAATATATTTATTATAAAAATATATACCAGTAACATTTATTATAAAAATATAGAAGTCTAACCTTTATAGTGCACTTAATAGTATACAACTACCATGCTATGCCAAAAATCTAGCACCCAAAAAAAGTTAAGCTGATTTTTATATCAGTGAATGTTATTTGATATTATCTAGCCTTGAAAAACCTTCAAACAGTATTTCAGAATTGATGCCAAAATTATCTTCAAGGTCTAAGGTAACCTAAATGTAAGATATTAAATTAATATTATTGGACAAGTCGATTGAGACAGCAGTGATTGAGACACTTATTTGGGAAGTCCCAGGTTCAAACCTCAAAGTCAAATAACCTGACTGGACATTTATTTTTTTACTTTTCCTCAGTTGTCAAGGCAAATGTTCAATTGGAATTTTATAACCAGGACTAATTTCATAACATCATTAAAATTAAATCATTGAACTTCTACAGGAAACACAAGAAAAGTTTGATAGAAATATACAGCCTATTGGATACATACAAAAATTTGAGTTGTGACATGATCTTAGATGTTAAAGCATCTATAATAATGAAAAATAAAAAAACATTAACAGCTGGGGATTTTATTTCATAGTACCACTTACAAGTGAATAGTTAACTAATCTGGTGTACACTAACTTGCCACTTTCTCATCCTAACTTGTCCACTAATGCAGATGTGTAGATGGACTCCTGAGATAGAATCCCCTTATATGTGAATAAATATGTTGGTAATTGGCTTTAGCAGGAACGTGTGTTTTCATGTTGGCAAACATGACACTAACAATCACTTGTTCTCCAATCCTATATTCACAGGTGGTATTCTGGCATAGAATATCAATAATTTTAATTAACTTTGATTGACCATAGGAATTATTTCTAGTGAAAGAATGAAGCTAGCAAAATGTGTTATGACAGACACTTATAATTTATTTATTACTATTATTTCAATTAGGAAAGTTGTCCTTCTGTAAGATGTATTTGGGATCTGTGCAGTATCAGTATCTGAATTTCTGGTGTTTTGAAACCATTGAAATGATGGAACCTCAACAAATTGTACACTTTTAACTATTTAATTACAGGTTGAATATATCTCTAAAGCCTAACAATATTATATGATTACAATGTAATATATAAAAATCCCATTTAAGTTTGATCTATTTACTTTCGTAGAGTTTCAATTCAATTTACTAGACAAAAATAAAAGGACAACAAAATACGAGACCTGCACTTTCCTCAGTGTGTGTAATGAAACATATATATTGCATTACAATTAATTTTATAATGATAAAAAAATATTTATTCTGGCAAAATTCAGAGAAATGGACAATGTTGAGTCATGGGGGCATTAAGGGCCTAGTGAATGCCATAGAGAATAGGTGAATGCAGTACTGAACCTACAGATTCCATAAGCCATAAAGTTAGTCACTTTTGTTACATAACATAATGCATGAAAACATTGGCAGCAATATTTGGTTACAATTTTATCTAAAATCTTGGGGGGTGGAGGAAATTGTACAAAACATAGTGCAATATCAATATTTTTTTTAATAAAATCTTTGATAGTGTTTTATTTAGGCATATGTTATTTCATAAATATAGGCCTATGCCTACTGTCTTTTTTTTATTATTACAAACAGGGGCAGCTATTCAGGGGAAGTATATGAAGTGCCACTTCATCTTATTTCTACAATACTTATTTTAAACTATATTTTCCTTATCACGGATGTTGGTTTTAGTAGAAACATATTTTTGTATTATTGTACAATGCGGGACTCATCGTTGTGACACAGAGCGCCCGTGCCGCGTGGTGTCATTCTGGCCTACGATCAGCGCTCAAGTGAAGTATTATTGACTTTCCAGCTGCTCGACCTCAGAGGCGGAGCTTCACCAGCTGAAGAGTTAAGCGTTACAAAATTCTCCAAGTGAAGTAGAAACATGGGATTTAGCCATCAGGTTCAAGACTTTGTGTAAGAAATTCTTTCGTATTGCGTTATTCGGCTATTGTTGTGGTGGCTTAAATATGAATCTTGTTTGTGATGTATCGGTATAGTGTTTTTTTATTGGAAATACCTTTTTCACGTTGGAAAAATGAAGATAAAATTAAGTTTTAAATTGTGCGCGTCCTATTAAATCACTACAAATATGTGGTGCAAAAGAAGTTAAACATTCACTTAAATGCTACAATCTTAGTTTCAAACATTTATGGTTTAAGCAATCTCCGTGAATATGCTTATCTCCCTTTACAACAGTATCTGTGGAAATAAGTTTTTCTTGTCTGAAGCTTACAAAAATATACCTGAGGATGCAATTTCAAAAGAGAGGCTTTCTTCTTTTGGGAATATTACAATTCAGAAAGAACTTATACTGCAGTTAACGAAGACAAACCCATTTCATGAAGATATCACCGACAAGTTTGCAGCCTTAAAGGACCGATATGATATACAAGAAATGGATGAGTTTAATAATTAAGATAAACATGTGTACAAATAATAGCTCTTCACTTAACCTCAAAGCCACGAGCCGCCACTGATTACAAAATGCGGTAAATGGCATAAAGTGCAGAATTAGATATAATAATTAAATTTAATTCATAATTTATTATACGCTTAAATGTTAACCAACTCATGTGTTACAATTTCTCTTTTTATCCACCGCAAAACTATATACTGTATCGTATTTCCACCAAATATGAAGTGTGCAAGTTCCGTGATTAACTACATATAGTACCATATTACTTACATTTTAGTAAAGTAAATTAAGAAAATATTTATTACAGACTTTTCCAATCTAACTACTTTCGAACATGTGTTAGCTACTTTTATAGTATTTGTAAAGCCAGCCGATGGCGCATGCGTTGATATTACTAAGTTGACAAACACGATACAAATGTTACGTAAAGAGGCAATACCCCGCACATGCCAAGTGTCTATAGCATAATGAACAGAGTTGTAGATGCTGTAAAAATCGCAGTATCATGTAATTCAATACTGCTGCATCATTAACAATGTATTTAAAAAATATTTTATAATTTTTACGACTAATTGATCCGTAATCAGCCATCACAGCAAGTTGCTATATAGGCCTATGCGTGAAATTAAACGAAGTGTCACTTTTCGAAACTTAATATCCAAATCCCTCTACTGATCTTTACAATAAAAATCAATTCTTACAGAATAAAGATATATATCTTATATAATGTCTAACATGTCGTAACACACAGTCAACTGGAATTCTTTAGACTGCTGGAATGTCGGCAAAAAAATACAAATAAATAAATAAATAAACGCTCTTCACACGATAACCAATGTTATCTATAATTAATCAGTAAAATATTCATTATTTGTTGATATGCCATAGATTCTTTAAAAAGTTTAATTCGGAAAATATTATTATATACATACAGTATATACAGGGTGGTCATAAAGTCTCGATCCATTTCCAAGAAATAATGAACTCAGTTTGATGATTTTTATGTATGTTTATTGTAAGGTATGTATACATGTTCATCGTATTTCAACATGGCCTCCGTCCATTTCGAAGCATTGTTCCCAACGTTCGAGAGAAACCCGAAAGACGTTTTGAAACATAGCTGGTGAAATAGCCGTCACAGCATTGCGGATTCGAGTTCTAAAATCCTGGAGTTCCCGTACCTTTGTCTTGTACACCTTCCCCTTTACGAATCCCCAAGCAAAGAAGTCCAGGGGTGTCAAATCAGGGGAACGCGATGGCCACAGTCTTGCTGAACCTCTGCCTATCCATCTGTTGACGAATGTTCGATCGAGGTAAGCCCGTACATCTAGCGCAAAATGAGGGGGTGCTCCGTCCTGTTGGAACACAACAGAATCAGCAATGCCATTCTGGTGTATCTGTGGTTCAAGGAATAACTCTAGCATGTCAAGGTAACTGTTGCCATTCATTGTCTGTTCTGCAAACATGAAGGGTCCATACACTGTGGTCTTCGTTATTCCAAGCCATACATTCACTTTCAGTGTGTTTCTTTCCAATTCTATTAGAGTGTGAGGTGGTTCGGTATCCCATATTTGGGTGTTATGTTTATTAACTCTGCCACAGATGTGGAACGTGGTCTCATCACTGAACAGGATGTGATCCATAAGTCTTCATTGTGTGCAGCTGCTATCAAATCATAACACGCAGCCTGACGAGCTGCATATTCTTCTGCATCTAATTTGTGGAGCACCTGAATGTGGTACGTTTTTTTTTTTTTTTCCAACGTGAAGTGTAAAACTTTCAAAATCATTGATTTTGGCACATTTAACTCATTGCTTAAACGACGACTTGATGCTCTCGGGCTTCTTTCGATTGCTTCTCAGATTCGCTGCACAGTCTCTTCTGGTACAGAAGGTCTCCTGGAGCGTGGTTCATCCACAACGTTCCCAATTCTTTGAAATTTATTGTAAAGTAACCGGATGTTTGCTTGTGTTGGTCCTGGTTTGTGAAATTTCCGAGTGAACACCTGTCGCACCTCAGTATAAGATAATCTGCACAGTCATGCACTAACAACATACACAGTCGCGCACTAACATGAAACTGGTATCGTGAAGACATGCAACTTTATGAGATGTTAAAGCATTTTCTCAAACTCATTCATTAATGTAAATACCTCATAGTGTTACCTCCCACTTTAATTTTGATTAAAGGTAATCTTCTTATTTATTGGATATATACAATATATATATATATAGCAAAGTCATTTTTATGATCTACATCAGTATATTCTGCTAGGTTGGTAAATTTTGGTGTGATAGTTCCATCTACAATCACATTTTTTAAATCTGAAATTTTGGATAAATGTTTTAAAATTTATATAAGTTTCCAATTATGGTTACTGCTGGAATTTTGATACTATGTTTAGTTTTGCTGCTCTGTAATTTCTGTGCTAGGATAATTCCAATGTTTTTAACATATTTTTTGGTGTGTCACATTTCTTGATCTCTTCAAATGTATTTAATTAGTGTTTTATTTCTATTGCTTCTGTAAGATTAATTTTATTGTGGAGATTTTCTTTACCTGATTGAAGGAGAATTCTTTCTTTAATGCAGTGCATTATAGAGAGAAAATTTTCTTGAATCTCAAGATTGAATTTAAAATTTCTTTTCTCCCAATTATTATTGAAAGGCAGTTTAAATAATTATTTGTACCGAGCTACATAATCTTTTTCAAGTTCATATTCTATGGTGTGGTTGATAAAGTTATGATTGCATGGCAGGTATTGAGGTTGATAGCTCCTGTGGTTTTATGAGTTGGATATTTTTAAAATTTGCTTGATTAATACCTCACCACAGTATTTTTTGTATACACATTATATGGTGGCAAATGTTTTCTATGAACACTCCCATTTCAAAACAGATAATTGTCTTTTAATTTTCCTTATTATATATATATATATATATTCTTTGTTTGATGCCCCTACTTTAAAACAAATAATTCTTTCAGCTTTGCTTATATATTCTATGTGTTCAAAGTAAGTTTAGTACAAAAATCACTTATGAATATTTTGATGAATTTGATTCTATTAAAATAGTTTTTCATTGTAATTTAATGGATCTGCAAGAGTTTTTTTTTCAATAAAAAATTTGATAACTATCATTCTTTTCTTCATGTATATCCAGTCATAGCTGATGACACGAGTCCATTGCATAGTTTACAATTTTTGAAAATTTGACTGGTGATTTTTTTACTCAGTACACTATATTAAGCTTTGCAGTAGTCCATAAATAAGGTATTGATAATTTTTATTTTAACAAACTTATGCAAACATGGTTTGCCAAAAATGACAAAGTTAACAATACAGAAGGAAAAACAGATAATTTAGAGACAAAACACATATTTTTAATATAGGCATAAAACCAGATGGAACCAGAGTATAGGTAAAAGGGCAATTCTGAATGAAGGGGTAAAATCAAGAATCGGGATATGGAGACTGACCATATAGATGATTTCTTAAGATGGAGTTAGAGCCTTTCAACATGGTTGTTACATATTTGAGTTTGTATATTTTAAACCATTCTTACCTCATATGTTTGTTTTGTTGGACGATCGTTTTCAAAGCTTATTGCTTCATCCTCAGCTTATCACAAACTGGTTTTTTTTCTTTTCTTCAAGTTGTTGACCCTGGATCTGTGTTTCAAAGAACTTGGTAATGAGGCTCCTTTCTCCGGGAATTTCAAGGTTCATAATTTTCTCCTTGTTTTTCTGTATATAGATTTTTTTCTTATATTGTGAGTTCATTGGTATTTTCTAACTGTTTTAATAATTTTGTATTTAGATCTATTTTGTGTCTTTCTGTCCAAATGTGAGGTGCTACTGCAGATTTTTCTTCTTCTCCCTTTTTATATTTCTTATGTGTTCTTTAGTTCTAATGTTTAAATTTCTCTTTGTTTTCCCTATGTATACTTTATCACAATCTGCATATTTATTTTATATATTCCTGATTTTATATTATCTTTAATTTTTTTTCATTTTTGTTGGTTTTTATAAGTTTTTTTAAACAATAATCATTCTTTGGTGCTAAATTGATGTTGAATTTTCAATTTTTTTTTTGAATTTATTGTGCACCCAAGGATGATATGTGAATTTCTTGTATCTCCTTTCCTTTGGCTTTTCTATCTAAAGTGTGCTTTCATTTCTCAATTCTGTTTTTTGTACTGATCAATTTTTTTGTGTATAATTTTTCCTCAAAACCATTTTCTTTTGATACCTCAATTATGTGTTCTTTTTCTATTTCATAATTTTCATCGTTCATAGGTATATTTACCAATCTATGTACTAGGCTGTTGAAGACTGCCATTTGGTGTAATTATGGTTGAAACCTGTTGATTTTATGTAGTTATCTGTGTGTGTTCTTTCCTATAAATGCTGAATTCTATTTCCCTTGTTTCCTCATTTCTGTGTAATTTTAAATCTAAAAATGGTAATTTTTTGTTCACCTCTTTTTCAAGTGTGAATTTTATTGTTTTCTTCTGCAAATTTAAGAGTTGTTCTATGTGTTTTTCTTTAACTATAGCAATAACATCATCAACATATCTACCCCAAAATTTGAACATCAGCGGATGTGCTTTGGTTATTTTACTTTCAAAATCACTCATAAATAAGTTAGCCAAAAAAGGAGATAATGGTTACCCATTGATAGTCCAGACCTTTGTTTGTAAAAAATTTCCTTTATATGTAAAAAACATTTCATTGATGCACAGTTCAGTTAATTTTAAATATTATTCAATGCTTTCCTTGTCAATGTTGTTTTCAATTAGCCAATTTTTCAAAATTTTTAGTTTCTTCTTTGGGACACTTGTGAACAATGCTACGACATCAAAGGAAACCATTCTATCTGCCAGTTCAACTTCTATCTTTTTTAACCTTTCTACCAGTTGGATAGATTTTCAATTGATATTTTCACATTCTTCATTCCTTTGTATTCACGGCTTAGCCCATTTTGAAATTTTGTATGTGGGAGAACCTATATTATTTATGATTGGTCTCATTTTCTTCCCTGTTTTATGTATTTAGGTTAGACCATGAATATTGGGGTTTCTGGGGTTGGCTACTATTATAAATGCATCAGGCCCTAATTACAGATATCATAAAAATAAAGACAAAGATGGACATTTAATAATATACCCATATTAATATAGTTAATAATTCTTGTTAAGAAAAACTTGTAGTCATGATAACCAAATATTGTTAAATATTGTTATCAAGGGGCAAAGTTAGGGATAGTTGCTCATCTTGACCCTTGGATGTGTAATGGTGACATGATAAAGCTAGGACTGGTATGAGAGATTATCTGATGTTTCGATATGCATAAATAGAAGTGTCGAGGAAAGGACACGAGGACAGCAGTGGGACTGAGGCGGTCCCCTCAGGAGGGCCAGCGGGCCGGTGGCGTCTACATGGGTAACGTATGTCCATCTATATTGCTTCCTGGGACATTTTAAGACTTAGAACTAAATAAAAATAACTTCACTTAAATAAAAGTAACTTCACTTAAATAAATCATTTTAAGACTCAGAATTAAATAAGGACAAAATGGTCCTCGGATCTTCATTCAAATAGGAAAAACAAAGTTGAACATTTTAAAATAATGGATATCTCTCTCTCTGACTATTAGCATTGTAGTATCTGAATATTTTCGAGTTGGACAATGTGGCGATTTCAGCTGTCTTAAATAACATTGTTTATATGGAGGAATTTATTTCCTTTATGTTTGGTAATTATTTTAATAAATATGTTATATTTCGTTTACTGTGGTTTCATTTGGTTAATTATAGAACTACTCCTCCATAACCAAGGCCAACCGCTCGGGCCAAAATCAATTTAAACAATAGGGATCTCTACGCTACAAATACGCAGGGGCTTAACGGACACGCGCCGCGTAATATTCTGGTGGCAGCGGTGGGATATTCGTGAAAATAATATTTATCATTATATTCACGAATGAAGAAACGAACCTTAGACCACAAATTAACCTTCAATTCGTGCACAGTAAAAATGTATATGTTTTTTTTCAATTAGGAAGAGAAGAGTCACATTGAATAAACTACGTCGTTTAAAAACAGAGAGAGACCAGAAAATATTCAACTTTGGGACATTATGGCTTTAGGTTATGTTTTTTTGGGATCTAATATTTGGGTTTTATATGTTTTAGGGTATATTTTAGGTATTGATGTTTTTTTTTTTCCTCAACAAATGTTTTATTTTTCTAGGCATAATTAAAGTTTTTTCAATGAGTACGACAATTTTGGTGTTGTTGATAATTTTTTTAGGTGTTATTTTTTTTGGGAGATATTAATATGTACATTAATTTTTTTTTTCCTCTATGTTATAAGGTGATTCATTTTATAACTTGATTTTTTTTGATACACCTAAGGTTTATGAATTAAAATGGTGTTTGTTTCAGGATATTTTTTGTTGTTGTTAACCTAGGTTATGATATTTCTTTTGTAGAGTGTTATAATTTTAGTTTTTGTTGTGTGGCAATATCTCATCCAATGCTAATAATTGTGTTATAATGACATATTTTGGTGGGGGTGGTACCAGACAAACTTTTTACTTACGCGACTTGAATTGACACGAAACGTAGTAGTGGAAATATGATTTAACATGGTAATCGTCCGACATTTTGAATTTTCATAGAGTAACAAAATAGGAAGAAGTAATTTATTTTTACGTATCAAATCACATTTAAAACGCAAGGAACATAAAAGCTAACCCAACCTAAATCAATTACTGTAACAAATAAATCATTAAATTTCAAAACCTGGTAAAACTGCTCAGGCGAAAGTCTGAAGTATTCTAAAATTTGGTATATTCATCAACCATATGTTTATTTAAGAATTAAGAATAATTTATTCTACAATTTTCCATACAACATTCTTATGATGCTGTTGCTATAGGTACCTTTTTCTGTCTTTACTAATATTTCGAGCTATTTTAATCGTTTTCCAACGACACTTGAAACTTTTTGATGAAGAATTTTAATATGTTTATCTAGTACACAAATTAGGACTTTTCCTCTCAATTTATTTTCAAAGTTCTTTATTAGAATTGAAGTTGGCATACGTGAACGCTCATAAAATTAAATCCACCAGATGGCAGGACGTTTGTGTGAATGACCAGCATTTGCATTTAATTCCAAACCTATTTTTAAGAAATAAATGTTCAATCACTTAAAATTGTTAGATTCCGATTGGTCAATTTAGTGTGCATCAGATTAGTTTATAGTTTACTAAATAGGATGTATATAATTTATTTTATTAGGTTATGCAGGGACAGGCTTGTATACATTGGGTTTTGTAAACACTTTGGAAATGTATTATGAACGTTGGTCATTTTGATTTCCATATATGTGGTGCCATCTGGCGACGATTCCATAAACATATGCGCTGTAACGTTTGCGCTCCATGTTGTACCAGCATCACGCCGAGCGAAACGCGAATTCGCGTCACGTCGGGCGCGACACGCTGTATAATAACCCGTAGCATTATAACTTATGTGGTCATGTCAGGAAAATAGTTCCACTTTATTTTCACATTACAAGTAAAATAATGAAGTGATAATTACATCTCTTAGCTAAATACGTTTAATATAGTGTTTTATTAATATTTATTGAAATTAGATACTCTAACGTGGGTAGAAAAAAAAAAAAAAAAAGCTTGTGTACTCCCACCCGGACAATATTTATTATTTCGCCTATCGGTAAGCCGTGGCACGATCATATATACACCATAAATCATTTCTGAAAGCATCACCGCGAGAGATAAGCCCAAGGGATCATAGGTTGCTTTACACGCCACTAGATGGGAAATTTTTGTTATATTGAACCTTTTATATTTTTGGAAAAGGATAATAGATTTAAGCAAACAAGATGGCGGACACATCTTATACTTACGCCACTAATGCACTAAACACTCATACCACGTTTGCACCATGCAAAACATTCATTTTTTTTTATATATATATTCACGTAAAACGCGATCTTGGATATCTGGATAGAGATGGGACACGAAAAAATTAATTTATGGTTTATTAACTAGGTAGTTTTTTTTGGATAAAGAACTAGGAAGTTGGCTAACGTCTATTATATTTTTGTTTTGTTTCTCAAAATGGCCACGATGACTACAGAGCCTTCTAACGGAGTCTATATTAAAACATTACAGCTACCCCGTAGGAAACTAATTCTATCCACTTCAATCAAATAAAATTCTACTTATATTCGGGCTAATAATCAAAAATAATATTGACATAAATACAAGGAAAATAACTCGATTAATATTTAAGTCTCCATGAAACAACTCGCGCATCCACGCTGGGACCTTTGCACCAATGCTAGTTAGGTAATTAATCTTGGCCCACGTGAGGCTCGAGGAACCGCGTTATGACTTGCAATAAATGATTATATTGGAAAAATAAATGAACGATTGTTATAATAAGACTATAAAAGTTTAATTACAAAGTGAATAACCGAAAACTAGCAGGAAAATAGTTAGGGAGTGGAAAACGTAAAATCAGAGGATTTGTAAATAGAGTAATAGCCGTGAAAAATGAAATAAAGTAACATTTAAAGTAACATATTCCCCTACCGGAGGTCTTGAGGTGGCGGAAATGTTAGGGCTCCCAATATTTCTAGACAATCGGCACTTAATGTCAGCCGGGTTATCAGCCCTGCGTGACGTCCGCCCCTTTCCACAGAACAAGAGTCTGGTACTCGTTTCAGTTAAAGGCGTGAATCGACCCCAGGGGCCATAGTGCCGCCAGGAGGACTAGATCAGGTTAACAATCTAATACACACACCGGGACTTGAACCCCCGACTTTCCAGCTTGTAGCGCAGTACTTTATCCACTATGCTAGTAGAAATAAATATTCATACTAAATATATTAAAGAAATTTTAAACACGACTGAGGTTATGACCACCTGCCGTGCGACCTTGAAAAGGCAGGGCATGAGGCAAGTGATACCGATTGCCGCTGGAAATGATTCTGGGATTTTTATGGTAAGGCGAGCACCATTATATTTAGGAACGTTTTCAGTTAAAAATCGAGGGAACACTGGCTGCGCGATTTAAAATTAATAATAATAAAACACGATAAAATAATAATCGTCACACGAAGTTCGGGTACAAATCATACTTTCATAATGCGAGATAATGTAAAAGATTGGATGACAAATAAAATAATAATAAAATTAGGGAACGTTCAAGAAAATAGGAGTTTTCTGAATAATAGATATGAAATCACCAGCGTGGAAAATTGGAAAATGGAAAAATCGCCATCTTGAGAGATATTGTGTTTTGCGGACACGTCTTGCACGAAAACGGAGTGTCCCAGGAGGTCACATAGCGATAACAGTCAGCAAAGCTCTGGAATGTGTTTAATTTGGTGATAGTTAGATTAACCACACAGATAAGGACTCCAAAACCGATTGCCTCAGGAATATGAACAAAATTTAGATTAGGAGCAATTACAGGGACATAAATTTTTTTTTCGAGACATCAGAAAACGTACGTTAAATAAAGAAAATAAAGTGGCATATGGGCAATCAAAGGGATCTTAGATTTGAAAACCCGAGAAAATGAACAAAGGGCATGAAGACTTAGGAGAAATAAACGAGAACTCGAACATAGAGGGGAATGGAGAATTAGCACAATCAAAGATGAACTCAACTAATGAGGAAGGCAGATTCTAGTTTCGAAAACAGAGAGTATGGAAAAAGGGGCATGGGAACTTCGGATAAATTAGAGAGAACTCGATCAAAAGCGGGAATTGAGATTAATAAAATGGAGGACTCGCTTGATCCGTAATTCAGATTTAGGTTTCGGAAACAAAAGAATGGAGATTCTGTATAAATAAGAGAGCTCGAATGGAAGAGGAGAACGGAGATTGGGCGTAATCATAGAGCTCCGCTAGTGAGGATTACGGAGGGGAGTGATGAAACCAAGATGCTTACAGAAATGATAAAGGAAGGATAGACTTACAGAAATGATAAAGGAAGGATAGACTTACAGAAATGATAAAGGAAGGATAGACTTATTCCCAGAAATATTTTCTTTTCGGCTGTATCATAGTTGTTTTTTTGGGGGTGAAAATTAGGATACTTGACAAACAAACATCGACGAATAGGATACTAGAGACTAGTTAGGATATCCACGTGAGATTGATGGGATGTGACCAGGTAGATCGAGCTATTAATATTAATGAGAATCCTAAAACTTAATAAAAATATAATAATAATAAACCACCAAGAAAATAATAATAATAATAATAATAATAATAATAATAATAATAATAATAATGACAATAACTATGCTAATAATAATAAAAATGACATCAGTAATAACAATAAACCTTAACAATCATAATAATAAAAATAACATCAAATTACCAGTGTTGATAATGTATAATGAAAATAAGAAAACACAGTAATTTATAATTGATAATAATAATAATAATAATAATAATAATAATAATAATAATAATAATAATAATAATAATAATAATAATAATGGAATAAGAGCGAACTATCAGAAAATAATACTTATGTTTATGAATAAAAGGAAGGATAACGGAAAACCATAATCTCATTTTTAGCAATTAGGACTCATTTAAGTATGAATGGGTTCCGGGATAAAGTAGTAGGCTAGTTCGCGAGAAGATAACGTGGAAGCAGTCCAGATAGAGGCACGTCGTAGTACGTTAACCCATTCGCTTCAGGTTAAATGATCAATGTTTTCCTCAGAAACCGGATTTAAGTTACTGTAAATTATATTGTATATTTTCAGACATACAAAACAAACAAAATATAACGGTACTTGAGATGAGAGTAGGGGCAAATTCAAAAACACATTCTTCTACTGTTCATAAATGTTAACAAAAAATTACCCTGCCGAGGGATGTACAAATATTGCAAAAATATATAACAACAGAGTTAAGCGAGTGTACCTCGTATTTGAGGCGAATAGGTTAAGCCTATAACGGAAGGACGAATGATAGGTTCAATTAACCAGAAGTTATGCCAACACGGAGGATAGAAATTATTTTAACATCGCGAGAAATAAGTAGTGACAACAGTTCAGATAAGAAGGGAGGATGTGCATTATCCGACTTGGGTTAAAGAAAAATATATACGTATTGCAAAGAGAACGGAAAGGGGACATGGGAACTTAGGAAAATGTATAAACTTCTGGAACGCAATGAAGAATAAGACAAGTGTTGAGAGATTTTCCCAGAATTACCGAGTGCCTAACATGCAGGAATGATCGGAAACAATTAATTTATTCCCAGAGTAATTTAGAAGATGGAGGTTAGGATACTTCACGGATAGTTAGGTGTCTTAATCGATCTAGTGGAAGATATTATCCTATAAATTTGGAATTTCAAGGGCTACACTAAATAATATTTCTAAAAGAAATTACACAACAACTATTATACCCAACTGATCATGACGCTGACTGAGGTGCCTACAGGAGGATACAGAGATAGAATCAGCGGCCGAGATCTCTCCCTCTGTATACCTCGATAGCATGTCAGTTAGGACTAGTGACCAGTCGAGTAGTAGACACACACACATATGGGATATGACTTATTACGATAATATATAAAAACTAGATCGCTTAAGACTCTTCATATTTAGGCCTACGAGGGATAATACAAGGATAGGCTACAACTTAGGTCAATCTAGGCTAGGTAATGTTAGAAATACATAAACAGAGATGAAACTTTTACATAGTCGCACACAGGGATACGAGTTGGGAAGGACTAAGGACCCTTTTGGAGAGGTTTTGGCCTCGAAAATTTGGCGAGTTGCCTGAACACTTCGCCAACGTGCTAGGGAAATACGAGTTGGGAAGGACTAAGGACCCTTTTGGAGAGGTTTTGGCCTCGAAGATTTGGCGAGTTGCCTGAACACTTCGCCGACGTGCTAGAGAGATAGGCATCCGAGGAACTAGAAACAAATGAAAGCACAATACAATTACGGGCAAGGAGACCCACGGAAAACTGTCATGATACCCGGGTTTAGGAAGAGATGAGAGCGATAGGGGAACCCCATCAAAAAGATTAGGATAGAATCCACTTTTCCGATGAGGCGGCGTCCATGAGTTCAAGAAGGCTCTCCCTAAGGTTACTTCTGAGGCAGCAGAATTAGAGAATCAGGATGGAAGCGGTACAGGGAATAAGGACCCTGTTGATAAGATTGGGATTTATCCTGCTCTCCTCTTAGGGCAGATGCTCGTCGAAAGGCGGGACCCGAGGATGAGAATAGGAACCCAATCTCTGTCAATTTTGGCTGATGCCTGCCCCTCCCGCTTGCCAACCAGGTAGACGGAACTAGGGACCCTGTTGATAAGGTTGGGATTTCTCCTACCTTCGTCTTAAGGCAGATGCCCCTCGAAAGTCGGGACCCGAAGACGAGGATGGGGACCGAACACTATCAATTTTGGCGACTGCCCGAACGCCGGTCTAAAAAGTCGGAAATACAAGGATCGATGGACAGGGACCATCGAGAGTCAATAATGATGCCAGGGAAACAAAAAAGAGGCCACCGGTGGTGTTAGAGAAAAGCAGGAAAAGGAAATCGCGATAGGAAAGCCGTACGCACACATAGAACATGGTCCTAACGAAGAAACAACGAATAATAGTCAGGGACGTCAGAAACGTTGAGACACTAGATGAAAATACTAAAGGGAAACACATAGATTTACGATTGTGCGATCAAAGAGTAGAGCCAAGAGAGACAGATTGACCTAAGTAGGGATATTACATACAAAAGGAGAAGTTCAACACATTAGGCATTACATACAAAAGAGGTGTAAACACCTAAGGCACTGCAGAACATTAGAAGTTAAAAGCATTAGGTAATACATAAAAGGAGATCTCGGAAAATTAGAAGTTAAACACATACGGTAATACATAACAGGAGATCTCGGGAAATTAGAAGTTAAACACATACGGTAATACATAAAAGAAGATCTCAGGAATTTAGAGGTTAAAACACATACGGTAATACATAAAAGGAGATCTCGGAAAATTAGAAGTTAAACACATACGGTAATACATAACAGGAGATCTCGGGAATTAGAAGTTAAACACATACGGGTACATGAAAATTAGAAGCTAAACACATAAGTAATACAAGAAAGTAGGAAGAGAGGTTAAACACATAAGTAAAACAAGAGAGTGGGATTATTACAGGTACTACAGGAAATTAGGGATTGAACACATAGGGTAATACCGGAAAAATAGAAGTTAAACACATTGGGTAGACATGGAAATAGAAGATAAACACGTAAGGATAATACACGGAATTAGAAGTTAAACACATACGGTAATACAGAAAAAGGAGATCTCAGGAAATTATAGGTTAAACACATAAAGATAGTACACGAAACTAGGGGTTAAACTCATAAGGTACTACAGGAAATTAGGGGTTAAACACACAAGGTAATACAAGAAATTAAAAGATAAACACTTAAGGAAGTGCATGAAATTAGAAGTTAAACACATAGGGTTGGACATGAATTAGAGGTAAAAACCATATGTAGGATAGGGAATAAGTCTACACGTATGAGACCAGGAATTAACTCAAATCGTAAATGGGAATTAAGGGAAACCAAAGGATAAGAAATAAAAAAGGGAGAGGTTAAACCCATAGGTAACATGGGGACCCAAGACACGGAATAAAGTCCACGCATAATCGGGAGTTATGAAAAGAAACTTAAATACAGAAATTCAAGAAACCAGATGAGATATTGCCGAACGAATCAGGAAGGGCTTAAGGAAATATTGCCGAAGGGATTAAGGAAATATTGCCAACGAATCAGGAAGGGCGTAAGGAAATTTTGCCGAACGAATTCGGAAGGACTTAAGGAAACAACACCATTCAGACGCATTTTTGTTATTAAGTTAACTCTGTGGGCTGTAACATGGGATATCGACGGATGTATTAGGAGCGAGAAGTTAAGATGCAAGACGCATCCCGGATTAAAGAAAGGAAATGCTGACCAAAGACATAAGAGCATTTCCTTTGCAACTTGAGGCTAGCTATAAGGGACAAATGGGAACATGGGTGCACCAAACTACACGATACATGTTGATAACAAATAAATCTAAAGCCAGAACGTCTAATACAATATAGTATCAGAGATATGATGGCTGAAAATGAAGCCTCTAAGCAATGAAGTTAAATTAAAATGACCAGGAGTGATGGGAGGGATACGGACCCATGTGGTAAGAGATAGCACCAAACCCATAATCAATGTTATAGTTATCCTCCCAAGTTTTAATGCCAATGCCATGAGATTGCAGCTTCACGCTTGGACTGCGGCCACCACCACGACACCGCATGATGGAAGGCAGATTAAGATGGCCAGACTCGCGGAGCACCCTATACATCTGAGGACGAGGACAGCATAACGCTGCACGGACCAACCACACCCTGTACATCTAAGGACGCAGGGTAGCTGCCAGGATCAACACCACATCTCGAGGCGGAGCGTGAGATGGATGAATATCCAGACTCGCAACCAGCTGAGACAAAAACACCTCATTAGTAGTAAAAACCAAACCCAGGCATTATAAAAATAATAACGACTTTCTCCAACGCCAACCTTGGCCTAACCTCCTTCAGCCCAATTTTGTCCTATAGAAGAGTTAGGAAAACAAAACTCCACGTCAAGATCAATTCCTATCAACCCTTTCACAAGTTCTCCTTGGACCTAACTGGGTTTTGATTAAAGAAACTAGGCATGACAAAAAGGCCTACCTGGACCAAACGGCAGCTGAAACCGAACACGACCTCGAGCATTAGGACATTGCCTCCTCCATCGCGGTAAGCAGACACGAAACCTAACCTCCAGCTGGCCACAGCAGACACCACAGTTTTATAATTTTTTATCAATGATCCGCTTCACGGAATAGAGTCAGAGTGAATAACAAAAAAGGGGGAAAACGTCGGCGTACATAACTAAAGTAATGAAATGTGATAAAGTGCGTCGGATATTGGATAACAGTGTAAGTGCTTCGTTTCCATAAGAAACCACAGAAGGTTTAAATAAGAACGAAAACAAGAAGAATTTTTTTATAGTCAATATTTTTTTGTTTTTTTTCTTTTCAGCCATAAACATTATTTTTTTTCTCCTTCTCTGAGAAGGCTTGCTATATTGTATTTTTGTTTTTTTTTGAAGTATGGTGTTCTCACTAAGTAAACGGATCTTGCCGATATTTCGACGCAATTAACGGTATTCGGGGAGATTGACAAGTAAAGACGATCTAACCTCTTAGGATGAGAACAAAATACTTCCAGGACAGATGGAATCGCCATTGATGACGTCAGTTGCACTCCCACGTAAAGCTAAGTTGAGAAGATAATGTCAGGACCAACCCCCGAGAGGTGAGAGATATCCTGGAAGGAAAAAAGACTTTCGGTTTTTCAACCCTACAGTCTTATTTAAGGGGGGGGAAATATTATAAATGCATCAGGCCCTAATTACAGATATCATAAAAATAAAGACAAAGATGGACATTTAATAATATACCCATATTAATATAGTTAATAATTCTTGTTAAGAAAAACTTGTAGTCATGATAACCAAATATTGTTAAATATTGTTATCAAGGGGCAAAGTTAGGGATAGTTGCATCATCTTGACCCTTGGATGTGTAATGGTGACATGATAAAGCTAGGACTGGTATGAGAGATTATCTGATGTTTCGATATGCATAAATAGAAGTGTCGAGAAAGGACACGAGGACAGCAGTGGGACTGAGGCGGTCCCCTCAGGAGGGCCCAGCGGGCCGGTGGCGTCTACATGGGTAACGTATGTCCATCTATATTGCTTCCTGGGACATTTTAAGACTTAGAACTAAATAAAAATAACTTCACTTAAATAAAAGTAACTTCACTTAAATAAATCATTTTAAGACTCAGAATTAAATAAGGACAAAATGGTCCTCGGATCTTCATTCAAATAGGAAAAACAAAGTTGAACATTTTAAAATAATGGATATCTCTCTCTCTGACTATTAGCATTGTAGTATCTGAATATTTTCGAGTTGGACAATGTGGCGATTTCAGCTGTCTTAAATAACATTGTTTATATGGAGGAATTTATTTCCTTTATGTTTGGTAATTATTTTAATAAATAATGTTATATTTCGTTTACTGTGGTTTCATTTGGTTAATTATAGAACTACTCCTCCATAACCAAGGCCAACCGCTCGGGCCAAAATCAATTTAAACAATAGGGATCTCTACGCTACAAATACGCAGGGGCTTAACGGACACGCGCCGCGTAATAGCTACTTTTAATTTGATTTTATCTTTATCTGTTAAAATTTTTTTGATGGACTTTAGATTGTTTTCTACCTTTTTGGTTGTTTTTGGAAGAGGGTCAATACAAAATTATTAAAACAGTTAAAAAATACCAATGAACTCACAATATGGGAAAAATCTATATACAGAAGAACAAGGAGAAAATTATGAACTTTGAAATTCCCGGAGAAAGGAGCCTCATTACGAGTTCTTTGGAACACAGATCCAGGGCCGACAACTTGAAGAAAAGAAAAAAAACAGTTTGTGACAGGCTGAGGATGGAGCAATAAGCTTTGAAATTATCGTCCAACAAAACAAACATCCATCCATCCATAGTAATTCTGCCCGAAGGCAGGTCTTTCACTGCAATCATAACATTTTCATGCTATGCTTGCAGCTTTACTAGGGAATTGTAGGTGTGGTAGCTTCCCATTGCTTTCCACACCAGTGAAGGATGATGATGATGATGGCCATATGATTTCGGGGACCGTTTGGGCCTTAAAGTTTTCCTGACATTTGTCTTACAGATGAGGAAAAACCCTGATAAAAACCTCACCCAGAAAAACTGCCCCGACCAGGGATTGAACCCTGCATGACAAGGCAGCATGCTACCTCGAAACCACAGCAGTGGTCAAAACAAACATATGAGGTAAGAATGTTTAAAAATACAAACTCAAACATTAAATTAAACCTCATAATGTTATTTCCTAAAAAATTTAAAATGGTTATTACAATTTTTAAGATCTTTGCCACTTTCTAAATGCTTCAGGAATGACTGTTTTTTTAGGTATTGTACCTCTAATGCCTACAAAACATATTGCAGGGTCGATGATAAGAGTGGAATGTTGGGAGTAATTACAATCATATTAATGTAACATGTACTGCCATTCTCAGTTATTCTGTAGACTTATTAATGGACCGTGAGTTGTTTTGATCAGAAAGTTGCACCAATGAAACTTCTTAATTTATTGAGCTTAGTAATATGCAAGGTTTCTCCGAGGGTGTAAGATCTGAAATTAGTGTTTCCACTAACAGATTCTGTAGGATATTTCCAGATGTACAGCTCAGCATAAACTATGTTGTAAATCTTCTTGAATTTGGCAGATTAAACAGATAGGTGAGTCAGTTAGGTTGAACTTATAACGATATAATTACTTACTATATGTACAGACATTTTGATGGAAATGTCTGTAGATGCCGTGGAATATTACTATACATCACTTTAAAGGTGTTCTTCATTCATATTGGGAGAACAGAAACAGGGTCTAGTGTGCTTGGGGTGCCTGTTGATGCACACTGATATATTGGTATTTTATCATCATTAAGTGATATGAGATTATTATTCAATAACCATTGAATGTAATAAGGCACCAATTTGGTTTGATGGTCCATTATTCCAGATGAGTTAAGTTAAATTTAATTTATCTCTCAATGAGAATGTTAAATTAATAATAAAAACATCAATAGAAGCCCTACTAGCTTTTAAAAGTAGTGTTTAAATTCCCAATAAAAGTCTTCTTAACTAAGAGACCACCATTTGCAATGATAGAAGCAAAGGCTTTCAAGCATTTGATGCGCGGGAATTACAACATATATAAGAGAAAAATTTGCATCTAGATTGGAACTCGTCCCAGCTCAGTTGGTAGAGTATTGGTATGGTAAACCAAAGGTCCCGGGTTCGGGTTCCAGTCTGGACGAAAATTTTTCTCTTCAAATTTAAGATTAAAAATTGTTGATGCATTTCAACAGAAAATGCTGCCATTATCAAGACTAAGCAGTAACTAAATTAAAAACCACTCTATCTTAAAGAAAAACACATCATTCAAATTTAATGTGACTTGCGTTGATAGTTTGTCTCTTAATACCACCGACATAACCATCTTTTCCCTTAACCTAGGAAAAGGGTGACAGGAATAAGGTCTTTGTCATTATTCATAATACTATCTTTATTTTTATATATTTCAAAACCTTCTAGAACATTAAGAAATTTATAATTATTGACCGACCTATCAATAACATGGCCATTGTGAAAAACATGTTGGGCAATGCTAGATTTATTAAATTTGTTGAATCTAAAACGAGTCATATGCTCCTTAAACCTAATGAAATTATACATTAAAAAATAAAAATTAGAACCAAGGAACACATAAGAAATATTAAAAATGAGGAAATAGAAAAATCTGCAGTTGCTGCTCATGTTTGGTCTGAAAAACATAATATAAATTCAGACACTAAATTATTAAAACAGTTAGAAAATACAAAAGACCTGACTATTCGGGAAAAAATCTATATTCAGAAGAACAAAACAGTGTTATGAATTTTGAAATACCGACGGAGCGTGACCTTGTTTGGAGGTTTTTGGCCAACCACAGGATGGAGCTGACATTAACATCCAGGGTGTGCAACATAATGCAACGTAAATCAAACCAGTCTGGACAAGCTGACGATAAAATTATTTTTCATTTTTTTAGTTCGGTTTTCTAATAAAGCATGTTGTTTTAGTTTTATTACAATTTTAACAGCTAATTTTATAAATACCGGATTTTTCTATCAGCTCTACATTATCTTTTGGATTTCCAAGATCCCGAAGTGTAAACCACTCTAAGATTCAACCCTTTAAATACTTTACTCAAAACTCTTGTCTAGGAGGGAGCATAAGGAATAGTGACAAAAGTAGTCTTATCAACTGTTGAATAGAGGTCATAGATTCATTAACCGATTGTTTAAATTTAATCTTATAAATTAATTTATTAACAATACTTTCATCAAAATCATTACACCTGGCCACATCTTTGATGATTTGTAACTCTTTACTTCTTCATTACATTTATCCAGCCTTAGCTGATGACACGAATCCATTGCATACTTATGCTATAGTTGCAATGGGGCTGCATTTGAACATGCAGCTTATGTGGACATTCAAGGTGAGTGTCCACGAGGTTAAAAGAAAGAGATGTAGGAAAGACAGAAATTAACCCTTTGGCCTCGAATACTCTAATATCATCGGGTCGAAGAAAACAAGAGGTCAGGCAAGGGAGTCTGGATAGGAAAGTAAAAAGAGGGATCTGGTACTAGAAAAGAAGAAATACCAGATCAGTTAAAGATAAAAGTAAGGAGCAAAACACAAGTATGTGGAAGCAATGTTTTGCTCAGCTTGGGCACCTTGTGGTCGCCATCCAAATATCCTCTAGATGGGGATCCCTGAGGGTTTGTAACTCTTTACAACACCAGTCCTTATTCAGAGGAAAAGTAAGAAGCCTATGCACTAGAAAGCTGAGACTCAGCATCTTGTATTGGGAACAATGGTGAGAATCTGCAGTGATACAGCAAAGTGTATTGGTTTATTTCCTGGAAATATTAAATTCTAATCTATTATTATTTCCAATTACTAAAATATCTAAAAACAGCAATTTTCCAGTTCCTATCTTCTTTGCAAGTAAATTTACACTAACATGTTAAAAGTTAAAAATTAAAACGTACCTGTTGGCACGTGCCATCTCCTCAACTTTGTTAAAATTATATATATAAAATATTAACTGGAGGCCTTTTGGAAGTTAACTTCCATCATCAGCAGGTTGAGCTTCTGCTACTAGTTGTTGTTTATGATGATGTAGACTCCAAGTGTTTGTAGCAGCAACTGACTTGTTTTTGACGATCTCGTATAATGGGTTGTTTGACTGGGGTGCGTTCTCATTAAGAAGTAAGGTGTTGTTTATTTTCTTTATAATTTCGAGGTCTTCAAATATATTTATCTTTATGTTTGAAGAGAAAAATTTTTTTCCTAGACCAAGACTCAAACCCGGGACCCTTTGCTTTCCGGCCTTGAGTCTCGGTCTAGGCGAAAATTTTTCTCTTCAAATATAATTTATCCTTCAATGAGAAGTGTTAAATGAATAATAAAATCGTCAATATTTATCTTTGCTGGAATGTTTTCTCTGTGAATTATCGTGAGAGTATTTTCTATTGTGTTCATTTGGTGACCTGCATTAATGAGATGTTTGGCATAGCTTGATTTATTACCCGCATGTATGAAATCTTTTAGGTGTTCCTTATATCTTGTATTGAAATTTCTGTTTGTCCTGTCAATATAAAATTTATTACAATCTTTACATGTTAGTTTGTAGACTCCCTTATTGTTAAATTTGCTGTGTTCTATGCCATTGTATATTATTAATATTGTAATACATTTTATATTGGCAGGACAAGCAGAAATTTCAATACAAGATATAAGGAACACCTAAAAAATTTCATGTATGCGGGGGATAAATCAAGCTATGCCAAACATCTCATTAACGCAGGTCACCAAATGAACACAATAGAAAATACTCTCATGATAATTCACAGAGAAAACATTCCAGCAAAATTAAATATATTTGAAGACCTCAAAATTATAAAGGAAATAAACACCTTACTTTAATTTTGTTTAGTTGTTTCTTGACTCACCTCATACTTCTTAACTCCCACGCAGACTCGAGTTTCTTCACTGCATTTGTGACATTCTCATTGCCGTATTACGTTCACAACTGATGTCACAGCATTGAGAATGTCACAAATGCAGTGAAGAAACTCGAGCCTGCGTCGGAGTTAAGAAGTATGAGGTGAGTCAAGAAACAACTAAACAAAATTAAAATAAACCTCATAGTGTTATTTCCTACCTACATAACTTAACACCTTACTTCTTAATGAGAACACATTCCACTCAAACAACCCATTATACGAGATTGTAAAAAAGAAGTCAGTTGCTGCTACAAGCGCTTGAAGTCTACATCATTATAAACAACAACAACTAGTAGCAGAAGCTCAACCTGCTGCTGATGGAAGTTAACTTCCGAAAGGCCTCCAGTTAATATTTTATATACATCATTTTAACAAAGTTGAGGACGACAGCACCTGCCAACAGGTACATTTTAATTTTTAACTTTTATCTTATGACTATTCACCTCAACAGAATTTGATATGAATTTTATTAGTATTAACATGTTATGACTAACATGTTCAAAACATTAGTCACTTCTCTACTCATATTTGGTAAAGGATTTTTATTTATAAAGTATAAGGATCAATAATATTCAAGTCTGTACATTATTATTTTGAAAAGAAAACTTAACACTTGAACCAGGATTTGAACCCTGGACCTCTCATTCTCCGTATGAGTATGCTATCCATTATACTATTCAAGCTAGGATACAAACGTTAACGTTTTTTTTATTCATATTCAATTCTCAAATCGTCTGAAGGCAGATAGACGTTGCTACCAATGGCCGATGTCCAGCTTCTATCGAAGTATTTTTAATGAGAATTTTACACTACCTTTTTTAAGCAGTAAAGCTTAATATTTTGATGTGAGAATTTAAATTTAACATTTTCCATTGCTGGACATTATTATTTTGAAAATATAAATTAATGCTTCTACCAGGACTTGGGTTCAAATCCCAGTTAGGCATAAATTTTTCTCTTAAAATATCAATTTGTCATTCATTGTAAGTGACAAATTAAATAAAAATAAAATAAAAACATTGGAAATATAAACTTTACTAGCTAAAAAAATTGTGTTTAAACGAAAATTAACATTGAAAACTAAAATTGAAATTCTGTTTGTTATTAATAATACTGATATATGTAAAAAAATGTGCTATAATCTATAAATAAAACTAACTTTAAGCAGTAAATATATTAAAAATTGTAGAGCGAATGATTTCATTATCAAGAGCTCGACATTAGATACCAACCATATTAAAAATTGTAAAAAAAAAAAGATTTGAAATTATATTAAGTAGAAAAAGTAGTAAGTTAACAACTGCGTATTTGAGGACATATACGGAGAAGCAGTTCACATTTTCATCTAGTAATGTTATTTTATTTAACACACTCTCTTTAACACATTATGGCCATTAACAATCGCAATTCAAATCTCGGCATGAAGGAGCAACAAATTTTGCTCAGAGACTTCTTTCTCAAGTTTAAGGTTCTTTTACTTATCGTAAGTTTATGACATGGAACCCACAGCTTTAGAACCTTTCTGAAGCGACATATAATCAAGACTTTTATGCCCTGAAAAATCCATCAACATCAATCAGGTTTCAACCTACAAACCTTGGAAACAGGCCAAGCATGGTAACCACTGGTCCACTGGTACCAACATCTCTAATGGATGTCTCTTCTTTCCAGCAGAATGGACATAAAGATGGCATGACAAAATTCAAATGAAGATCCTTTGTTACTTACTACAGCTGACTTCTTTAGGCCTGATCTAAGTTCAAAATGAGTCATTTATAGAGGAAACCACATCTTTCAGCTCATTGTAGGTGCCCTTAGGAGAGGTCTGATAACTTACTATAAAATTACATAGTCTTTTTCAGATACATCAACTGTCTTTATTTTTATCTTTGACAATATGACATAAGACTATAAATTATTTAACCATGATCTTAAAATTATGCATTTTCCCCAGTACTTATAAAAATATAGCCTACTTGTTTATTTAGTTTAATATAAAAAATCAAACCACTTGAATTTGGATGCAAGCAAGATAAATCATACTTTTGCTTTAATGACTGCTTTTCCAATGTTTTCTCCTTTTCAACATGCCAAAGAATGCTTTTGGCATATTTTCAAATCCTTCAGTTACTGTTTCCCTCCATTTAAGTTTACCCTGAAAAGAAGAGTTTGAGGATTTTCTTGAGAACACACATTTTTAAAATAACCTAACTTAGTACAATAAGAATACAAATCACTGTCAAATCACATGACATATTGTCAATTATTGTACCATCATCTGCAGAGTATATTAATATGAAATTTAGAAGAATCAGTTTGAAAGCAAATAAACTCAAATGGTCTATTTCACAAAACTTATTAAAACACGCATGACTCATTAAACATTTTTCACAAGTTTTTCTCTTTAACACTTATCCTGAGATATTCACATAACTGACCTAAAATGTTGAATTATTTTCAACAAATATTAAACTACCATTCAAATCAAGTAACTTACAATTGTGAAAGTTATTCCACCGAAGGAACTCACAATTTGGGAAAAAATTTACATATGCAAGATGAAATAAACTATGAATTTTGAAATAACCCGGTTATAAATAAAGAGCCTGATTTGGAATTCCTTCGGTCGGCCACCATATGGCGCGGTGGTCACGTCTGCAGGATAGAGGCCTTGGACGTCAGTTGGTGAAACGTGCCGCAGCAATTGAGAATGACACAAAAGATGTGAAGAGAAACCAAGGGTTGCTATGAATTATGAAGTATGAGGTGAGTGAAATAAT